>OY740802.1:1304801-1697301 GCA_963514005.1 Raja brachyura | reverse complement strand
TTCTTCCCGAGAGATTGACATTTCCAAAGATTAAAATGTTAAATGGATTTAACATTTGTATTAAAGCTAGAATTTTACCATATCTTAGTTTAGTTCAGTTTGGAGAGACAGCACGGAGACTGATTCACCAAGTCCACACCGACCATCGATCGCCCGTTCACACTAGTTCTATGCTATCCCACTTTCTCATCCACTCCCTACACACTGGGGACAATTTACAGAGGGGCCAATTAACCTACAAACCCGCACGACGTTTGGGATGTGTGAGGAAACCGGAGCACCCGGTGAAAACCCATGTGGTCACTGGGAAAACGTACAAACTCCACACGGACAGCACCGGAGGTCAGGATCAAACCCGGGTCTCTGGCGCTGTGAGGCACTCACCACTATTTACAAATGAGGCTGAACAAACAATAGCCCTCAATGAGAAGTAATGGAATCAATTTTAAACCTGCAGAATTTAAATCTTGATGAAGGTTACGGTGGCGCAGCGGTAGAGTTGCTGCCTCACAGCGCCAGACACCTGGGTTCCATCCTGACTACGGGTGCTGTCTGTATGGAGTTTGTACGTTCTCCCCGTGAGCTGCGTGGGGTTTCTCTGGGTGTCTCCCACAGTCCAGAGATGGACAGGCTTGTAGGTTCATTGGCTTGGTAAAATAGTCAATTGTCCTTAAGGGGCTGTCCCACTGTACGAGCTAATTCAAGAGTTCTCCCAAGTTTCCCCGATTTGAACTCAGAGAATTATGGTAATAGCCGCCTGTTAAACATGTTAAAAATCTCACGAGTCTTCACGAGCTTACCTGCCGTTAGCGTTACACGCCACTAAGAGACGTCCCGAGCTCCGACGTACCTGCAACGTACATTCTACGTGCTTACCACGAGTTTGATTTTTATTTAAACTCGGGAGTGCTCTTGGTAAACTCGTATAGCTGGACATAAGTGTGTGTAGGATAGTGTTAGTGTGCGGGGATTGCTGGTCAGCGCGGACTCGGTGGGCCGAAGGGCCTGATTCTGTGTATCTCTAAACTAAACTGAACGCATCAACAGTGATTGATCCAAACGTGATCCAACATGGAACGTGGAGGAAGCAACCCCAGTGGAAACTCTGTGAAATAATTTCACATCACTGCTTCCTTCGACTTGTATTTAATGGAAATGGAAACTAATGATAGAAACCCTAGAGTTGTCGCACAGCACGGACTAATTCAGGGACACAGTCTAAAAAATATGAAGCTGAGTTAAACAGTTTTCATAGGAGAGTTATAAAATGTTGACCAATTCAATTCAACTTTAATGTCATTGCACAAATACAAGTATAGGTACAACGAAATGCAGTTTAGCGTCGGTTCGTAGTGATAGCAATATGGAAAAATAAATACAGAATGCAGACAATGTGGACAGGGAGACTGGAGACATCTATCAATTGGACTCGGCAGGGAAAGGATTCGAGGCAAGCAGTGTTACTGACGCCACAATGCAGCCCACTCTGTTACTGACGCCACAATGCAGCCCACTCTGTTACTGATGCCACAATGCAGCCCGCACTGTTACTGACGCCACAATGCAGCCCTCACTGTTACTGATGCCACAATGCAGCCCTCACTGCTACTGACGCCACAATGCAGCCCTCACTGTTACTGACGCCACAATGCAGCCCACTCTGTTACTGACGCCACAATGCAGGTCGCTCTGTTACTGACGCCACAATGCAGCCCTCACTGCTACTGACGCCACAATGCAGCCCACTCTGTTACTGACGCCACAATGCAGCCCACTCTGTTACTGACGCCACAATGCAGCTCTCACTGTTACTGACGCCACAATGCAGCCCACTCTGTTACTGACGCCACAATGCAGCCCGCACTGTTACTGATGCCACAATGCAGCCCACTCTGTTACTGACGCAACAATGCAGCCCACTCTGTTACTGACGCCACAATGCAGCCCACTCTGTTACTGACGCAACAATGCAGCCCACTCTGTTACTGACGCCACAATGCAGCTCTCACTGTTACTGACGCCACAATGCAGCCCACTCTGTTACTGACGCCATAATTCAGCCCACTCTGTTACTGACGCCACAATGCAGCCCACTGTTACTGACGCCACAATGCAGCCCACTCTGTTACTGACGCCACAATGCCGCCCACTCTGTTACTGACGCCACAATGCAGCCCACTCTGTCACTGACGCCACAATGCAGCCCACTCTGTTACTAACGCAACAATGCAGCCCACTCTGTTACTGACGCCACAATGCAGCCCACTCTGTTACTGACGCCACAATGCAGCCCACTCTGTTACTGACGCCACAATGCAGCCCACTCTGTTACTGACGCAACAATGCAGCCCACTCTGTTACTGACGCCACAATGCAGCCCGCTCTGTTACTGACGCAACAATGCAGCCCACTCTGTTAATGACGCCACAATGCAGCCCACTCTGTTACTGACGCCACAATGCAGCCCACTCTGTTACTGATGCCACAATGCAGCCCTCACTGTTACTGACGCCACAATGCAGCCCACTCTGTTACTGACGCCACAATGCAGCCCACTCTGCTACTGATGCAACAATGCAGCCCACTCTGTTACTGATGCCACAATGCAGCCCACTCTGTTACTGACGCCACAATGCAGCCCTCACTGTTACTGACGCAACAATGCTGCCCACTCTGTTACTGACGCCACAATGCAGCCCTCACTGTTACTGACGCCACAATGCAGCCCTCACTGTTACTGACGCCACAATGCAGCCCGCTCTGTTACTGACGCAACAATGCAGCCCACTCTGTTAATGACGCCACAATGCAGCCCACTCTGTTACTGACGCCACAATGCAGCCCACTCTGTTACTGATGCCACAATGCAGCCCTCACTGTTACTGACGCCACAATGCAGCCCACTCTGTTACTGACGCCACAATGCAGCCCACTCTGCTACTGATGCAACAATGCAGCCCACTCTGTTACTGATGCCACAATGCAGCCCACTCTGTTACTGACGCCACAATGCAGCCCTCACTGTTACTGACGCAACAATGCTGCCCACTCTGTTACTGACGCCACAATGCAGCCCTCACTGTTACTGACGCCACAATGCAGCCCTCACTGTTACTGACGCAACAATGCAGCCCGCTCTGCCAACACTCAACCAATACATTATTCAGCCGGGTTGGTTTAAACTCTTTAGTTTTAATTTGCAGATACAGCATGGAAACAAGCCCTTCGGCCCACCGGGTCCACACCAACCATCGATCAATCACCCGTTCACACTAGTTCTATGTTGTCCCACTTTCTCATCCACTCCCTTCACGCTAGGTGATGTTTACAGAAGCCAATTAACCTACAAACCCGCTCGCCTTTGAGATGTGGGAGGAAACTGGAGCAGCCAAAGGAAACCCATGTGATCACAGGGAGAACGTGCAAATTCCACACAGATAGCACCCGAGGTCAGGATCAAACGCAGGTGTCTGGCGCCGTAAGGCAGCTGCTCCATCCGTTTTTAATCATCATCTCGGTCAGTGTTGTCACTTCTTGGTCGAGTTTCAGGTTGTTTTTAGTTTGCTTCTGCCCTTCTCTCCAAGTTGGATTAAGATTGTAACCAGCAACTCAGACACCATGCAACAGGAGCTTGATGGTCAGCATGGACTGGATGGGCCGAAGGGCCTGTTTCCATACTGTGCCTGACAGAACAGTATTGGAACAAGACATTGCAAACTAGGGCAGATTATCAAAGCACTGTCAGAAAGCCAAGCATTCCATGTGTACTCTACGAAATAAAGCATTCCATGTGTACTCTACGTCCACTCAGAAATCAATACTCTTCATTACAAGAGCAACATACTGCAGATATTGGAGATCTGAAACGCAAATGGAAAGGCTGGAAGATCTCAGCAGGTCAGGTAAGAGGTGAGGAATGATGCTGACCCGAGACGTTAACCCTGCTCTCTCTCCACAAGCCCTCCATTCGGCAATCATTAGCGTACCAACAAGAGAGATTCTTTTCATGGTTCATCTGTTTTTGTCCCGACTGTAAAATACTTGGATTCACAATATATTGTTCAGATGTTATGCTTTTTCTCCCCCAGAAATATTTCCATCGCCTATTCCTTCGTTCCATAGATGCTGCCTCACCCGCTGAGTTTTCCAGCATCTGCAGTTCTTTCTGAAACAGAAATATTTCCGGAGTAACTCAGCGGGACAGGCAGTATCTCCGGAGAGAAGGAATGGGCGACATTCCAGGTCTCGACCCTTCTTCAGAGTTCTTGAGTCTGAAGAAGGGTCTCGACCCGAAGAGTCTGAAGAAGGGTCTCGACCCGAAATGTCACCCATTCCTTCTCTCCAGAGATGCTGCCCCCATTACTCCAGCATTTTGTGTCTATCTTAGGTTTAAACCAGCATCCGCAGATCCTTCCTACATGGAAATATTTTCCGGATTGTCAGAAGTCTCCTTATTAAAGGTTCTGGAGCAACAAGACATTGGTGCGGAACAGGGAACTGTCCCAGAGTCATTTCCGCCAAGTTCCCCTTGAAACATTCTCTCAATTAGTGCACTCACAACAATCCACGTCCGTCAGTAATGGGAAGCTAACAAGATGCTCTGCTGCAGGAAAATATGAAGCTGTCCAACCCCCAGCGTGATGAAATCCAGACATATCTTGTTATAGAAATAACACGTCTCCAGGTACACGAGATCAAAGAGCTGGAAACTGCCACTGGCAATTGGCAAGGGACTGCAGGCATCAAAACCGGGCGGAATCCATCGCAAAGAAAATATCAAGTAGCACTTGTGTCATTGCAGCCACACACCTCCTGCACGGAGATGTCAAAGGAGCCGGGGAAAAAAATCAACCATTGTGTAGGAAAGAACTGCAGATGCTGGTTTAAATCGAAGGTAGACACAAAATGTTGGAGTAACTCAGCGGGACAGGAAGCATTTTGGGTCGAGAGTCTGAAGAAGGGTCATGACCCGAAACGTCACCCATTCATTCCTTCCCTCCAGAGATGCTGCATGTCCCGTTGAGTTGCTCCAGCATCTGTGCCTACCCAAGATTTCAACCATCTTTGCTTCATCTTTATTGTTATCACCATGGCGATGGAAGAAGTATGTTAGGTGCAGCTCAGTGAATTTATGATTTAATTTAAAGCTGTCTGGAGGTGGTGGTAACAGAACTGATGTGCAGAGGGATCTTGGGGTTCAGGCCCACAGCTCAACTCAAGAGACAACACAGGTAGACGGATGGGCAAGGAAGAAGAGTGACACACTGGAGCATTGAGTGTAAGTCAGCAGGTCAGGATGCAGATTTAGCAAGCTTTGATCAGGACACATTTGGGGCATTGAGTGCAGTTCCTGTCACCCCATTACAGGAAGGATGTGGAGGCTTTGGAGAGGCAGAGGAGGTTTGCCGTGAGAAGACCTGGATTACAGGGTACAAACTACAATGAGAGGTTGGACAAACAAACTAATTACTCTGGGGCATTAGAGGTTGAGATGAGATCTTTCAGAAGTATCCATCAGTTTCAGTTGAGTTTATTGTCACAAGTACCAAGGTACAGCAAAAAGCTTTTTGTTGCTTGCTAACCAGTCAGCAGAAAGACAATGCATGATTACAATCGATCCATTTACAGTGTACAGATACATGATAAGGGAACAAGGTAAAGCCAGCAAGGATAGTCCAAGGGTCACCAATGAGGAGTAAACAGTCAGAACCGTTTTCCCAGGATGGAGATGTCAAAGAGAAGAGGACACAGCTTTAAGGTGGGACGGGCAAATTTATTTTATACACTCTGTAAACTTCACTAAAGTTACAAGAGACAGAGAGAGAGTTTTATTGTCGTGTGTCCCAGATAGGACAATGACATTCTTGCTTGCTGCAGCACAACACAATATGTAAACATAATACAGAACAGGAGCTAAAAGTTGAGTGTGTCTATAGACCTTATATACACAATAAATAAACAGATATCGTGCAATAATTATAATAGTCTGTTGTAGTTCAGGGTTTATTTGATGTCGTGTTCAATAGCCTGATGGCTGTGGGGAAGAAGCTGTTCCTGAACCTGGACGTTACAAATTCCAGGCTCCTGTACCTTCTTCCCGATGGCAGTGGTGAAATGAGAGTCTGCACAATACACAAAGTGCTGGAGGAACTCAGCGGGTCAGGCAGCATCTGTGGAGGGAATGAATGGATGACATTTTGGGTCGGGACCCTTCAAGCTGATGGAGAAAAGGATGTGATGGTCAGGTAAAATCTGGCAAGTGATAGGTGGGGGTGTGATTGGCAGAGGGGTGGGTGAAGTGGCAACTTTAAATTTATGTTTCATTTCAGAAAATAATTCTGCAGAAGGAAGGAAACATATTTCAGCTGATACAACTAATGCCACCTGCAAACTGGGAAATAAACCTGTACCTCACCCACAGAGATAGTAATAGCTGAGTTGCAGTTAGCTCAGGGAAATATCACAGGCATTAGAAAACGGATACGCCAGCTCACATGAAATACAAAAATATTCATTATGCTCAAAATACTTCAAATTTAATGTTTGCTTCAAATAAATATTCATTAAAATTATACCTTGGATCAGTACACTTGCACACAAATATTTCCCAAAAGGAATGTTGGCTCACCTCATAACCAGCTCGGCAACCTGCACCTCTGACACTTATTTCTAAGATATGTATTTCTGGCAAAACGTGAGAGGTTGAGGGGAGTTTAGTTTTTGGTTTTAGAGATACAGCGTAGAGACAGGCCCTTCGGCCCATCGAATCTGCACCCACCAGCGGGCGGTGGAGGCCAGTTCTCTGGATACTTTCAAGAGAGAGCTAGATAGGGCTCTTACCGAAAGCGGAGTCAGGGGATATGGGGAGAACGCAGGAACGGGGAACTGATTGGGGATGATCAGCCATGATCACATTGAATGGTGGTGCTGGCTCAAAGTGGCCGAATGGCCTCCTCCTGCACCTATTGTCTATTGTCTACTGTCTATTAACACACACATGGGACAATTTAAATTTACACCAAGCCAATTAACCTACAAGCCTGTACGTCTTTGGAGTGTAGGAGGAAACCGAAGATCTCAGAGAAAACCCACGCGGGTCACGAGGAGAACGTGCAAACTCTGTACAGACAGCACCCGTAGTCGGGATCGAACCCGGGTCTCCGGAGCCGCAAGCGCTGTGAGACGGCAACTCTACCGCTGTGCCACCGTGACCGCCCAAATACACAAAATAACTAATTTACGGATGACCCTGCATCTTTCCAGATGAAAAGGACAGGCTTCTACAACCTCAGACAATCATTCAGACCAAACACAGTGTTGATTTTGCCCAAACAGGCAGCTGCAGTCAGTATTACCCGTGACTGCCTCCATCACCTCCATCACGAGTATCCTTTGTACCATAAGACCATCAATTTAAAAAACACTTACACATTTTGTTTCGGAAAGTTATGTCCCTGATACATGTTGTATATATACTGTATATACGCTGTCTAAAAAACATACTGTGTACTCACACACTGAACTGTAAATAGGATTTATTATTGTTGGAGGGAATTGAACAATCCAACATTATTCTCTATTTGTAAAGGACAGTTTTTGGAAAAGTATTAGTATCTATGAACAGCTCTGAAAAAAAACAAACAGTGCCGCCACTAGATTTAGTTTAGTTTGGAGACACAGCGTGGAAACAGTCCCTTCTGCCCACCGAGTCTGTACCGACCAGTATACATACATTAGTTCGATTCAACACACTAGGGACAATTTACTGAAGCCAATTAGCCTACAAACCTGCACAACTTTGGAGCGTGAGGGGAAGCCAGAGCACCCAGAGAAAACCCACGTGGTCACAGGGAGGATGTGCAAACTCCATACAGACAGCACCTGTAGTCAGGATCGAACCCGGGTCCCTAGCGCTGTGGGGCAGCAACTCTACCGCTGAGCCACCATGCTGCCCTAATTTTCTGCCTGAATACTAAGAGCTTATACATAGCATGAGGCTGAGAAGGGATATAACGACCAAATGATTTGCAATACAGGTCGCAGAGACCAAGGGTCACACTGTCACAATCCATCCTCCTGCACTCGGCCTCGAAAGGAATAAACCACTCAAACTCTATACGTCCCGTCTATATATATACACAATAAAAAACAGGTGTAGTTGTTTCGCTGAATGGATAGCACACAACAAAAGCGCTTTCATCTATGCCTCGTCCCATCCTCCCCTTCTCCTTGCAAATCTTTGAGAAATAAAAGGGACCCGATCTCTTTGGGGTGTGACTGGAAGCAAATCGACTTAGCAACACCAAACTGTAGCCATCTACGTGATGTATCTGAATTTGCAAAACCAATCCAAATGCACTGCCTACCAAGGCCACTGCATTCTAAGCAAAATAAAGAACAAAGCTTATCTTTAAAAATGCCAGGCAGATTTGTGCGTCCACTTCTGTAGGTGTTGCTGGCAATTGGCCGTGACACCATGCATCAAAACTAGGATTCATCAACAGTCCATGGGCCACAAGATCAGGATTCATCCTCCTTAGTTTTAGTTTAGTTTAGAGATACTGCAGGGAAACAGGCCCTTCGGCCCACCGAGTCCGCGCCGACCAGCGATCCCCGCACATTAACGCTATCCTACACACTAGGGACAATTTTACACTTATACCAAGCCAATTAATCTACATACCTGTACGTCTTTGGAGTGCGAGAGGAAACCGAAGATCTTGGAGAAAACCCACACGGTCACGGGGAGAACGTACAAACTCCGTACAGACAGCACCCGTAGTTGGGATTGAACCTGGGTCTCTGCCTCTGCAAACGCTGTCAGGCAGCAACTCTACCACTGCGCCACCGTGCCACCCATCCTTACCATGTTATCCTAATATTCATTAAACTGTCGCTTACAAATTCTATTCACACGTCTGCAGATGTTTCAACAAACTTCCTGATCTGCTGGCAGATCTTGAAACTTGCCAACTGCAGGTTCACTGCTTTAAATTCTTTCTGTCTTCTTTAAGTGAGATTTACTGAGAAGATATTCAAATAAATAGTTGAGATTTATGTACCGAAATGCCAGGCAGTGGATCTACATTCAGTGGCAGTGATAGCAGACACACTGGCTGGGACTGCAGCACCTCCACTGTCATTGCTTATAGAGTCACAGAGTCATAGAGTGATACAGTGTGTAAACAGGCCCTTCGGCCCAACTTCCCACGCCAACCAACATGTCCCAGCTACACTAGTCCCACCTGCCCGCGTTTGATCCATATCTCTCCAAACCTGTCCAATCCATGTACCTGTCTAACTGTTTCTTAAACGTTGGAATAGTCCCAGCCTCAACTACCTCCTCTGGCAGCTTGTTCCATACGCCCACCACCCTTTGCGTGATAAAGTTACTCATCAGATTCTTATTAAAATACAACCATCTTCCTACTTATTTAGCAGAAGATAGCAGAACCAACAGCTGAAGAAAGAATCATCAGATGTGGAGAAATAGCAAGTGGAAGTAGGAACTGACCATTTTTAACTAAACTCCAAAATCTTCACAGTGACACACAAAAGGCATTCACAGGCTGATAAAACGTATTGATTACAATCGTCACTAATCAATGATAATTATACATACTAATCTTTCTACAGTTTGATGAATGTGAAGTGGAATTAGTATAGTTAAGACTGTCCGAATGAATCATTTCACGTAAGAACAACCTTCAGTACTGATTCTTACTGAAAATCCATCAATAACCTCTTCTATTGATCGAGTGCCAATCCAAATTATGACAAGATCCTTTCATGAGGAGCGCTGACTGTCAGTAGCAGGAGCAGGAGTAGGCACCTCCACTGCTCCCCTCAATCCTGCCATCCATGGCTGATCTAAACGTAAGCCCTTCTCTCCACGACCATCTTTCATCCTTGCTTACCAAACCTCCAACCACCTCTAAAGGGCCTGTCCCACTTAAGGCGATTTTATGGGTGACTACAGGCGACCGCTGCAAAATTGTCAGCAAGTTGAACATTTTTCAGTGACAATGGCAATTCCACTGAAACTAGTCCCTGGCAGTCGCCCAAGCGGGACAGGCTCTTAACGCTAATGCTCAAAGATCTGTCTCCCCACCCTTTGTCAAAGCAAATCGCAAGAATCAGGAGAAGACAAACAACATCCTATCGTTAAGTGCGCAACTCTTGACTTCAATAGTTCACACATCAAAGATAGAATTAGCAGCACTAGTGAATCCCTATTCAGTAGAAAAGATGCTCATCCTGAAAAGTGCAAAGTGCAATAATGTACAGATAAATATAGACAATAGACAATAGGTGCAGGAGTAGGCCATTCGGCCCATCGAGCCAGCACCACCATTCAATGTGATCATGGCTGATCATCCCCAATCAGTACCCTGTTCCAACCCGACCTCCCGGTGGCTCAGCACCAACTCCCCCTCCCATTCAATATCCAACCTCTCTGTCCTAGAAACATAGAAACATAAAAAATAGGTGCAGGAGTAGGCCATTCAGCCCTTCGAGCCTGCACCGCCATTCAATATGATCAGGGCTGATCATCCTGGGCTTGCTCCACGGCCAGAGTGAGCAACACCGCAAATTGGAGGAACAGCACCTCATATTCCGCTTGGGGAGTCTGCATCCTCTTGGCATGAACATCGAATTCTCTCAATTCTGTTAACCTTAGCTGTCTCCTCCCCTTCCTACCTCTCGCTCAGCCCTCGGGCTCCTCCTCCTCCTTTTTCCTTTCTTCCATCCGCCTCCCCCCACCCCCCATCAGTCAAAAGAAGGGTTTCTGCACAAAACGTCGCCTATCTCCTTCGCTCCATAGATGCTGCTGCACCCGCTGAGTTTCTCCAGCATTTTGTGTACCCTTGATTTTCCAGCATCTGCAGTTCCTTCTTTAACACAGTACCCTGTTCCTGCCTTCGCCCCATATCCCCTGACTCCGCTATCTTTAAGAGCCCTATCTAGCTCTCTTGAAAGTATCCAGAGAACCGTCCTCCACCGCCCTGTGAGGCAGAGAATTCCACAGACTCACAACTCTCTGTGAGAAAAAGATGTATAACAATCTAAAAACATTTATACATTATAGTGTTATATTTAAAACAATATTATAAATATATAAATGTATATAATCCCCCCCCCATCATCCCCTATCCCCCTCCCCCCATCAGTCTGAAGAAGTGTCTCGACCCAAAACGTCACCTATTCCTTCTCTCACCCGCTGAGTTTCCCCAACATTTTTGTCTACCCTCAATGGTGAGGAAGTCAGTACCTGTGATAGACCGGTCAGTGTCCACCCACTCTCTGTGATCTACCTGACTAAGTACAGCACACCTGCACCCAGGTGTAACACTGAGAGCCAACATTATCATTATCTAGTGTGCAGGAAACCTGGAATTCACTTCTGAATTGTTAACTTGGAATTAAACTGCTGTAATTACAAGTGATGTGTTACTTAACAACTGTGCAATTAATCAAACATAGAATTTAAATGGTTTTCTCAGTCCTTTTAGCCAGAAATGAAGTTCAATGCAACTAACTGAGCCCACGCTCGGGCTGAGAATGGCATCTTCTTTGTTCCACATTACACAGGTGTACTGTTGCTTCACGGAGTCTAAGAACTATTTACCGTGGCTTTAAATTGTGTAACAAAATGATTATATTGTTCATTGCAGTAACCCTGTAATTAGATACAACTGCAAAGTTCAAGGTGTCCAGCTGATATCTGCTGCATGTTTAATGAACTAACTAGTGAGGTCTATTAAAATGCTGGGCTGAGGCACATCATGCTAAGTATTCACGAGAAGCATTTCTATTGAATTGCAAACCGATACATCGCCCATGATGGATGAATAATAACTACAGGAATTTAAATCTCCTTTCCGCACTGCCAGTCACTCTGAGGCAAGTGAGCCTGCAGATGCTGCAATCCTGAGCAACAAAGTCGGCACGGTGGCGCAGCGGTAGAGTTGCTGCCTCACAGCGCCAGAGACCCGGGTTCCATCCTGACTACAGGTGCTGCCTGTACGGAGTTTGTACGTTCTCCCCCTGACCTGCGTGGGTTTTCTCCAAGATCTTCAGTTTCCTGCCACACTTCAAAGACATACAGGTTTGTAGATTAAGTGGCTTGGTAAATGTAAAAATTGTCCCTTGTGGGTGTAGGCTAGTATTAATGTGCGGGGATCGTTGGTCGCCGCGGACCTGATGGGCCGAAGGGCCTGTTTCCGTGCTGTATCTCTAAACTAAACAAAACTAAGTTAAATCTGCTGCGCAGCATGTCTACGAGTACCCACAATGGCACACAGTCCACAATTGCAATGAAACTTAAGAACATAATTGTGGTGAGCAATGTAGTTGACAATGTAGTCCAGCATCATATATAAAACATGGAGACTGCAATTGAATTATTAGGTTGCGATTCCATTAGTGGAATTTAACTTGTCAAGGGAGATGATGAAAGAGTTGCAAATAATCTTTATTGAATTTGGCCAAGACTTGACACATGTAATGTCTTCAATAATCGACCTCCAGTGTCACCCAATGTCAGCAACATGTCCATCATTGATCGTGCTATCCCTGTTTCTCTCTTCAAATTGTTATGGAAAGTTTACAATCTACACAGAGCTCCAATCCTGTACATCGACTGTTCATGGCATGAGCAGAGATAGTTTTCAGTGCCTTAACGTGACGCATTAATTGCTCTATTAGTTTGCATCTGACATTGTCGAATATCTTATCTGGAAGAATGTTGAACTCCGATTCAGCATTAGTGTAGAAACAAGGAACTGCAGATGCTGGATTGCACCACTTTTGACACAGAGTGCTGGAGTTACTCAGCGGGCCAGGCAGCATCTCTGGAGAAAAAGGATGGGTGATGTTTCAGGTTGGATCCTTTATTCAGACTCAAGTCTGAAGGAGGGTCTCAACCCGAAAGGTCATCTATCCTTTTCCCCCACAGATGCTGCCTGACCCGCTGAGTTACTCCAGCACTTTGTGTCAAAAGTACAAAGGACATTTATTGTCACATACACCAATTGGTGCAGTGAAATTTGAGTTGCCATGCAGCACACAAATAAGATAAACACATCACTATAGAATTAAACATCCACCACAGTGGAATCAACGTTTCCCACTGTGAGGGAAGGCAACAAAGTTCAGTCCTCTTCCTCTTGTTCACCCGTGGTCGGGGCCCGTTGAGGCCTCTGCAGTTGCGGCAATGGCGGCCCGATGTTTCAGGACCTCTCGCTGGGGCGATCGGAGCTCCGGCGATGGAATGGAAGAACACTCTCAGCAGCTTGGAGTTTGCGAATCGGCCGCTTCCTACTGGAGACCGCGGCTTCTGAAGCCCACAGGCCCAGCTGGACGGAGCTCCAACACTGGCGATCCTCAGCGAAAGATCCCAGGCTCCGCAGTGTTAAAGTCAGCGGCACCCGCATCTGGAAACTCCGCAGAGCACAGCTCCATGGTGTTCGAGTCAGCAGTCCCAGCACTCCGGAGCTGCAACACGGCGATCCCGGTGAGGCATCGCCCGCTCCGCGATGGTAATTCAGTGCCGCGCCACCGCTGAAGCTCGGGCCGGTCTCCGGCAGGAAAGGCCGCGCCAATCCAGATGGTAGGTTGCGAGGGGGGGCCAAGATGCGGCTCGGAGAAAAGACACATCCTTGAGAAGACATTCCCCCCCCCCCACATAAAAAAGACTAAAAGACCCCCAAAAACAAACTTTTAGACAGACTAAAAATAACAAAAAGGATGAAAGGACAGACAGCTGCTGGCGAGGCTGCCATCTCGAAGGAATTCTCCAAATCTATCTCCAATTCAGAAATTTCTTGCTCAAAAACCATCACGATCGACAAGTAAATAGTACTTGATAGTAAATGATTGTAAATCAAGAGAGTTACAGGTAGATTTAGATCTTAGGGTTAACGGAATCAAGGGATGTGGGGAGAAAGCAGGAACAGGGTAGTGATTTTGGATGATCAGCCATGAACATATTGAATGGTGGTGCTGGCTCGAAGGGCCGAATGGCCTTCTCCTGCACCTAGTTTCTATGTTTCTATGATACCCTTAGCAGGCAGAATCCTGAGGTAACAATAACCTGGTGATTTCACTTTCAAAGTCTGTAGCCAGTTGTGAGTCAAAATTGGACTCACATGGTATTGCCAACTCCTCGGCCCAAACGTATATGCTCGTAGAAATAGACAAGGTGGTGAGGCCATGAAGATCATGATTCTCTGTTATCATGTTTCTGAACGGTCCTTCCATAAGCTGTGGAGATCACTGTCCGATTCACCTCTACCCCATTGCGGACATTGGACTTTCTCTCTGGAATACACTGATCGGGCTGAAGAAGGATCCCGACCCGAATTGTTGCCGATCTATTCCCTCCCAAATACTGCCTGACCCGGTCAATATTTTCAGAGAACATTATTTTATAAAATCCAATCAGAGGACAACAAATCCGAGACCCATCTTCATCCAGAAGAAGAGGCCCAAAGTGTAACGTTGTCTGTCCCTTCCCTCCACAGATGCTGTCTGACCCGCTGAGTTCCTCCAGCACTTTGTGTTTTCTTCAAGATTCCTGCAGTTTCTTGTGTCGCCATCAAATCCTCAAATTTGTCTTGGACCTTACTAAATCCCTCTTCCACAGCAAACACCTCCGGCTCTGACGTGTCGAACAATTGAAGGGCCTGTCCCACTGCCGGCATCATTGACTGACGTATCAGGCACCGAACAATTCGCAGCGTGACACTGTATTAACGCGCGGTGTTCTTTCAAGTGCGGCTACTTTTTTTTCTCGCCGCTGGATTTTGAAATGTTCAAAATCTTTTGGCGACCCTGACATGACGCCGGCATTTGCCGGACAAATCGCCAAGTTGGACAGGCCCTTCATGACGCATTTAATTACACAAGATCGCACTTGCAGGAAGCAATTGTGTAATCGGAATAAAATGCACAGGTCTACGGTGGTCCTTATTGCAATCCTACACATTACTCAGCCTCAAATTGACCTTAATAGCATTAGCACTTAATAAAAGAAACTGAAGAAAAATTGTTAGCAATACATTTTCTTTTCAGTCGCTCACCTTAATTATCAATTTAATTGGGTGCTAATGGCTCTCCTGGCAACCATTACTGTCAGTTACTCAAAGCAACTGCGTACAAATTGCCACAAACTCTTGCTGCAGAATACAAACTATTATTAACACACTTCCTCTGCCGCTGTTTAATCACCCAGAAAATAGTCACTGTCCAGGACAACTGAATCAATATTAAAAAATATCCAGTGACATTAGTTCATAAGTTATAGGAACAGAATTGGGCCATTTGGCCCATCCAGTTGCCAGGGCGAGAGGGTCTGAGCTATAGGGACAGGTTGAGTAGGCTGGGACTCTATTGTTTGGAGCACAGAATATCCCGTAGGTTAAGCAGACCGAGCCATTATTATTTTTGTCAGGTTTATGTCAGGGAATGACAGAATGTTCAGAATAAAAGAATGGACCTTTAGAAAGTAGAAGAGGAGGAATTTAGTTTAGTCAGAGGGTGGTGAATCTGTGGAATTCTTTGCCACAGACGGTGGTGGAGGCCAAGTCAGTGGATATTTTTAAGGCAGTGACAGATAGATTCTTGATTAGTACGGGTGTCAGTCAGAAGTTACGGGGAAAAGGCAGGAGAACGGGGTTAGGAGGGAGAGATAGATCAGCTTTGAGTGAATGGCAGAGAGTCATAGAGTGATACAGTGTGGAAACAGTTCCTTGCCCACACCGGTCAACAATGCCCCAGGTACATTAGTCCTACCTGCCTGCATTTTGTCCATATCCCTCCAAACCTGTCACCACCACCATACAGGCAACATGTCGCAGGGTGACTCCTGTTTGGTCGTGAGTCGTCATGAGACGCTGCCTGACCCGCTGAGTTACTCCAGCACTCTGTGAAACGTCACCTATCCATGTTCTCCACAGATGCTGCCTGACCCGCTGAGTTACTCCAGCACTCTGTGAAACGTCACCTATCCATGTTCTCCACAGATGCTGCTTGACCCGCTGAGTTACTCCAGCACTCTGTGAAACGTCACCTATCCATGTTCTCCACAGATGCTGCCTGACCCGCTGAGTTACTCCAGCACCCTGTGAAACGTCACCTATCCATGTTCTCCACAGATGCTGCCTGACCCGCTGAGTTACTCCAGCACTCTGTGAAACGTCACCTACCCATGTTCTCCACAGATGCTGCCTAACCCGCTGAGTTACTCCAGCACTCTGTGAAACGTCACCTATCCATGTTCTCCACAGATGCTGCCTGACCCGCTGAGTTACTCCAGCACCCTGTGAAACGTCACCTATCCATGTTCTCCACAGATGCTGCCTGACCCGCTGAGTTACTCCAGCACTCTGTGAAATGTCACCTATCCATGTTCTCCACAGATGCTGCCTGACCCGCTGTTACTCCAGCACTCTGCGCCTCTCTTTTGGCTGTTGGTGTTTTCTATTGAGGACCAGCTCCCTCCCTCCATCAGGATATGGCAGCATTTTGCAAAGAGCCCTTGACCCTGTCATCATGGATGGAGCCAGCGTCTCCCTGAAGTTCCCCTCACCCGGAGCTCCCTCACCCGGAGCTCCCTCAGCAAGCAGCTGCTTGGGTGCAATTGTACAAAGAACCATTTGAGTCGTAGACATCAATGGGAGGAGGAGGCAGCGTGTCCCTTTGTTCCACTGCTCACAAGTAGTCCTAGGCTGAAGCACCGCGCTTGGACCCATTGCTAAAGTGGATTTGTGTTCAATCCAGCTTTTAAACTCAGGATCAAGTTTACTATTGGGAAATCTGTATAAATAGGCCACATGCCGAGACCAATTAGACACTAATTGTGGAGAAATCTTCCGATGTGTTAGTAGCTGCTTAAACCCTGGGCGTCTGCCCTACGGGACAAGTTAAGTAATTGAGATCAGAAAAAAAACAGCAGGAAATTTCTGAATTATTTCTTTTTTTATATACTGATGGTATTTTGTAGAGAAGTGTGACTGTGAACCAGATACAACACTGTCACAAAGCACACACCACTGCCTCGTTCTGCATCGCACAAAGTCACACGCCGTGCAAGATACTGTAAGTTTGGTCTCTGTTCTGTTATATTAGTTCTGAGACACAAGAGACTGCAGAAGCTGCAATCCTGAGCCAAAACACAAAGCGCTGCAGGAACTCAGTGGGCCAAGCAGCATCTGTGGAGGGAATGGCCAGATGACGTTTCTACTTGGGCCTTTTCTTCAGACTGGTGAAGGGCCCTGATCTGAAACGTCGTCTGTCCATTCCTTCCACAGATGTTGCCTGAACCACCGAGTTCCTCCAGCACTTTGAGTTTTTTCTGTAATATTGTCCGCTGGATATCAACACAAGTGGTCAGAAGAACAGCTTTAATCATATCTTAACCCATATGCCTCTAAACATGAAGATAGCCATAAAGTGCTGGAGCAACTCAGTGGGACAGGCACCATCTCTGGAGAGACGGTCGAGACCCTTCTACAGACTGAGAGTCTGGGGAGAGGGAGACAGAGATATAGAAACTTGGGTAAGTTGGGCCCGATAGCCAATTCCCCCGTTGTATGACTAGGAATCTATGACTTTACTTACTTGTGAGGTGCAAAAATAGGGTGGTGGTGCAAGTGGGCGGCTGAAGAGATAGTGCAGGGTTTAGGATACTGCAACGTTTTTGGAAGAAATTGAAAGGGAGTTAATAAGTGTTGGGGGATGGCGGTCACATTGATGTCAGGGCAGCCAAATGCTCTGGAAGGGCGAGCGGTTTGTTGCGATGCTCACTGAGTGAGCCACTCAGATAGGGTGCCACACGTCACTGGAGATGTCCGTCCGCAAATCCACAGACATGTTGTACAGATGTATGAAAATACAAGGCAGCGATATCTGTGGATCCAAGCGCCTCAAATGTATCTAAATAAGGTCAGAAATAAACACAAAACAACACATTACTTAAACTGAAGATGGACACAAAAGTGCTGGAGTAACTCAGCGAGTCAGGCAGTATCTCTGGAAAGAAGGGATAGGAGACATTTCGGGCCGGGACCCTTCTTCAGACAGTTTCTGTCAACTGTCTTTGGTGGCACCAAGTAGTTTAGGATTTATTTTGAACGATTCGTGGTAATTAATTTATTGATTTTTTGTTTATTAATATATTATCTGTGTGTGAAACGTCACCCATTCCTTCTCTCCAGAGATGCTGCCTGTCCCGCTGAGTTACTCCAGCATTTTGTGTCTATCTTTGGTGTAATCCAGCATCTGCAGTTCCTTCCGACACATGACTTAAACTGTTCGATTACTAAGGGTGGTGGGCGTATGGAACAAGCTACCAGAGGAGGTAGTTGAGGCAGGGACTGTCCCAACGTTTAAGAAACAGTTAGACAGGTACATGAATAGGACAGGTTTGGAGGGATATGGACCAAAAACGCGGGGAGGGGGGACTAGTGTAGCTGGGACATTTTGGCTGGTGTGGGCAAGTTGGGCCAAGGGGCCTGTTTCCAGGCTGTATCACTCCAAAACCTATGTCACTACTCAATTGCCTTGGTTGATAATACGTCTCTAATGGTCACATAAATAGTTGATTTCTTGATGCCTCTCTGGATTTGGAGGTCATACCTTTAGGACCAAATAATTTCCTCAATAGCAAATATACCGCAAGTTCATGAAAACACGGCAAGTTCAGCTTAAGGGCCTGTCCCACTTTCACAACTGAATTCACAACCTTTTTTACTCGTGGACATTTTTCATCAGGCTCGAAAAACGGCCCGACCTACTTGATGCCACGAGTACCTACGACTAGCATCACGGCCCACCTACGAGCTCCTATGACTTCGTGATGACCATGCTACGAGTATGAGTCAAGGGCAAACTCGGCAGAGGTTGTGGAAGTGGGACAGGCCCTTTAGATGCGCTGTCACAATGCGAGGAAACTTTGTGCCATTCTGTATTTCAAGGGCAGCAGAAGTCACAGAGAGGAGGAAAAAGCTGAATATAATAGGTTATAAACGATACCACACAAAGGATGGGAAGTTATCAGTCTTGCCATTATTAATCAAAACTTCAATGTAACCACAGGGAGCATGGCAGCTTGAACAAAGGTGAGCCCATTTTTAGGAGCATCACGAGTCACTAGCGTTTCTTTGTAACAGAACAATGAAACTCTGGCTTCCTGCAGCTTACAGGCCCATAAATACAATATCACACAGAACAAATCATCTATAATACAATGAATTCATAACCGTAATACCAGGTAACCAGGCGAGCGCAAAAATAGAAGTCTGTAGTGCAATAACCAAAGACTTTGAGGGAGCCCAGCGTAGGTTTACAAGGTTAATTCCCGGGATGGCGGGACTATCATATGCTGAGAGAATGGAGCAGCTGGGCTTGTACACTCTGGAGTTTAGAAGGATGAGAAGGGATCTTATTGAAACATATAAGATTGTTACGGGTTTGGACACCCTAGAGGCAGGAACATGTTCCCGATGTTGGGGGAGTCCAGAACCAAGGGCCACAGTTTAAGGATAAGGGGTAAGCCATTTAGAACGGAGACGAGGAAACACTTTTTCACACAGTTGTGAATCTGTGGAATTCTCTGCCTCAGATGGCGGTGGAGGCCGGTACTTTCAAGAGACAGCTAGATAGAGCTCTTAAAGATAGCGGAGTCAGGTGATATGGGGAGAAGGCAGGAACGGGGTACTGATTGGGGATTCAATGGTGGAGCCGGCTCGAAGGGCCGAATGGTCTACTCCTGCACCTATTGTCTATTGACTGTCCACATAAGATGAAAATTGCTGAGGTTAGTCACTAAATGCTGGAGTAACTCAGTGGGTCAGGCAGCATCTCTGGAGAACATGGAGGAGTGATGGTTAGGGTTGAGACCCTTCTGCAGACTGAGCGTCATGGGTCAGTGTTGTGCAGTGTTGAAGAGCCTGATGGTTACTGGGAAGAAGTTGTTGCTGAAGCTGGTGGTCAGAGTTTGCCAGTACACTGTTGTGATGGAGGGTTTGCAGTATTATGTGGATGAACATTGCAGCGTAAATAATTCTTCACCTTCTCAACTCCCAGCAGCAACAGAACACAAGAGGAAAGTAGTCCATATATTTTGTTCATTTTCCTCTTAGTTCCATTTCTGGTCATGAATAAACAATGATGTTGCTTCTTTCTTTCGAGAGATTTATGAGATGCAGGGATTATCTGTGATTTCACCCGTTATCATATAGAAAAAACGCCGCGCGTCAATACGTCCTCACGCTGCGTCACACCGCATATTTTTCGGTGACCTCATAAGTCAGTGAATGATGCTGGCATTCGCCAAAAAAATTGCAAAGTGGGACAGGCCCTTAAAGGTCTATTAGCAAAACTTTACTGCAAGTAAAGAAAAACTAAATTGGAACGGCAGTGTTTTTATTTCTCCAGCAATGTCAGAGATATTTCAGTTTCAAAATCTGAATGAATAATTTATTTTAATTGGTAAAATCGATGTTTCAATCTGCAAAATTCCGAAAGAACCTATCAGATTGCACTTTCCAACACTGCAATTATGAGATTTTATATAGCAATTAATTACAAAAGGCCATATAAACAAGTAACTCTAGCTTTTGCAGCACTACTTTTATTGCAGAATAAAAATGCAACACTGTTCAGCACTTTTACACATGGTAGTTTCACAGTGGTCCTGTGATCCTCACTGAAAAACTGACAAACAAACAAATCACTTCCAAAACCTCACACAAGTAGCTGCTATAAAACGAGAGATCAAAGGATGTAAAACACATTTGTAAATGTAGCATGATGTCAGAAGATAGACACAAAATGCTGGAGTAACTCAGCGGGCCAGGCAGCATCTGTGGAGAACATGGATAGGTGACGTTTCACAGAGTGCTGGAGTAACTCAGCGGGTCAGGCAGCATCTGTGGAGAACATGGATAGGTGACGTTTCACAGAGTGCTGGAGTAACTCAGCGGGTCAGGCAGCATCTGTGGAGAACATGGATAGGTGACGTTTCACAGAGTGCTGGAGTAACTCAGCGGGTCAGGCAGCATCTGTGGAGAACATGGATAGGTGACGTTTCACAGAGTGCTGGAGTAACTCAGCGGGTCAGGCAGCATCTGTGGAGAACATGGATAGGTGACGTTTCACAGAGTGCTGGAGTAACTCAGCGGGTCAGGCAGCATCTGTGGAGAACATGGATAGGTGACGTTTCACAGAGTGCTGGAGTAACTCAGCGGGTCAGGCAGCATCTGTGGAGAACATGGATAGGTGACGTTTCACAGAGTGCTGGAGTAACTCAGCGGGTCAGGCAGCATCTGTGGAGAACATGGATAGGTGACGTTTCACAGAGTGCTGGAGTAACTCAGCGGGTCAGGCAGCATCTGTGGAGAACATGGATAGGTGACGTTTCACAGAGTGTTGGAGTAATTCAGCGGGTCAGGCAGCATCTGTGGAGAACATTGAGTGGTGAAGTTTTGGGTCGGGATCCTTCTTCAGACTGATTCTAGGGGATGGGGGGGGGATGGGAAGCTGGAAGAGAGGAGGGACAGGACAAAAGTTGGCAGGTAATAGACCAACACAAGTGAGGAGGGGGGCGGGGGGGAGATAGACAGATGGCTGGACAAAGTCCAGAGATGAAAAGATACAAGGTTTGGGACAAAAGGATTTCAGAGCTAGATTGTGAAGCTAGATGATGGAATGAAGGTGGAATGGGGAGGGGAGAAATGGGAGTCAGTCCAGATGGGGCACAGTGGAGTAGGGGGGTGGGGTGGGGGGGTGGGGGGGGGGGTTGGATTCTTGGGGGAGGGGGCAGTGACCATCCTGGTCAAGGAATAATCCATAAGAAAGTGTTCCACACAAAAAGGAGCAAGAAAAATAAAATGTATGAGAAAGGCTGAGCAGGAAATCCGCATGATGATGATAACCACGTTTTAGCAGCCTTTCCATTACCAACATCACTTATGATAAGAAATTAATTTAAAACTGAGACTCTCGTTCCTTGCACAGATTGTTCCTGTTCAAAATGGAACATTTCTATTCAACTTGAAGGATTCTCCACTCAAAGCCCTTGCTGCTACTAGAATTCAATTAAACCTATTAAACTCCTTTTTCAATTTTCTTCACGCACTCTCAAGTCAGTTTTTTATCATTTATTTGAAGCCCTCAGCAGAGCTGGACTTCACATGGGGATATCGGAGCAGGGTTCATTAACTGTCTTTTGAAGGAGGAACTTGTCCTGAAATAATTACAGCTGGTAAGTAACGGAGCAGATTGACAATCAGGAACAGATTTTGCTCAGACCTTCTGCAGCTCAGCAGTGAACTTCATTTTCAACAAAGGGGAAGCCTATCTTTTGGGATAGACACAAAAATCTGGAGTAACTCAGTGGGACAGGCAGCATCTCTGGAGAGAAGGAATGGGTGACGTTTCGCGTTGAGACCCTTCTTCGGACCAGATCCGAAACGTCACCCATTCCTGCTATCCAGAGATGCTGCCTGTGTCTGCCTTCGGTGTAAACCAGCATCTGCACTTCCTTCATACACCTTTCTTTTAGGATGCGTTAATGGATTTGATGTCCTTGCCTCTTAGCTGTAGTCTGGTTGGGCTTAGGTGCACACACAACTCTGAGAGCAAAGACTTTGTTTGCAGGTACTGCATTATTTTACAATATATATATATCTTTTTTTAATACCAAAACAAAATGTTAAATTCTACACAGAGTTCCTGATGTTAAGCTGTGAATCCAATGTGCCTGATGTTGCTCCATACAGTGTGATCTGTTTATAATAACTTTATTAAAGCTGAGATCACAACTAACTCCGGACTGTCAAAGCTGCCACAGCCAGACATAAAAACAGCTTATTTCCACGAGTAGTAGCTCTACTCAATAACAAAAAATCTGTAGCCTCCTTTTGCTCTGGTATTTTATTTAATTCACATGTTTAATTGATAATGTTTTATTATTAATGTTTAATGTTTTATGTGTCAATCATAACTGTCACTGTATGTCATGTTGTCATTTGTGGGCGGAGCACCAAGGCAAATTCCTTGTATGTGAATGCTTGGCCAATAAACGTATTCAGTCATTCATTCATTCATGTTGATAGAGTTGCCGTTAACATTTAGGTTGAAAATTCCTGGTCTTCTCATTGTTGGACTCACAGTCATTGGAGATGATGAATCTTTCCACCCTTCTAATCATCTTGATTTTTAACTTTCCACATTGTGATCCAAGTTGTTTCTGCATCCGACACTTGGCACCCTGTCACTTAGGGACATAGAGCATGGCACTGGACATGTGGCCCAACTTGCCCATGCCAAGCCAGAGTGCTTTATTTTCAAATGTCCCAGACGGGACAACAAAATTCTTACTTGCTGCAGCACAACAGAAAGAGTGAATATGTAAACATTGTATATGTGGGAAAAAAAGAAAATCTTCAATAAATAACAAATACAAATATAGTATCTTGCAGTTCAGAGCTCATAGCTTATTCGTTGTGTTTAATAGCCTGATGGCTTTAGGGAAGAAGCTGTTCCTGAACCTGGACGTTACAGTTTTCAGGCTCCTGTACCTTCTTCCTGATGGCAATGGGATAGCACCCCAGATGCCTCACCGTCTTACAGTCAACATCTCACAGTCTTGGACTGGTGTTGATGGAGTTCCACGATTCATTCATCTCTCAGGTTCCCAGCTGACCATCTCATTGACATACCTGCAGCAACGTCACTGACTCAGAGATTCAGATGAGTCAGGATGTGAACCAGCACCTGCTGTCATCTATGCTGCTGCCTCTGCGTCCCTAGAATCATGGAGCTAGAACACCGACACAGGCCCTTCAGCCCACCCTGTCCACGTGAGCAAGCTCATAAGATCATCAGTGATAGGAGCAGAATTAGGCCATTTAGCCCATCAGGTCTACTCCGCCATTCAATTGTGGCTGATCTATCTCTCCCTCCTAACCCCATTCTCCTGCCTTCTCCCCATAACCTCTGACACCCGCACTAATCAAGAATCTATCTATCCTTGCCTTAAAAATACCCATTGACTTGGTGTCCACAGCCTTCTGTGGCAAAACATTCCACAGATTCACCACCCTCTGACCAAATGAATTCCTCCTCATCTCCTTCCCAAAAGAACGTCCTTTAATACTGAAGCTGTGACCTCTAGTCCAAGACTCTCCCACTCGTGGAAACATCCTTTCCACATCAACTCTATCCAGGCCTTTCACTATTCTGTAAGTTCCAATGTGTTCCCCTCTCATTCTTTTAAACTCCAGTGAGTCGCAAGGTGACTTCCAGCTTGGGCTCCTGCATGGGACCACACCTTCCCTTACCCCCGTTTATCCACACTGCTCCTACCATGGGAGCTAAATTCAGCTTGGACTCAAAAACCCCCAATGACTTTTTACGAGGATGTTTCCCAGACTCGAGGTGCCTGAGTTACAAGAAGTGGTTGAGCAGACAAGGACTTTATTCCTTGGAGCGCAGAAGGATGAGGAGTGATCTTACAGAGGTGTACAAAATCACAAGAAGACTAGATTGGCTAAACGCTCAGAGTCTCTTGTCCAGAGAAGGGGAATCGAGAACCAGAGGACATAGGTTAAGGTGATGGGAGAAAAGATGTAACAGAAACCTGAGAGGTAACTTTTTCTTTTAAACACAGAGGGTGGTGGTTGTATGGAATAAGCTGCCAGAGGAGGTAGTTGAGGCAGGGACTACCGCAACCTTTAAGAAACATTTATACAGGTACATGCATAGGACAGGTTTAGAGGGATATGAGCCAAACGCAGGCAGGTGGGACTAGTGTAGATGGGACATGTTGGACGGGGTGGGCAAGTTGGGGTGAATGGCCTGTTTCCATGCTGTGTGACTCTATGATGTCTCAAGAGTATGAGATGCCACCTTTGATAAGATTAGCCAGGCATTCTTTACTCTGCAGTTCAGTGGTCTTAATTAAGCTTGTCTGAATTAAGCTCAGTCTGAAGTAGGGTCTCGACCCTAAACGTCACCTATTCCTTCACTCCATAGATGCTGCCTCACCCGCTGAGTTTCTACAGCATTTTTGTCTGCCTTTAATTAAATTTGATGTGCATTCAATAACTGCCTTAATCCTTCAAATTAAATCGTCCCTTTATACAGGAGAGTGGGATGTATATTCCTGACATACACAACGTAAGATGAGGAGACATCATTTAATTAAACCACCCTATTGACTATCATGAATGTGAACAATACTGAGAGTGAATTTTCAAGGAAGAAATCCTGAGAAAGAGATGACAATTGGTTATGTCAGGATAGCGACCTCACTCTTTAATAACACAGTTCTGTGCCTTGACAAATAGGACTCTGTGCCAATACAACTTTAGCTAAAGTCTTACAGAAACTCAATGGGTCAGGCAACATTTGGACTCAGAAACACAACGGATCAGGTGACATCTGGACCCAGAAACTCAATTTGTCAGGCAACATCTGTGGAGGGAAATAGACAAAGTTTTGGGTATGTTAACTGGTATAGAATTGAAGATACTTTAACTGATGACTTATGGAATCTTTTACAGATTAACCGGTACAATTAATTATCTCCTAGTCATTGTTCATTCATATTTGACGAACTTGCACGGATACATTCTGTGCCAAAACGCATAGTGCTGGAGTAACTCAGCGGGTCAGGCAGCATCTGTGGAGAACATGGATAGGTGACGTTTCACACAGTGCTGGAGTAACTCAGCGGGTCAGGTAGCATCTGTGGAGCACATGGATAGGTGACGTTTCACAGAGTGCTGGAGTAACTCAGCGGGTCAGGCAGCATCTGTGGAAGGGATGGACAGACAATGTTTCAGGCCAGGACTCTTCTTCAGACTGGAATCTCAATTGCAGTCCCAAATGCAGATGGGTCCTCAGCTGAAACACCACCTTTGCCCACCTTCAGAACTTTCTAGAATGTAGGAAAATGAAGTGAGGCTGTCTAATGGTCGATCACCAGTCATTTGAGAACCTGAGGAAATGATCGAGCAAGAATAGTGGTTCATCATCAGTCATCGGCACCTGGGCAATGACATCCCTGTCAATCTGTCCAACGAGCTTGCAAATGGCCTTTAAAGAATAAGCAAAACACAAAGTGCTGGAGGACCTCAGCATCCTAGTTTTTTAGAGATACTGTACCATGGAAACAGGCCCTTCGGCCCACCAAGTCCATACTGACCATTGATCACCTGCTCACACTAGTTCTACATTCTCCCACTTTCTCTTCCACTCCCTACGCAAGGGGACAATTACAGAGGCCAATTAACGTACAAACATTCACAATGTTATCAAATGGCACCACAGACTATAATGTTCGATGGGCCAATATTACATATGACAAGGATGGCACGGTGGCGCAGCGGTAGAGTTTTGGGTTGAAACCCTTCTTGTGTCTCAATCCAAAACATCACCCATTACTTCTCTCCACAGATGCTGCCTGTCTGGCTAAATTACTTCAGCATTTTATGTCTATCTTGGGTTCGATCCTGACCTCGGGTGCTGTTTGTGTGGAGTTTGTACGTTCTCCCTGTGACCATGTGGGTTTCCTCCGGGTGCTCCGGTTTCCTCCCACACTCTAATTGCAGGTTTGTGGGTTACCTCACCTCCGTAAATTGCCCCAAAGATGTAAAGCAGAGAACTAGTATGAACGGATGATTGATGGCTGGTGTGGTCTCAGTGGGCCGAAGGGCCTTTTTCCACACCGTATCTCTGTAACTAAAGTATATTCAAAATGCCACATACAAATGCGCAGTTTCTGAACAGTTTACAGCTATTATTCATTAATATGATGCAGTTACGAGGATCCAAAGAATGTTTATTATCACTCAACTTTCAGTGAGGAGTATCACAATTCATTTACAAATACACCAACTTCATGAAAATCTCTGGCATTGAATTTTTCCTGCATTCTGTCTGAGTTGGCAGTGAATTCACTCTCTCACCATCGGAATGATTCTTAGCAGCAACAGGAGTCGGCCATTCGCAAACTGAGTGAAGAGTAGGAACAAAGAACTGCAAATGCTGGTTTACACTGAAGATAGACACAAAGTGCTGGAGTAACTCAGCGGGTCAGGCAGCATCTCTGGAGGAAAAGGATGGGTGAAGTTTCAGGTTGGGGTTCTTCGTCATACACAGGTCCCAATCCAAAACGTTACCTGTCCTTTTTCTCCAGAGATGCTGCCTGACCCATTAGGTTACTCCAGCACTCTGTGTCCATTAAGATCCAGAGTGTGTAAATCTGCATCAGACCAGTTCATCCAGCGTCCCAGCATGTTCTCACCCAGTGGGCTCCTGAGATCTCTACACCAAACCTCCATCTTCTCTCAGAGCCTAGAGCTCCAAATACAATTTCAAAAATATAATGACTGTGTTAAACATGTTTCTGACACTTCTCCCCAACCAATAATTGCTGTTTGAAAGATACAAGGCGATAACTGGCAACAATACGGATTTAATTGCATGAGTTTCAGCAATTAATCAAACCATTGGGAGCAGCAATTATCTTTTACTTCCCCTGTTCTTTTTGCTCAGAAAACTCTGGCCAAATAGAAATAATTACCACAATATTATCTGATGGGTTGACTAACTCCAGATATCTCTGCACTTTCTCTGACAATAATCCATTGCAACTCCATAAAACCTTGCTGATAGACACGGCGTTAAGATGCCGGTGACATTGCAGCTCATGGATTCTCCAACAATCTTCCTTCAGTACAACATTTTTTACTTTGTTGAGATTTAAGGGCCTGTCCCACTTGGTGATTGCCGGTATCATTGACCGACGTATCAGGTGACCGAACAATTAGCGGCGTGACGCGGCGTGATGACGCACTGACGCGCGGTGTTTTTTCAAGTGTTGCAACATTTTTTTGTTGCCGCTGGATTTTGAAATGTTCAAAATCTATGGCGACACTGATATGACGCCGGCAGTCGGCAAAAGAAATCGCCAAGTGGGACAGGCCCTTTACTTGTACACCTTGACTGGAGTTGAATAAGCTCATGTTCATTATCTGATTTGCAGTAAACTGTCAGAAATATCAATGCAATATATTAATCATGACTTTTGCAGTTGTTTTCTGCATGTTTTAGTAATTGCTTGTCAGGGACAGAGATTAAAGTCTTTATAAATCTCCCTTTAATCCTTGATTTGACCATAACATATAAACATCCTTTACAAGCTATGAACAAGTGATGTAAAAATATAGTGGATGGTGGAAGTCTGGAATGCAGTCACACAACATGGAAACAGGCCCTTCGGCCCTATCTGTTCACGATACCCCATCTCCCTCTAAACCTTTCCTACCCATATACCTGTCCAAATGCCATTTAAATATCGTTATTCTACCTGCCTTAACAACCTCCTGTGGCAGCAAGAACACACCACCCTGAGTGGGAAGGTTGCCCCTCTGGTTCCTATTAAATCTTTACCCTCTCAGCTATGTTAAAGTCATGCTATCCAGAGGTTTTCAGAAGATGCCCTGTTAAATGCACAAAACCTCAGGATTCAGGAATTCACCAATCCAAACCCCATTGTGGAGGAAGCACAAATATTCATAGCCATTGCTTAAGTTCCATGTTTGAGTCATACAGCATGGAAACAGGCCCTTCAGCCCATCTTGCCCACACCGAGCAACTTGCCCCATCGGCACTTGTCTCACCTGCATTTGGACTTCACACAGGGCTCTCTGCAAAAATAGAAACTAAACAGAGCCCAAAACAGAAACCTATCCTATTGATGTACCTGTCCAATTACTTCTCAAACATTTTGATGAAACCTGAGTCAACTACCTCCTCTGGCAGCTCGTTCCAAATTACCACCCAGGTTCCTATTAAATCTTTCCCCCCTCACCTTAAACCTATGTCCTCTGCTCCTTGATTCCCCTACTCGGGGCAAAAGACTGTGCGTTTACCCAATCTATTCCTCTCATGATTTTGTATACCTCTCTGTGGGGTGGGGGATTGCAACCTTCACGTGGTCCGCCCCGTTTCGACAAATGCAATCAACCTGGCGTGCACAATGAAATAAGATCAAATAGAACGAGCTGTCCTGCAACTTTAGGCTGTGCACGCCGTACGCAAGAAGAAGATAGCTCTCTGTAAGATGTCCTCATCCTCCTGCGCTCCAAGTAGATAATAAAACTTATAATAATCATGAATCAGTTTCTGTACAATTGCAAGTAGAGAGAGGGAGGCTGCTAATCTGAGCAATCACTGAACCCCTCCATCCTTGATCTCCGCATTTCATTCGATGCATTAACTCCGTCTCATACACTCCACTGTAGCCTAGCAACCCACCAACAAGGAACTGTACACCAAGTGATTTTCAACAATGCTTTGGGTTATTATTCTATCTTTTCTTCAGATACGTTGCAGTATTCTATCTCGTGCAGTTTACAAAAGCATTGTTATAATAATAATATACGTTGGGTGTATGAGTGGAAATATGTGTAAGATCCAATAATTCCGGCCCATTCATTTCCAGTGGGCATTGAGGATCACTGCAGCCAAATACTGATTTAACGTTTTAAATCAAGCACTGGTTGGGCTGTAATTAATTTTCAATTTCCTTCATTATTTGCAGGATGCGGGTATTGATCGCAAGGCCAGAGCTGATAGCCTATCCCTAATTGCCTTTGAGAAGGTGTAGCAAGTCTCCTTCCTATACTATGCGGGAGGCTATGGTATGATCTTAGTTTAGAGATACAGCGCGGAGACAGGCCCTTCGGCCCACCGAGACCATGCCGACCATTGATCCCCGCACACTAACACTACCCTACATACTAGGGACAAAGCCAACTAACCTACAAAAGCTGTATGTCTTTGGAGTGTGGGAGGAAGCCAGAGATCATGGAGAAAACCCCCGCAGGTCACGGGGAAATCGTACAAACTCCATTCAAACAGCATCTGTATCAGGATCGAATCCGGGTCTCTGGCGCTGTGAGGCAGCAACTCTATCACTGCACCTGATATCCCGCATTCCAAAGACAGACAGGTTTGTTGGTTAATTGCCTTGCTCCAATTGTAAATTGTCCTGAGTGTGCGTAAGATAGCGTTGGTGTGCAGGGATCGCTGGTCTGCACAGACAGTGGGCCTAAGGTGCTGTATCTCTAAACTAAACTAAATTAAAACGAGACAGTTGAGGTTGGTACTGTGACATGTAAAATACATTTGTACACTAGTAGGAACGGTTTAGAGGGATGAGGGCCAAACGGGACTCGGTTAGATGGGGCATCGTGATCAGGAATGGATGGCGTTCCTTATTCCCTAGGATGAAAAAAACTATATTACAGGGCATAGGTTAGAGGTGAAAGGGGATAGTTTAAAGGAGATGTGTGGGGCAACTATTAATTTTAAATAGAGGTGAGTGGCTGGAACGTGCTGCCCGGGGTGGTGGTGGAGGCAGATGAGGCTGTGGCGGTCCCCGCTATCTTATTTAGCTATTTTAGTCATGTTAGCTGCAACCTCCATTTTGTGAATAGAATGCTGGTTAAATTTAAAGATTGACTATTCTGTAAGTCTGCAGAAGCTCGAGAACTAAAGGGAACAGAGATAACGGCCGTTCCCTAGCATCTCATTTCTTTGCCATATCAGTGTTCTGTCTGGAGGTTACAATTAATACAATAGTGCTTTCTTGCCTATGCAGCTGGGCCATGTATCTCTATACTCCCATATCTCTTTAATGTTAGTTTGAAGGGTCTCATTGTATGTAACTGAGCCCTTTGTTCACTTATGCCTACTAACCATGAAGGGTCTCAACCCGAAACGTCGCCTATCTCCTTCGCTCCTTAGATGCTGCTGCACCCGCTGAGTTTCTCCAGCCTTTTGTGTACCAACCATGTGACTGATGTTGTTTTATCAGTATAAAGATACTTGTAATTTCTCTGTATCATCAGTAGAGTTGTAGCAGCTTGCGAGAGCACACTCCTGGCTGTGTCCTGTTTCACCTGGGTGACTTAGTAAAAGTTTGTTCAACGAGACCTTTGACTCTTTGAATTATTATTCTACTCATAAAGTGTCACTAACTTTAACAGTGGCATTTAGGAGGCTTTTGAATAGGCACTTGGATATGCAGGTAATGGAGGGATATGGATCACTCGCAGCTAGTTAAGAGATGGTCTTGGTATCATGTTCAGCACAGACATTGTGGGCCGAAGGGCCTGTTTTTGTGCTGGACTGTTCCATGTTTATCAGTCAGCATTACTCAGCCACACACTTCATGTAACATCACCGACCAACATTATACTCATGGCCACCAGAGTTGGGAGTTTGGGCCAAACGGCAGAATGATTATTATAAATATTCACCACATTTGCCAGTCATTTGTTTCATTCGTGTCACGAGCAGCAGGTACAAATACATTAATTAGAGGAGCTGAGTCTCCACGGAGCTCAGTCACCGTGCCAAGTAAAGATGATGAAATGGACATGAAGTACTCCTCGGAGATCGACAGACACTGTCAGCGTTAGCAATCTTAAAGACTAAAGGCCTGGAATGTCAGTAATTGCATTCACTTAGACATTTATGCCATTTAATATGAGAGATTGTAATCTCTCATAGACATAGAAACATAGAGAATAGGTGGAGTAGGCCATTCGGCCCTTCGAGCCAGCACCACCATTCAATATGATCATGGCTGATCATCCAGACGTCAGCCCTAAGAGCCATATCTAACTCTCTCTTGAAAACATCCAGTGAATTGGCCTCCACTGGCAGAGAATTCCACAGATTCACAACTCTTTGGGTGAAAAATGTTTTTCCTCATCTCAGTCCTGAATGACCGACCCCTTATTCTTAAACTGTGACCCCTGGACATTATGTACCAATTGTAATCTATATTGGTGAGGCCACACTTGGAGTATTCTGTTCACTTCTGGTCACCCTGTCATAGGAAAATGCTGTTAAGCTGGAAAAAGTGCAAAGGAGATTTACGAGGATGTTGCCCAGACTAGAGGCCCTGACCTACAGGGAGAGGTTGGGCAGTCTAGGACTTTATTCCTTGGAGTGCAGGAGGGTGAGGGATGATCTTATAGAGGTGTATACAATCGTGAGGGGAATAGATGTGGTAAATGCTCAGTTTTTTCCCCAGGGTAGGGTAACTAGAGAGCATAGGTTCAAGGTGAAAGGGGCAAGATTTAATTGCATCTGAGGGGCAACTTTTCCCATGCAGAGGGTGGTGGGTATATGGAACGAGCTGCCAGAGGAGGTAGTTTGAGGCAAGTACAATAACAACACTTCAAAGACATTTGGATAGGTCCATGGATAGGAAAGATTGGGAGGGATATGTGGAGAAATGGAGCGAGCTTAGGTGAGGATCTAGGTTGGCATTGAGTAGGGTCAGCTTGTTGCCTTGCAATCTGACTAATATGAGGAGAGTTTTACCCATGTATACTTTCAAAAATTGGAAAATGCTACAAGGATGCATTCCACAGATGCATTTCAAGATGCATTCCACAGATGCATTCCACAGATGCATTTAAGGATGCATTTCAAGATCCCAAGAAATGAGAGATGTTCTATTTATGTTTACACTCACAATAAAAAGCAAGTGACAACGGATTTCAAATGACTGTTTACCATGTAATGCATTTATAGTTTCTTCTGCTCTCTGATAAACCCTCTCGCTTGCTCTGAGTGGAGGTGTTATCTGATTAAAAGTAAACAGCAGTTAATGCCGGTTAGAATATGTATTGTCAAGTGGATGTGTCAAATGTTGATCTCTCGGTACACAAAACATTACTGTTTTAATGGGGGAAAATAAAACAGACGAGAACTTCTGGAAAATGTATTCTGTCTTTTGATTTAATTGATATCGGCCGTCAGATGGGAATGCAAGGAAGGATGTTCATGAGTGGATACATACGTATTCAAACCAGAGTCACTGTACAGCACAGACACAGGTCCTTCGGCCCATCTTGCCCATGCTAGTCAAGCTGGCATGCTAGGCTAATCTCATTTGCCCACATTCGGCCCATGGTCCTCTGAACCCTTCTAATTCCAACTGGTTTTAAATGTTTCTGTCGAGAGACTGGGGCAAGTTGAAGCTTTCCTGTGACGGCTCTGTACATTAAAAGTCCATCGGGATAAGAAGAAGTTGCAGAGATAGAGCTGGTGGCCATCGCTCCACCTCGTGGTCAGTCACGCAGCGAGGCTCCAGCGCCGCTGGGTCACTACAGTGGAAGGTCAGTGTGGCCATGGGGGGGGACGGGGGGGGCACTTGTTGGTCACAATGCAACCCAACAATATCCCTTGTGTCTGGATGTCATGCTTCTGTTCTCCCCGGTCCACAAGCAGTACAATCGACAATAGTGAAACCTCCCACCGACACTCACGCACGCACGCACGCACACACGCACGCACGCACACATTCTCTGTATCCGAACATAGATACAAAAACCTGGAGGGACTCAGCAGGTCAGACAGCATCTCTGGAGAGAAACATAGAAAATGGGTACCGGAGGCCATTCAGCCCTTCGAGCCAGCACCGCCATTCAATATGATCATGGCTGATCATTCAGATACTCCCCATTCCTGCTTTCTCCCCATATCCCTTGATTCCGTTGGCCATAAGAGCTATATCTAACTCTCTCTTGACCACAAGGAATGGTGACAGTTCGAGCGAAGACCCTTCTTCACTCTGAAACGTCACCTATTCCTTCTCTCCAGAGATGCTGCCTGACCCGCTGAGATACTCCAGCTTTTTGTGTCCATCTTCGGTTGAAACCAGCATCTGCAGTTCCCTCTCCCTACGCGCTTCTCTGCATCCAAGTTCCCTTTCCATATTAGTAAAGGCAATGGCACGGAGCATTACATCAGATCCGCCACCTCCCTTGCCATGATGACCTTCCCATTGTGGGATAAATTCCCGGCTCCAGCACTCCGACAGAAAGCAGAGATCCACACGACTGGCATTCCTGAATGGAATAGCCCCGTCTCCAATCAATATTCTCCTCGAGTGCAGGAGGAATGTGGATGTGACAGCGATCCTGCCCGTTTATGTTCCATATTCACTCACTCACTCACAAAGAACCTCTGCTCTCCAGAAAGTGTATCAGAGATTGGAGTGACTTAACTGGAATCTGCAGCATCAGAAGAGAGCAACATTACCACTAATGGAATAGCCTGAAGCCTTGCCCAGGTGAATGGCAGGATTTATTTTAAATATTGTCAACATGATGTCTCCCATCTCTCTGACCACGAGCCTGACCCACTGCCTGCAAGCAGTAGATGAACTGGGAGATTATGGGAGCCAAACACAGATCACAGAGTGATGCAGCATGGAAACTGGCCCTTCAGCCCATCTTGTCCATGCCGAGCAAGGTGCCCCATTTTCCCACATCCCTCAAAACCCTTCCTATTCATGCACCTGTCCAAATGTCTATTAAATATTGTTATTGTGGTTGCCTCTGGCAACTCGTTCCATACACCCACCACCCTCTTTGTGAACAAGCTGCCCCTCAGGTTCCTATTAAATCTTCCCGCCTCTCACCTTAAACTTGTGTCCTCTGGTTTCTTGATTCCCCTACTCTAAGCAAAAGACCGTACGTTCACCCTATTTATTCCCCTCATGATTTTACACGCTTCCATAAGATCACCTCTCGGCCTCCTGCACTTCAAGCAATAAAGTTCTTGCGTCCACAACGCTCTCCCTGTAGCTCCGGGCCTCAAGTCCGGGCAACATCCTTGCAATTCTACTCTGCGGGCTGTTCTAGTGTCAGAGCATGGCGGGGAATTTGGAGATCAGGCTGATGACAGAGTTGGCGATTGCCGGCCTGTAGATATCTCAGGCAGAGTTGAGGAATGATGATACTGTATGTGAGTGGAGACTGCAGGAAGGTTTAGCTTTGTTTATTTTACAGATACAGCCCCTCAGCGATCACCCCGTACACTATCCTACACACACACACACACACTAGGGACAATTTACAATTTTTACCGAAGCCAATTAACCTACAAACCTGCACGTCTTTGGACGGTGAGAGGAAACCGGAGCACCTGGTGAAAACTCACACGGTCACAGGGAGAACGTAAAACTCTGCACAGACAGCACCCATAGTCAGGATCGAACCCGGGTCGAGGCAGCAATTCTACACTTGCAACGCCATGCCAATCCAAAGTGTTGAGCTCACATTGCCCGTCCAATCCCTCCACAGATGCTGCCTGACCTGCCCAGTGCTTCAGCACGGTTGCACTGACGATTCCAGCATCCGCAGTTCCTTGCTTCTGTGGCCCACGTGTGGTAGAGGGAAGGAACACGCCACCTACACACATGAACCTTGTGTCCCCCTCACTACCACGGTTCCCAAGGCCAGCAAACCAAGCGCAGCTACTTGAGCATTCACCACAGCAACAAGCCTTGTTTCAAGTTTCCAACAAAAGGAATATGGAACATAAATGGATAAAAAATACATCTCTTGATGCTCTTGAACGCATCATCAGTGATGTAACCTGGGTCATTGGGTGTTTCGGGTCTTTCAACATCAGACACCCTCACCCAGGCGACCCAGCCGTGATTGATCAGACCACGACTTGTGTTCAGGTGGCATACGCTCCTCCCCATGGACCTCCTCTCCTGATCCAGAGCCATCTCGAGGCCTTCTCCGCTGCCTCTGTGGTGTTCTTGATGGCTCTTCTCCTCTTCATTCTGTTGATGCCCAGAGCACTCAAGGCTTTGTAGAGCGATTGCCCTGCAAAACCTCTGCAGCCAACCTCGATGGGCAGACACCTTGCCTTCCAGCCCCGCGTACGGATTAGAACATACAACAGTCCAGCGCTGGAACATACAATACTCCAGCACCACAACACGCCACTCGGCCCACAATGTCTGCACTGAACATGATGACAATTGGTCATGGACAAGGCAGCCATCATAACACAACTTGAACATTGAACTCTCCAATGTTATGTAATTACAAAACCCTCCCCTTCTCCCTCCTTCCCCGGATGCCCCCTCCCCTTACTACCCCTCTCTCCCCTGTCCCCCACCGAGTCTCACAACCATTCCACCTCTCCCCCTCTTCCACCTACATTCCATCCTTTAGGTCCACGATTCACAACTGTTCAATTATTTGTTTCACGCCTGCTGTCTTGTCATCTCTGACCTTTGTTTACCATCTGCCTCACCTGTATTCACCTATTACCTGCCCACCTGCCACTCTTCATCCAGTCCCACCTCTCCCCCAGCTTCTCCCCACCCCCCCCCCCCCACTCCTCCCCACCTACAATCCGTCTGAAGGGTCCCAACCTGAAACGTTACCTATCCATGTTCTCCACAGATGCTGCCTGACCCGCTGAGTTACTCCAGCACTCTGTGAAACGTCACCTATCCTTGTTCTCCACAGATGCTGCCTGACCCGCTGAGTTACTCCAGCACTCTGTGAAACGTCACCTATCCATGTTCTCCACAGATGCTGCCTGACCCGCTGAGTTACTCCAGCACTCTGTGAAACGTCACCTATCCATGTTCTCCACAGATGCTGCCTGACCCGCTGAGTTACTCCAGCACTTTATTTCTCTTCTCATCACAACAAAATGTTTCCCCCATTGGATGAAACATGGCAACTGAAGCCACCAAGAATAATAATATAAATCACTCAAAATATACCCTTTATAGTAATTCTATTTTGCATCGTACTATTAACAGAACAAGCATCCAGTAGATGTGAGCTGTAATTACAGTAATTTACATTTGAATTAATTTGTTACAAATTTAAAATAATTATTTCTTTGGCAAGTAGTACTGATGAAAGATAACTTTACAAATGAAGCTTGCTCCGATCATGGATGAACTATTGCTGCCATGGCTAACGATGACCCCGGTGAAGGTCCATCAAATTCATTCAGTAGCGATAGACACAAAATGCTGGAGTAACTCAGCGGGACAGGCAACATCTCTGGAGAGAAGGAATGGGTGATGTTTTGGGTTGAGACCCTTCTTCAGACTGCCTGTCCCGCTGAGTTACTCCAACATTTTGTGTCTGTCTTCGGTTTAAACCAGCACCTGCAGTTCATTCCTGCTCATTCAGCAGAGAGCTGGATAACTAATGATAAGAGAGAACTTTGGGGGCTTTGAGAATAGAGAGTTAGAGTGGAAGTAAGTGAATTACTTCCACATGGAGACGTAAAACACTCAATGTGTCTGAATGGACTCCTTAATTTTTTTTGTTACCATTGTGATTCTGCAAATAAAATAATAATAATTTTTTTAATCATCTTAGTCAGATCGCAGTTGGAATAATGGGGAATGTTAGTTACAGAAATCAATGAAGGTAGAGTTTGGATTGAGACGTTCCAGTTCTGAAAAGACAGAAAGGTAAGAATTTCTTCAGTGAATTAAGTCAAGAACGACCTGTTAGATTACAAAGATTACAAAGGGAGTATCAAGATGAATAGATTGTTTCGACTGAATGGCAAGTTGGGAATAAGAGAGGAAGTTTACAACAGAATACTCCCGCATTAACCGTTGAAGCAGAAATTATTCATTCTTCTAAGAAGTTAGACAAAAATGCTGGAGAAACTCAGTGGGTGAGGCACCATCTATGGAGAGAAGGAATAGGTGACGTTTCGGATCAAGACCCTTCTTCAGACTGATGTCGGGGTGGGGGGGGTGGGTGGGAAGAAGACAGTTAGAGGCGGAGACAGTGGGCTGTGGGAGAGCTGGGAATGGGAGGGGAAGGAAGGAGAAAGGAAGGACTACCTGAAATTGGAGAAGTCAATGTTCATACAACTGGGGTGTAAACTACCCAAGTGAAATATGAGGTGCTGCTCCTCCAATTTGCGGTGGGACTCACTCTGGCCATGGAGGAGGCCCAGGACAGAAAGGTCGGATTCGGAATGGGAGGGGGAGTTGAAGTGCTGAGCCACCGGGAGATCAGGTTGGTTATTGCGATCTGAGCGGAGGTGTTGGGCGAAGCGATCGCCGAGGCCTGCGCTTGGTCTCACAGAAGCAGAGACGTTGACACCTAGAACAGCGGATGCAGTAGATGAGGTTGGAGGAGGTTCTCTTCTACGAAGGTTCCTGTCTGCTACCTGGAAATAGATTGTGATTATGGGGTGTAAGATGGGAGCTATGGACAGTAGGCGGGGAGGTGGTAGTGTAGGAAGGAACTGCAGATGCTGGTTTACACCGGAGATGGACACAAAGTGCTGGAGTAATTCAGCGGGTCAGGTAGCATCTCTGGAGAGAAGAAATGGGTGACGTTTCAGGTCGAGACCCTTCTTCAGATTGAGTTGGGAGCTGGGTTGGATTAAGCAGCTTCAAGAGCCAGGACTGTTTCATTGTTGTGAGCACAGAGATGGGAACAGTGAAATTCTTCCCTGCTGCAGCATTATGTGCCCATTCAACACAACAAAACAAATAAATATACACCACATTACCAGCATGAGGGTACCTCTGAGGATGAGATGACCTATTTTATACTGCAGTGTTCCACAGTCCAACACCAGCCAGCAAACAAAACTGTTCCACATGTTTACATCTGCTATTTTTTCACAAAGTGGAGAATTAGAATTAGCGGAGGCATTGACGGACAGGCAGACAGGCAGAACCTTTTTACCAGGGTGGAAATATCAAAAACTCGAGGGCACGGCTTTAAGGTGAAAGGGGCAAAGTTTAAAGGGGATGTGCGGTGCAATTTGAAAGAATACTGAAGGGGGTGGGTGCCTGGAATGCAGGAGCCTGAAATCTGTTACATCCAGGTTCAGGAACAGCTACTTCCCCACAGCCATCAGGCTATTAAACTCGCCAACAAACGGACTCTGAACTGTAACAGCTATTGCACTTTATCTGTTTATTTATGTGTATATTGAACTGAACTGTTCTGTATTTATGCCTACTATATTCTGCTGTGCTGCAGCAAGCAAGAATGTCATTGTCCTATCTGGGACACATGACAATAAACTCTCTCGACTTGACTTGACTTGGGTTGGGGGTGGAGGCAGATACATTTAAAAGGCTTTTGGTCAGGTACGAGGATATGCAGGGAACGGAGGGATATGGGTGGTGCAGCGGTAGAGTTGCTGCCTTACAGCGCCAGAAACGCGGGTTCCATCCTGTCTGTCCCTAGTGTGCATGATAGTGCTCGTGTACGGGCTTGATCGTTGGTCAGCGCGGACTTGGGACGAAGGGCCTGTTTCCGTGCTGTATCTCTGTAGTCTAAAGCAGGGGTCTCCAAACTATGGCTCGCGGGCCACATCCGGCCCGCCACGGGATTTTATCCGGCCCGCAGCAAGCTCTGAGCTCCGGGCTCCCCCGGGTCCTAATGTCCAGCGCCTCCGTGGATTTCTTGCGTGTTTGCATCACTTGCTCTCCACACAGCAGATTTGTTTTCTTCCGAACGGATCTTTGGAAGAATGGGTTCATACCAGATTCCCGGTTCCAGGTGGGAGCCCGTTGTGCTCAGGCTCTGTCCCTCCCTGTGGAATACGTAGATCATTCCTTGTTTCAGTCCCCGCTAGACCCTTCCCTCACCTCTCTCTCTCTCTCTCTCAGGTACATCATGTCTGTATCGGTGCTGCTTCCTGCTCTCGTTCACCGCTTTAACCCTTCATCTCCATCACTGCCAGTCTCCAACCAGCTCCCACTTTCCTCTGCTCAAGCCCCGACTCTTCCTCGCCAGATCCATCTCCAACTCAGAGAAAATGTGAGCAACCAAAGTCCATTCCAAGCCATTTCTTCTCCGTGGATTGTCACCTTGTCGTGGTGGAGAAGCTTGTGTGGACCTGAGATCCTGAGAGCGATGCCGTCTGGAGCGATGCTCCTGGTAGGGCCATCCATGGCGGTAAGGTCGAGGGGGAGGTCTCTGACAAAGAGCAATCCAACCAAGACCTCAACGGTGGAACAGGCGGAGGACGATGACTGACCTTAGTGGAGCGTCACAACGGCTGGGAAGGCGGATGAAGGCTGCGGCAGACAAGGGTCTCCGGTCGTCTTGGACTCCATGCCACTGGATCCTGACCCAGATCTGTCAAGGACCCCACGTGGGGTGGCTGTCTGTGCACCAGTCTCCCCACGTTAAACAAAGTCACGCACGGGCGTCCTTCATGAGAGGACAGTCATTTGAATGACCGTCGATGAAGATGATTCCAAACCCGCGGACCCCATCGTCTACCTTATATATCCGCTAACCCTGTTTGCGCATCGGAACTGGAATATTCCCTCCAAGATCGAGTCCATTCAGCAAAACTGACATTTCTTTATTTTTCCGACTGCCCGCCAAAAATGTGCCAAATATAAAATGTGGCCCTCGTGCTGAAAGGTTTGGAGGCCCCTGGTCTAAAGGATCACATGCAAGCAGATAAGAGTTAGTCTTGGCATCATGTGCGGTACAGGTGCTGTGAGCCAAAGTGCTTGTTTCTAAGCTGTCCTTTCAATCTAGGAATTTTTATGCTGCAACCCGCGTTCTATATCCTACACCCCATTGTCATTCTGCCAACAACCAACAAGATCTTTATGTTACAATCAAACTGACTGCGATCCTTCTAAATTTGGCAGATACAAACCTAGCCAAGACCATGCAGGAAGAGTTAGTCACACCTGATTAGCCAGAGGTAGTGGAGGCACTTACAATTATAACATTTAGAAGACATTTGGACAGGTACATGGATAGGAAAGGGTTTAGAGCGAAATGGACCAAATGCAGGCAAAATGGATCTGGTGTAGATGCGGCACTCAGTGCAGTGTAGTTTATTGTCACGTGTATCGAGGTACAGTGAAAAGCTTTTGTTGCGTGCTATCCAGTCAGCGGAAATACATGGTTAAGACAATACATGATGGTATTATCTTGCCACTACATGATCTTGATTTAGTTTAGTTTAGTGAAGTGATACAGCGTGGAAACAGGCCCTTCGGCCCACCGGGTCCGCACCAACCACCGATCACCACACATTAATACTTTCCTACACACACTAGGGACAAGTTTTCATTCACCAAGCCAATTAACCTACAAAGCTGTACGTCTTTGGAGTGTGGGAGGAAACCGAAGATCTCTGAGAAAACCCACGCGGTCACGGGGAGAACGTACAAACTCCGTACAGACAGCACCCGTAGTCGGGATGGAACCCGGGTCTCCGGCGCTGCATTCGCTGCCCACAGAGTTGGGCCAAAGGGCCTGTTGTTGTGGTGTGCGTCTGGGACTCTGTATCAGCAACCTATCCGGGTAATGTCTGCATGATGTACGGAATGGAATCATGATTTAGCCACCCTCTCCCGGAGAGAGAGAAACACTGCTCGCGGCTTTATTTCACAACCCTTATTGTACCAGAGGACAGAACTGATTACCCAATTCTCAATGTTTCCCAGAATCCACTTACTCAAGGCTGTCGCTGAACTTGTATTCGGGAGAGAGAGCTGCACATTTTTATCTCTGGAACAGACACATTTACCTCAGACTGTATTTAAACTTTCCATTTCCCAGACACCTGATCACCATGTCACCCTGTTCAGAAACTTTTAATTTGTCCAAAGATGTTTAAGCATCCACATCACCGTCTAAACCTCCCATTTATTTCCCTTTCCCCGACTCTAATCTAAAGAAGGGTCTCGACCTGAAACGTCACCCATCCCTTCTCTCCAGAGATGTTGCCTGTCCCGTTGAGTTACGCCAGCATTTTGCATCTATCCGGTTTAAACCAGCAGTTCCTTCCTGCCTACATATTGAAGCATCAATTGCTTGATTCATGTTTGCTCTTTGTTAGAGCTTCAAAAGAGCTCATTGAAGCAAGAATACGTTGGAAATGTGTGACTTCTCGTAACTGTTTATTTGATTTGTAGATGCTTTCTTTTAATCCAATGAAAGAGTCCATAAATGTTCATATCACTGATGTTACACTAACCTCGACATTTGTTAGTGTGTTCTATGTTCCTCCTATAAAAAACAGATGTAGTCATGAAGAAAGTGCACCAGCGACTACTCTCCGAGAAATTAATAGATTCAGCAGGATAGCTGGAAAACTCAGCGGGTGCGGCAGCATCTATGGAGTGAAGGAATTGGCGACGTTTCGGGTCGAGACCCTTCTTCAGACCCATGTTTTTTTTTAAATTGTATACTTTTACTCGGCTGTGGGTTTTTTGTGTTTTTTTGTTTTCACTATCATAGAATTCAGGTGTGATTTATGTATAACGTTGCACAGTTGATGTTTTTGTCTATTGTCTGAGTCTATGAGCCTGAGATGCTGCTGCAAGCACGGTTTGCATTGTACCTGTAACTCACTGTACGTGTAAATGACAATAAACTCAACGTGACCGAGCTACCCTACATCCCTGACATTCTCTCAGTAACAATACACAACTCCTCTTGCAACGTCAGTTTGCTCATTCATACTAATGCAATTTACTTCACTCACTGCTTATTTCCTCTAATTTGATCCATTATCACCTCTCTTCCAATTTCACATGATTTTAACCCCTTTAAATTTACATCCACTCGCTAGAAAAAGCCTTTGTCATACTTTGTACCACTTTCTCTGCTTTGTACAAATTCTCCCATTTACACGTTTACTTTCCGATACCTGGTTAGTTCAGCGTGGGTGGAACAGACAATGTGATGAATGTGGAATAGGGAGGTCCTCTGTCCTTCTGTTGCCGACAAGTCACATTTATGTACGGTTGGGTGGTCACGGTGGCGCAGCGGTAGAGTTGCTGCCTCACAGCGAATGCAGCGCTGGAGACCCGGGTTCGATCCCGACTAGGGGCGCTGTCTGAACTGAGTTTGTACGTTCTCCCTGTGACCTGCGTGGGCTTTCTCCGAGATCTTCGGTTTCCTCCCACACTCCAAAGACGAACAAGTTTGTAGGTTAATTGGCTTGGCAAATGTGAAAATTGTCCCTAGTGTGTGTAGGATAGTGTTAATGTGCGGGGATCGCTGGTTGGCGCGGACCCGGTGGGCCAAAGGGCCTGTTTCCGTGCTGTAACTCTAAACTATACAACTCAACAACCTCTTTTGGCAGCTCATTCTATGTACTCACCACCCTCTAATGTGGAAAAAAGTTGCCCTTCGGCTTCCGATGAAATCTTCCCCCCCTCACCTTAAATCTATGCTCCCTGGTTCTTGATTCCTCTACTCTGGATGAAAAGCTTTCATACTGTGTGCCCACTGATGTTGGCAGTTGGATCAGGAAGGTTGAGATGTCAACAAAAGTCACTTAAGTGAAGAAAGACAAATCATTTATGTTGCAGCAGTGCCTGATTTTGGAAACCACGCGGTTGATTTAATGAAAGTGCGTGACCTACTAGCACGGTGAAAGTGAGGAATATTGAACTTCGACCTGACATCATTGGTCACATTCTGGCGGTGAGCGAACCCTTGGCTCTGGAGGGAGGAGCAGCTTATTACAGCTGAGAACATCCACTCACATCAGCCATTAAACTGATTTTAATTTCCACTTTGATTTTCATCAATGCTTTTTGGTGATCGCTTCACCCAACACCTCCGCTCGGTCTGCATTAACCAACCTGATCTCCCGGTGGCTCAGCACTTCCTCCCCCTCCCATTCCCAATCCGACCTTTCTGTCCTGGGCCTCCTCCGCGGCCAGAGTGAGTCCCACCGCAAATTGGAGGAGCAGCACCTCATATATCGCTTGGGTAGTTTACACCCCAGCGGTATGAACATTGACTTCTCCAATTTCAGGTAGTCCTTGCTTTCTCCCTCTTTCCCCTCCCCATCCCAGCTCTACCACAGCCCACTGTCTCCGCCTCTTCCTTCCTTCTTCCCGCCCCCACCACCCCCACATCTGTCTGAAGAAGGGTCTTGACCCAAAACGTCACCTATTCCTTCGCTCCATAGACGCTGCCTCACCCGCTGAGTTTCTCCAGCACTTTTGTCTACCTTCAATGCTTTTATTTCAATTTCATATTGCGTTTTTTTTATCACCGGTTACTGTTGAAATGTTTTTTTTTCAAGATTTATATTGCAGTTATAAACTCCTCATGTCCAACTGTGTACAAGTTTGACAAGCAACAGAAAGTAGACACAAAATGCTGGAGAAACCCAGCGGGACAGGCAGCATCTCTGGAGAGAAGGAATGGGTGATGTTTTGGATCAAGACCCTTTTTCAGTTCTGCCTGCAGTTCCTTCTTGGGTCGTCGAAGAAAGGTCTCGACCCAAAACATCACACATTGCTTCTCTCCAGAGATGCTGCCTGTCCCGCTGAGTTACTCCAGCATTTTGTGTCTATCTTCGGTGTAAAGCAGCATCTGAAGCTCATTCCCACACACGTTGACAAGCAACAATCGGCTGCTAGTGATAGCTACTTTGAAATTACTTTTGCTGCCTTTTCAATAGACATGAAATTAAAACAATCTCATTTGGCAGCAAGTATAACTTTGTTAAAACAACACACACAATTTTTGAGTAGTAACAAATGAAAGGTTGTCTCCTGGTGCTTCCCAAACCTAAATAAGAATTGGATGATGATCCCTGCACATTGCTTAGACAATGCAATGTCTTGTTGGGTGCTATCTCCTGACACAATGATGCTATATACTCATTTAATTTTATTACCTGTAATAGTGAAGTTAATTACCTAATTAATTTTTCATTTGGATTCTAGCATCCTTGCTAAGCCTCTTGAATTTTTAAATGTGCATAATATTCTAATTTAGCTTCTTGCAGCATGCATTACTTGGTATTCCTAAACCCAAACTTACAGATTTAATTTCCTGGCACGCTCGCATTAAGCATTCAGATCTCATTAACTAGACTAAATTCTTCATTTTGGTCAGCTCTCGTTTTTAATTGTGCGGAGCAAAATCTTTTTGTTTTTAGGCAAAACTACAAGGGATGTTGCCGGAATGATGGGAAAGGAAAGAGTGCAGATGCTGGAGTGTGTAACACTGTAGTGAGCAGCAGGAGGAACTCATTATCTTAGCAGCAGCCAGTTGTTAAGCAGCAGCCAGGATTGTTCTGAAGTTGGCAGATGCCTTCTGTATCAAGATGTTTTCAAGAGACAGTTAGATTTAGCTCTTAGGGCTGACGAAATCAAGGGACATGGGGAGAAAGCAGGAACGGGGTACCGATTTTGGATGATCAGCTATGATCATATTGAATGGCGGTGCTGGCTCGAAGGGCTGAATGGCCTACTCCTGCACCTATTGTTTTCTATTCTTGCCCCTCATCACCCACCTCTTCACCCGGCAGTGGCCATCAGCGGGCGGCAATGATCTTTTGCAGCCACGTAGCTCTGTTTCATTGCTACTTGACGTTCGCAGTTTCTGCTTTAATTTTAACATTTATTCCCGGTAGTTAACTACGTTTATTGTATTTGTAATTTATTTCAGTTATTAAGTTGAACAGTTTTAATGCCTTAAAAGAAGATTAAACATCAGGTGGCACGGTGAATTTCTGCCTCACAGCACCAGAGACCCGGGTTCAATCCTGACCACGGGTGCTGTCTGTATGGAGTTAGTACATTCTCTCTGTGACTGGCGTGGGTTTTCTCCGGGTGCTCCAGATTCCTCCCACGCTCCACAGGTTTGTAGGATTATAAATTGTCCATAGTGTGTGTAGGATAGTGCTAGTGTATAGAGATCGCTGGTCGGTGCAGACTCGGTGGGCCGAAGGGCCTGTTTCCGCGCTGTACCTCTAAACTAAAACCTTAGGCAATACAGAGCTGTCAGGGTCGCCAAGCATTGGGCTTCAAGACTCTCAAGATCTTAATGCCACTTGTGACTCTTGCCAGAATTGTGCTAGACAACATAACTCTCAAAATATTGTACAGATTTTTATTCTTTAAATTCTGTACGCAAATAATCTTTAATTATCTCTCCCTCATGTCCAGATCTATCTTCTTTCAGATTAGACCTGTTATTCTGTTCCCAGAAGAATCTAACCAATTGAGAGTAGACAAAAGTGCTGGAGGACCTCAGCGGGTGAGGCAGCATCTATGGAGCGAAGGAATAGGCGACGTTTCAGGTCTCGACCCAAAAACATCACCTATTCATTCGCTCCATAGATGCTGCCTCACCCGCTGAGTTCCTCCAGCAATCTTGTCTAGCTTCGATTTTTCCAGCATCTGCAGTTCCTTCTTAACCAATTGAGATCTCTGCCTGGAACTTCAGGACATGTTATAAATGTGACTTCTTGGCAACAGAAGGACAGAGGACCTCCCTATTCCACATTCATCACATTGTCTGTTCCACCCACGCTGAACAAACGAGGTATCGGAAAGCAAACATATAAATGGGAGAATTTGCACAAAGCAGAGAAAGTGGTACAAAGTATGACAAAGGCTTTTTCTAGTGAGTGGATGTAAATTTAGAGGGGTTAAAATCATGTGAAATTGGAAGAGAGGTGATAATGGATCAAATTAGAGGAAATAAGCAGTGAGTGAAGTAAATTGCATTAGTATGAATGAGCAAACTGACGTTGCAAGAGGAGTTGTGTATTGTTACTGAGAGAATGTCAGGACGTAGGGTAGCTCGGCCACGTTGAGTTTATTGTCATTTACACGTACAGTGAGTTACAGGTACAATGCAAACCGTGCTTGCAGCAGCATCTCAGGCTCATAGACTCAGACAATAGACAAAAACATCAACTGTGCAACGTTATACATAAATCACACCTGAATTCTATGATAGTGAAAACAGAAAAACACACAAAAAAAACAAAACTGAGTAAAAGTACTCGATTTCAACTAAACCATGGGAGTGTAAGAGTTGGTATTACGATTGTAAATGTGAATCCAAATGGAAAATCTCACCAGAGATAATCAGTTTGATATTGTTTAAGAAAGAAATGCAGATGCTCGAAAAATCGAAGGTAGACAAAAATGCTGGAGAAACTCAGCGGGTGAGGCAGAATCTGTGGAGCGAAAGAATAGGAAACATTTTGGGTCGAGACCCTTCTTCAGAATGGGTAGGGATAAGGGAAACGAGAGATACAGATGATGATGTGGAGAGATAAAGAACAATGAATGAAAGATATGCAAAAAAGTAATCATAAAGGAAACAGGCCATTGTTCGCTGTTTGTTAGGTGAAAACAAGAAGCTGGTGCGACTTAGGCGGGGGAGGGATAGAGAGAGGGAATGCCGGGGTTACCCTGCCAACCAAGATTCCCCACCATTGACCCCATCTACACCTCTCGCTGCCTTGGGATAGCAGCCGGCAGAATCAAAGCCCTTTCTCACACCAGTCATTCTCCTCTCCCGTCAGGTAGAAGATACAAAAGGTTGCGGCAGGTTCACGAACAGCCTCTTCCCCACCCAGCAGACTACTGAATGGTCCTCCTATAAGTGGGGGCATGGTCTAGATCTTCCAACCTACCTCATTGCCAACACTGCACTTTTTCTCTCTAGCTATAATACCATGTTCTGCACTCTTATCTTTATCTTTGCATTTCCTATTGTACTTGGTGTGTAAGAAGGAACTGCAGATGCTGGTTTACACCAAAGATGGACATAAAATGTTGGAGTAACTCAGCAGAACTTGCACACGGCTTGATTGTACTCATGTATAGTAGAAACATAGAAACATAGAAAACAGGTACGGGAGTAGGCCATTCGGCCCTTCGAACCAGCACTGCCGTTCAATATGATCATGGCTGATCATCCAAAATCAGTACCCTGTTCATGCTTTTTCCCCATATCCTTTGATTCCGTTAGCCTTAAGAACTAAATCTGACTCTCTCTTGAAACCATCCAGTGAATTGGCCTCCACTGTGTTTGGTGGCAGAGAATTCCACAGATTCACAACTCTCTGGGTGAAAATGTTTTTCCTCATCTCAGTCCTAAATGGCCTACCCCTTATTCTTAAACTGTGACCCCTGGTTCTGGACTCCCCCAGCATCGGGAACATTTTTCCTACATCTAGCCTGTCCAATCCTATAAGAATTTTATATGTTTCTATAAGATACCCTCTCATCCTTCTAAATACCAGTGAATACAAGCCCAGTCGATGCGTTCTTTCAGCATATGTCAGTCCCGCCATGCCAAGAATTAACCTGGTGAACCTACGCTGCACTCCCTCAATAGCAAGAATGTCCTTCCTCAAATGAGGAGAGCTGTGATTTGATTAACTTTTCACTGGATATCTCTTCATGTATCTTATAGATCTTATAGAAACTTACAAAATTCTTAAGGGGTTGGACAGGCTAGATGCAGGAAGATTGTTCCCGATGTTGGGGAGGTCCAGGACAAGGGGTCACAGCTTAAGGATAAGGGGGAAATCCTTTAGGACTGAGATGAGAAGGACTTTTTTCACACACAGTGGTGGGTCTCTGGAACTCTCTGCCACAGAGGGTAGTTGAGGCCAGTTCATTGGCTATATTTAAGAGGGAGTTAGATGTGGCCCTTGTGGCTAAGGGGATCGGAGGGTATGGAGAGAAGGTAGGTATGGGATACTGAGTTGGATGATCAGCCATGATCATATTGAATGGCGGTGCAGGCTCGAAGGGCCGAATGGCATACTCCTGCACCTTATTTCTATGTTTCTATGTAACAATAATTCAAATTCAAATTTTATTCATGGATAACCCCTTGAGATGCACAGTCATCTCGTTTTTGAGGGGGTCCAACATAGAACATACTGCACAAGATGTAACATACATAGAGGCTCTCACTGATCCACCTACCCACACACCAATCCCAAAACCCCTCCATAATAACCCGATACCAATGCTGGGACAAAGTTGTTGTTTGTGAAGGGGATTCAGTCATTGGTAATGCTTCCTGGGTGAGCCAAGAGCATCCACTGTTTGCATCACAGACACTTCACCCAGTCAGTGAAGGTTCAACGCCGGGCATTCCTGATAGAGTGGTAGAACTGTTGCCACAGAACACCACACACCCGGGTTCGATCCTGACCACAGGTGCTGTCTGTGTGGAGTTTACAGGTTCTCACTGTGACCCTGGGGGTTTTATCCGAAGCACTCGGAGGAAACCCACGTGGTCACAGGGAGAACATGCAAACTCCACACAGACAGCAGCCGAGGTCAGAATGAAACCTGGGTCCCTGGCACTGTGAGGCAGTAGTTCTACCAACTGCACCACTGTGCTCTCATTGTTAGATCGAAGCTCCAGTTACAATACATGTTTAATGCCGACAATTACTGTTGTGGGTATGGTTCCCAGACATGTCGACTCAAGAGGGAAACATTATGGAGGCGGAAAGCTTCCTTGTCGGAGATTTTTAATGAAGTATTTTTGACTGTGTCGTTTGATGTCCCTTGTCACCTTGGTTATGTTCTATTTCCAGAATAATAATTCTCTTAAAAATAAAACTTGCCTCATTTACATTTAACATTTCACCAAATGTCATCCAAGTGAGCAATAGATTATTATCCGTTAAGGTTAAACTCCACCTAGAACACAACAGCCCAGAGAAGCTCGGAGTGATTATATAATTCATCAGCTTCATCGGTCACCTTCCTTCAGAGGTCGGTAGTGAGGATATTTGCTGATGACTGCACAATGTTCAATTCCCTTTGCAACTCCCCTGTGGATGAAACAGTCCCTGCCGGCATGCAGCAAGAACTCACCAACATCAGCAGCTAGTAAAGGCATATAATGGCACGAGCTGCCAGAGGAGGTAGTTGAGGCTGGGACTATCCCAATGTTTAAGAAACAGTTAGATAGGTACATGGATAGGACAGGTTTGGAGGGATATGGACCAAGCGCGGTCAGGTGGGACTAATGCAGCTGGAACATGTTGGCCGGTGTGGGCAAGTTGGGCTGAAGGGCCTGTTTCCACGCTATGTGACTCTCTGATTCTATAAAAGGGAAAAGCAATGGCCATATTCAACAGGAGAGGCAGTCAAACCATCTAGCTGTAACATTCAATGAGATTGTCATTATAAGAGTACCGGGCCAGTGAAAGTCTGGGATACAGTGGACGTGGAGAGGATGTTCCTTCTAGTGGTAGTCTGGACCCAGAGGGCACAGCCTCAGGATAAAAGGGTGTACCTTCAGAATGGAGCTGGAGGAATTTCCTTCGCCAGAGGGTGGTGAATCTGTGGAATTGATTGCCACAAGGGGTGTGGTGGCCACGTCATTGGGTATTTTTAAAGGCGGAGATTGACGGGTACGGTATTAGTACGGGTGCCCGGAGTTATGGGGTCTGACGTGTCGAGGTACTCAGCACCTTCTGGTATATATTTATAGGCAGAGATAGATAGATTCTTGATTAGTACGGGTGTCACGGGCTGTGGGGAGAAGACAGGAGAATAGGGTTGAGAGGGTTGAGAGGGAGAGATAGATCGGCCATGATTGAATGGCAGAGTAGACTTGATGGGCTGAATGGCCTAATTCTGCTCCTATGACCTATGACCTATGAGGCATGGATATTGAGAAGATTTTGGACACGGCAGCCCATCAAGGCTATGCCATGAACTACCCTCACCTTTCATTGTGTCCATCACTGGAGCAGTACACATCACATCACACTTGTTCATCATCAGTTGTCACAGTCACTCACCTGTTGGCACCGATGGGTCCAGGGACGGCCTCTCCCAGGTGTTGATCTGCTCCCAGTTGAATCCATTGGTCCCAAGGGCCAGGATGTATCCACAGTTGCTGTAATGGTCATCAAATGAGCAACTGCCTAGAGAAAGATAAAGGAGAAAATAGCGTGAGTCGCAATGTTTGGCCAAGTACCACCCGGTCACATCTTTGTAACAAGTTTGTCACCATGAGATGGACCTTGGGGCTCGACCTGAAACGTCACCCATTCCTTCTCTCCAGAGATGCTGCCTGTCCCACTGAGTGACTCCAGCACTTTGTGTCTACCTTGGGGCTCAGCAAATAAAGCCTCTGCAAAACAGTTGATTTTTTTCCGACTTTCCATAAATTATAATTGGCATTGCATCCACAAAACTGCTATCTATGCTGAAACATGCACAAAACGCCAGAATCCAGTGATAGTCAGTGCTTTTGTTGACTGGCTACTCTAACCTGGCACGCATGTTCATCATGAGCCACAAGGAACTGCAGGTGCTGGTTCGCACCAAACTCCCCAGAGGAGCATCAGTGAAGCTCAACAGGCTTGGTACTGGAGTTGGGCGTTTCAACGCCAGCGTGCGGAGATGGGGGTTCCCTCCACCAGAGCCCAGCCTGTGAATGTGGAGCAGAACAACAGACAGCCAACCACGTCATCTCTGGGTGCCCGCTCTACCACCCACCAAATGGAGCTCTGTCAGGGCCTGGCAGACATTGACACCAACAGAGACAGCAACCTGGCTGCTCAACACCCGGCTTGAGATCTAACCATTCCTTTGGTTTATGTTTCATTCGCAAGAAGAAGAATGACAATTAAACACACTTGACATTCATTTGCAGGGTAACTAGATCAGTAAAGAGCAGTCCTGATGTTCACTTTCTTTCCCGAGGCGATATATGCAAAAGTTTCCTTGCGTGTGATGAGCACCGAAACATCCAAATTAGCCGGAACAGTGAAAATTAACTTCAACATAAGAACAATGCACTCAAGTGGAATACTTTCCCAAAGTGCCAGTGAACCATAGCATCTGCCGAAGATCCTCTATTGTCAAAGTCTTCATGAATAAATAGCACACAGCATATCATAATTTTGTAAACATTTGTCAATGAATTAATTTTCAAGCATGTAAATATATATTTTTTAAATATAGATGGCACATTTACAGGCAGATAATACCCTGGGGCTGTGAACAATGGTAGGAAGTAATTGTGGACATTAGCGTGATTGAATTGCTGAGTTCACAGCTTTGTTCGGGTCAACAGCAAAATTCAAAACATTAATCTACACAATTCTGCCAACAGCAGAGTGAGAGAAATAGATTTGCAAATATATATAAACTAGACACACTGAGTCTCTCGCCCAGAGTAGGTAAATCCAGGATATACGTTCAAGGTGAAGGGGAAAAGATTTAATAAGAATCTGAGGGGTAACTTTTTCACACAAAGGGTGGTGGGTGTATGGAACAAGCTGCTAGAGGAGGTAGTTGAGGTTGGGATTATCCGAATGATTAAGACACAGTTCGACAGTTACATGGATAGGACAGGTTTGGAGGGATATGGACCAAACACAGGCAGGTGGGACTAGTGTAGCTGGGGCATGTTGGCCGGTGTGGGCAGGTTGGGCCGAAGGGCCTGTTTCCACACTGTATCACTCTATCGCTAGTGTAGCTGGGACATGTTGGCCGGTGTGGGCAGGTTGGGCCGAAGGGCCTGTTTCCGTGCTGTATCACTCTATGACTCTGTGAGCAAAGCAATTATCGACTACAGTCCATCATTGGCAGCTCCTTACTCCTCTTGCTCCAGTTTCTCCAGCCTAAGAAAGGTGCCTGGCTATTGATCCTTGAATGGAGAGCAAAGTTGAATGGCGATGTGTGGGGCACACAGAGGTTGGTGGATGCCTGGAACATGCAGCCAGGTGTAGTGGTGGGGGCAGGTACAGTGGCATTCAACAGATGTTTGGATAGGCATGTGGATATACAGGGAATGGAGGGATATGGCTTATGCGCAGACAGTCGAGAGTTGGCCTTTGAGGAAGGACATTCGTGTTATTGAGGGAGTGCAGCGTAGGTTTACAAGGTTAATTCCCGGGATGGCGGGACATATGCTGAGGGAATGGAGCGGCTGGGCTTGTATACTCTGGAGTTTAGAAGGATGAGAGGGAATCTTCTTGAAATATATAAGATTATTAAGGGTTGGACACGCTAGAGGCAGGAAACATGTTCCCGATGTTCGGAGAGTCCAGAAGCAGGGGCCACAGTTTAAGAATAAAGGGTAAGCCATTTAGAACTGAGATGAGGAAACACTTCTTCACACAGAGTGTTGTGAGTCTGTGGAATTCTCTGCCTCAGAGGGTGGTGGAGGCAGGTTCTCTGGATGCTTTCAAGAGAGAGCTAGATAAGGCTCTTAAAGATAGCGGAGTCAGGGGATATGGGGAGAAGGCAGGAACGGGGTACTGACTGGGGATGATCATCCATGATCACATTGAATGGCGGTGCTGGCTCGAAGGGCTGAATGGCCTACTCCTGCACCTATTGTCTACTGGCATCCCGTTCAGTATAGACATTGTGGGCCGAAGGGCCTGTTCCTGCGAGGTACGGTTCTCTGTACTAAGATTCTCTGGTGTGCATCATTGGGAGCTGGGTGGATACAAGTAGTCTGAAGCCACACGACACATGGAAAGCGCGGCACGGTGCCTCACAGTGCCAGAGACCCGGGTTCGATCCTGACCACGGGTGCTATCTGTCAATCTACAGTGGAAGATTTTCCATCGCCTCTATTAAAGTAGTGTCGTGTACAAACTGTTTACGAGTGAACCAATTCCCCATTTTCATCAGAAGTGGATGCTTGAACCTTCTGCTCCAACCCTCCCCAAGTTCCAAGTGGTAACTGATCTAGGGAGGGGAGAACATGTATTTACAGTACAATCAGTTGGCTCAATAGTTGTCATTCGCCACAAAATACTGCTCATTAACTCAGTTATAATTAATTCATGCACCAGGTTTGGATAAATTATAAACCAAATCCTGGAATAGAACTGATCATTGATTTGTATTCCACTTTTATGCTAATTACAAAGCTTTGATCTCTCCCTCCAGGACACATAAAGGTATCCGTCTATATTATGATCACACTCTTATCTCTTACTGATCTCTTAATTGCTTTCCTGTTTTGATGTTATTACAGGAGCTGATCTATTTTCCTCGTTACATGTTTGTATTATACTTGAATCGCGCATAATTTGTCACCTTGCCAGAGTCATTAAATCCATCATAATTCGTCAGTAGTGCACAACTAAGCAGTATAAATATGCGCACAATTGTCTGCATCCTGTAGCAAATACAAGCTGGGATTTTATTTTCAGTGCACAGCCAGAATCCTTCCCAACCTCTCCATAAATAGCAAAAACACTGAAATTAATTACCTGCTTTTAAAATGATCAAAATCAACAATTTCCACGTCGACATGCTTTCTGAACTACCTGGGACAATAAGTGCACGTACATACATATGGACATCGTGTTGTTCATAGACACTAACCCGGCATTCAATACTATCGCCCCTCGATGTTGGGGGAGTCCACAACCAGGGGTCACGGTGTAAGAATAAGGGGTCGGCCATTTAGGACTGAGATGAGGAAATACCTTTTCATCCAGAGAGTTGTGAATCTGTGGAATTCTCTGCCACAGAAGGCAGTGGAGGCCAATTCATTGGATGTTTTCTAGAGGAGTTAGACATAGCTCTTAGGGCTATCGGAATCAAGGGATGTGGGGAGAAAGCAAGAACAGGGTACTGATTATGGATGATCGGCCATGATCATATTGAATGGCGGTGCTGGCTCCTGCACTGTTTTCTATATTTCTATGTTACCAAACTCAGAAGTGCTCATGCCTGTGTAAGTGGATCATTGACTTCCTTATCGGCAGACCAACGATCAGTACTAATTGGCAGTGACACTTCCTCCTCCATAATCTTCAACACAGGATCGAAGGGATCTATCGCAGTCACTGCCTCAAAAAGGCTGCCAACATCATCAAAGACCCACACCATCCTGGCCACACACTCATCGCTCCGTTGCCATCGGAAAGAAGGTACAGGAGCCTGAAATCTGGAACGTCCAGGTTCAGGAACAGCTGCTTCCCCACAGCCATCAGGCTATTTAATAGGACATTAAATAATCTCTGAACAATATCTGTTTATTTATTGTATATATATGGTCTATGGACTATAGACACACTGAACTTTATATCCCATTCTGGATTATGATTACATCTTCTGTTGTGCTGCAGCAAGCAAGGATGTCATTGTCCTATCTGGGACACAGGACAATAAAACACTTGTGACTCTTGATATCCTAAGTCCCCTGCTCTAATCTTTACACCCACGTCAAGGATTGGTGACACCCAGCATAGACTCAACGACCATTCCACTGAATTTGTGACCTGCAGGATCTCCCAGTCGCCTTCACATCTTCTCCCCATCCCTTACCAACCTCTCTGTACTGGGCCTCCTCCATTGACAGACAAATTGGAGGAACAGCACCTTCTATCCTGCTTGGGTGGCTTACAATGCAATGGTACGAATAATGAATTCCCCGAATACCTTCCCTAGCCCATCACCTTTTCCTGTGCACCCGACCCCCACCCCCCCCCCCCCATTGTGCACCCATTTCTCCCACAATCTCCTCTCCCCCACCCACCCTGTTTCTCTTCCCTCCTTTCTACAACAGAGTCCTTCATTGCCTGAAGTCAGTCTGAAGAAGGGTCTCGACCCAAAACGCCACCCATGCCTTGTCTCCGGAGATGTTGCCTGTCCCGCTCAGTTACTCCAGCATTTTGTGTCTATCTTTTCACAATAGAGAGTAGACTATAGGTGCAGGAGTAGGCCATACGGCCCTTCGAGCCAGCACCACCATTCGATGTGATCGTGGCTGATCATCCCCAGTCAGTACCCCGTTCCTGCATTCTCTCCATATCCCCTGACTCCGCTATCTTTAAGAGCCCTATCTAGCTCTCTGTTCAAAGTATCCAGAGAACTGGCCTCCACCGCCCTCTGAGGCAGAGAATTCCACAGACTCACAACTCTCTGTGAGAAAAAGTGTTTCCTCATCTCCATTCTAAATGGCTTACTCCTTATTCTTAAACTGTGATCCCTGGTTCTGGACTCCCCCAACATTGGGAACATTGCCCATCCATGTTCGGCTTGGGATTCCTGATAGAGTCTCCATCCAAAGCCGTAACGGTTCCTTTCCTTCCACAGATACTTAACTCACTGAGTCACTCGAGAGAAGTTTCCTTTGGTTTGTTTCTCTCTTAACACGGCCTAGACTTGATGGGCCAAATTATCTCCACCTGTGCTCGAACAATTCCATGGTTCTATCCATGATCATTGCTCCATTAGTGGCTGCCTCTTCACTGTTTATGGACTATAAAACTTGACAGAACTAAGTCACGGGCTGTGAACATGCTGAGGGCACAAAAACACAAGAACATCCTTAAAGTTGCTGCTGAACATTGCTCCAGTGTGACACCGAGTTGTAACTGTGGGGGTAGATTCAGCATCTTAGTCTCCCCACAGAGCACGAGTTCAAAGGAAGAGTGAGCAGCAGGGTCAGAGATTGTCCACCTGCTCGTCCAATTTTTGACCGGCTCGTCCGAAAGTGCTGGTGTAACTCAGCGGGACAGGCAGCATCTCAGGAGAGAACATAGACACAAAAAGCTGGAGTAACTCAGCGGGACAGGGAACATGTCTGGAGAAAAAGAGTAGGTCACGCTTTGGGTCTGAACCCTTCTTCAGATTCTATTCAAAAGGAGAAGGTAAAAGCAGGCTGTATGGGTCTGGGGAACGATGATGATGGAGGCTGTGAATGGCAGACAGCGGGAAGTGATATGTTCAGAGATAATCTGGGACAAAGATTATAGAGGAGCTCCTCTATAATCTTTGTTCTGGGAGGTGATGGCATGGTGCTCATCTGCACTCAAGGCACAGGATGAAGACACTCGCACTGATGCACGTCTGTAAAAACACCAGCATCAGTATTAAACAATGTTGTGCCAACATATTCACATGATAATATGGAGCTTAGTTAGACTGATAAATGAGAACATTTCCTGGCAATCCCTTTCTATTAAGTGGCTCACACGCTTTGGTCTGTCAAACATTGTTAAAGTCTGAATCCAATTTTAAATTATTTTGTGTGGCAAGGAACTGCAGATGATGGTTTAAACCGAAGGTAAACTCAAAATGCTGGAGTAACTCGGCGGGACAGGCAGCAACTCTAGAGAGAAGGAATGGGTGACGTTTCTCTCTTTATTGTGATGAAGGTGAACAGGGCAAATACGTGATCTCCGTTCCCCTCCCACCCCCTCTGCTGGAACCCAGCTGAGAACTCGTGGCATTCATATTACAGATTTCTGACATTTCAATGTTTTCTTCCTTTGACTTCAAGATCCATTTAGTATGAGCAGCAGCAGGGTAATCATTCCAGCTATTGATGTTGCTGTATCTATCAATGCAGTCAGAGAGCCATGCAGCTCAGAAACAGGCCGTTCGGCCCTCCTGGTCCATGCTAGCCACGTTTGCGCACTGGGCTAGTCCCATTTGCCTGCATTTTGCCCGTAGCCCCGTGAAGATTTCCTATCCATCTATTCCTTATTTTTAGGTATGAAAAGCGTGGCACAGTGACACAGCTGGTAGAGTCGCTGCCTCACAGCGCACAAGACATGGGTGTGATCCTAATGTGTAGGAAAGAACTGCAGATGCTGGTTTAGACCCAAGATAGGCACAAAATGCTGGAGTAACTCAGCGGGACAGGCAGCATCTCTGGAGAGAAGGAATGGGTGACGTTTTGGGTTGAAACCCTTCTTGTGTCTCAATCCAAAACGTCACCCATTCCTTCTCTCCAGAGATGCTGCCTGTCCGGCTAAATTACTTCAGCATTTTATGTCTATCTTGGGTTCGATCCTAACCTTGGGTGCTGTCTGTGTGGAGTTTGCATGTTCTCCCTGTGACCACTTTGGTTTCCTCTGGGTGCTCCGGTTTCCTCCCACTTTCTTAAGCCGTGCAGGTTAGCAGCTTAACTGTAAAAATTGTCCCCGGTATGTGTAGGGAGTGGATGAGAAAGTGGGGTCACAGAACACGTGCGAACGTGTGATCGATGGGTCGCATGGACTCAGTGGGCCGAAGGGCCTGTTTCCCTGCTGTCTCTCTAAAACTACAAACAGCTAATGAAGGACTGGCCTGAAATAAAAGAATGCAGCGGTGAAACTAATTTGCTGGCAGGAGCAGACACTAATATCAGGATCAGTGGATTCATATCCACTGCTCTTGCACACAGCAGTTTACAATGTAATTAAGACCCAGTCATATCACCTTCTACATTGACTGAAAAGCATTCGATGTGAAGTGTGAATTCTAATCAAAGAGTGGGATAAAGGAGCTTACTTAACTGAAATAAGCCATCTATCCTTGCCCTTAATTGCCACTGTTATTTTTTTCCTTCGTCTGTTACTCTTCTGAAGCAATTCATTAACTCTGGCACTCTTCTCCGCACCGATTCACTTCAGATATTTAATTGGCTGCAGGGGCACTCTCAGTCTTGCCATTTTGACCTAATTTGGTGCGGATATACAGTTCTCGAAGCTAGTTAATGAAGAAGTACAATTTCCAGTCTTTCAAGAACTTATTTTCATTGAATTCATTAGCAAAAGGTACACTGGCTGTAAAAATAAATGATATTTAATGTCCATAGAAGCACAAGAAATGTCGCTTATTGGTTGTACTTTTATGCTAACATTTTGCCAAGGCTAAAGACGCCATTATTCACACAGAAATGGCCCAGCCACTTCAAACCAAGCAGACAAAATGTATAAGAAGGAATTGCAGATGCTGGAAAATCAAAGGTAGACAAAAATGCTGGAGAAACTCAGCGGGTGAGGCAGCGTCTATGGAGCGAAGGAAATAGACGACGTTTCGGGTCGAGACCCTTCCTCAAGTGCTTTGTTGATTATTGTCACATGTACCGAGGTATGGTGAACATCTTTTATGTGCTATCCTCCAGTCAAGCAAGCGTGTATATGCATCATCAACAGTGCATAGATCCAGGATAAAGGGTAGAGGTCAGATAGAGAAATCCATGTGCCATTAGTTTAGAGATACAGCATGGAAACAGGCCCTTCGGCCCGCCGAGTCCACGCCGCCCATCGACCACCCTAGTTCTATGTTATCCCACTTTCTCATCCACTCCCTACACACTAGGGGGAACTTGAAGAAGGCCAATTAGCCTACAAACCCGCACGTCTTTGGGATGTGGGTGGAAATCGGAGCACCTGGAGAAAACCTACACGGTCACAGGGAGAACGTGCGAACGCCGTGCAGGCAGTAGCTGAGATCAGGATCAGAGCTGGGTCTCTGGTGCCGCGACACAGCAGCACTACCCACTGCACCACCATGTTATCCTTGCGAAAACTATGTCTCTGAGTCGAATGGATCGAATGGCGTAAAGTTACTGTACTTGCACAGTAAGTATGAAGCGAACTGCACAGACAGGCCTTGCAGGTCAAAGTCCCCACCAACAGCAGGACATGCTCATTACTGGCCATCAAGCTGGGTGCAGTGAAGATAGACTCGTCATATAATGGAGCAAAACACAAAGTGCTGGAGGAGCTCAGTGTGTCCGGCAGCATCTGTGGAAGGGACAGAAAGATGTTTGGGTTCGGACTCCTTCAGACTAATGGATGGGGGGGAAAAAGCTGGATAAGGTAGGCAAGGGTTCCAGAGTAGCTGGTTCAATCCTGACTGCGAGTGCTGTCTGTACAGAGTCTGTACGTTCTCCCCATGATCTGCATGGGTCTTCTCCGGGTGCTCCGGTTTCCTCCCACATCCCAAAGACGTGCAGGTTTGTAGGTTAATTGGCTTCTGTAAATTGTCCCTAGTGTGTGGGATAGTACCAGTGTACGGGGTGCTTGTTGGTCGGTGTGGACTCGGTGACTCAAAGCGCCTGTTTCCTCGTGGTATCTCTATCTAAACCAAATGCCATTTTGTTGATTACTGGATTTGTAAACGGGTGCATTGCGATAATGGTCTGAATACAACACATTCAGATTCCACGACTGTAGCTGAAGAATTTAAGCTTGGCTTATTAAATAACTTGGAATGAGAAAGATCACATTGGAACAAGCAACCCAGCAATGCAGCTGCTCAGGCAGCTGTTCCCCAGTGGGGTAATGTGCCAACCTTGCCTGGCATCACTGCAGGCAATATATCAAAATGGTTGGGTCCTAACTGTAACTGCATGCCGAGACCGCTCAGTACATTAATCCAAATCACTGAAGTGGATGAGACTTCCACAACCAACATTGACTGATGCAGAATCTTGGCAAGGCACCTCAGTGTTTCCACTGATCCCCTCAGTAAGCTACGTAATGCGATGTAGGGGCAGATGTGCAGGGGCATGTGGAGACTGCGAGAATTGGCGGAGCATTGTAAAACAGGCACGAGGGGGGAGAGAGGAAGGAAGTCTAGAACTTGGGATCTTGGTAGCCGACGGCTCTCCAACTAAACTCACGGATAATCGAGATGTGGAAGGCTGTGTGGGACCGACTGAATCCCACGACAGGAAGCAAAGAACAAACGACACTTACTGAGCCAGCCACCTTGTGTCACCTTTATTCACCTACATTCTCACCAATCATAACCAGCGTGTAGATAAGGCCAATTAGTGTATCTGACCGTGGAGTTGTTATGCAGCTCTCGTGGCTGGACCTTCCCGTGAGGCTGCTGGCGAGTCGCTTTACGCAAAACCAACGTGGGCATGAAGGCTCCACAGTTGGACAATGCTGAGGACTGGGGGTCAGGTGAAGGGCGGCTGTAGGGATTTGAAAACGAGTGCATGAGGATTTTACTCCAATCCTCAGCTGGAGGACAGTGGTGACACAGGTAAGGATGCAAAGAGCTGCAGGTAGACACAAAATGTTGGAGTAACTCAGCGGGACAGGCAGCACCTATGGAGAGAAGGAATGGGTGACGTTTCTTGTCGCGTTTCAAGTTTCAGTTTCAAGAAGGGTCTCGACCCAAAATGTCACCCATTCCTTATCTCCAGAGATGCTGCCTCACCCGCTGAGTTACTCCAGCACTTTGTGTCTGTCTACAATGTAAACCAGCATTTGCAGTTCCTTCCTGGAAGCGAGCGGGCAAGATCATCTCTGACCCCTCTCACCCTGGCCACAAACTCTTTGAATCACTTCCCTCTGGAAGGCGACTCCGGACTGTCAAAGCTGCCACAGCCAGACATAAAAACAGTTTTTATCCACGAGTAGTAGCTCTACTCAACAGCCAAAAATCTGTAGTCTCATTTTGATCTGATATCTTGTTGGTTCACATGCTTGATCAATGGTGTTTTATCATTAAGTTTTATTATTATTAATGTTTCGTGTTTTCTGAGATTCGTAACTGTCACTGTATGTCATGTTGTTACTTGTGGGCGGAGCACCAAGGCAAATTCCTTGTATGTGAATACTTGGCCAATAAACTTATTTACCTACTTACTATACAGAGAAGTGCAGTTGCTGCATCACAAAGCAGACAGCGCACTGGAGCTCTACCGCTGCGCCACCGTGCCGTCTCCACAGCACTTTGTATTCACATTTAAAACAGTAACTGCTTCCAGCAGCGGGAGGTCAGACAACAAGGTGGCGGTGAATCTGTGGAATTCTTTGCCACAGAAGGCTGTGGAGGCCAAGTCAATGGGCGTATTTAAGGCAGTGATAGATAGATTCTTGATTAGTACGGGTGTTAGGGGTTATGGGGAGAAGGCAGGAGAATGGGGTTAGGAGGGGGATAGATCTGCCACGATTGAATGGCGGAGTAGACTTGAGGGGCCGAATGGCGTAATTCTACTCGTATCTCATGGCCTTATAACATAATAGTCTTGTACGAGGGCACAATATCAGCTGAGAACAAAGTAACTGTGGGATATTTAGAAATGAAATGCGTACAAAACTGTAACTCACTTTATGGTTCATAAAAGGACAACATTAGATTGCACATTAGTTTGTCGATGCAAAGTCAGGAAGTGGATACAATTATGAATGGCTACACATAACATTAGAACATTAGTTATTTCACCCTCCCCGTCAGTCAGAATTTTCAATCCTGATGTGTAATGACTTGTATGAGGAGCGCTTGGAGCATTAAATTCCACGCTCTCTCTCAGCAGCACAAGGAGTGTGCGAGGGGTTGAAGGTTCATGCAGATGATCAACAAATTACATTCCCTGCAAAGAATCCGTGGCCGTGGGATCAGGTCCGCTGGGATGTTTGGGATGATAGTGGTTGAGAAAGGAAGGAGTTGCAAATGACACAGTTCTGAAGATAGACTGAAGTAAGGTCTTGACCCGAAACGTCACCCATTCCTTCTCTCCAGAGATGCCGCCTGTTCCGCTGAGTTACTCGAGCATTTTGTGTCTAGCTTTGATTTAAACCATCATCCGCTGGATGTCAGAGAGTGAGACAACGCAAATTCCCAGTGTGAAACTCAAGGAACTGCAGATGCTGGAATCTGGAACAAAACGCAGAGCGCTGGAATAACTCAGCGGGTCAGGCAGCGTCTGTGGAGGGAATGGACAGATGACGCATTGGGTTGGGATAGACACAAAGTGCTGGAGTGACTCAGTGGGTCAGGCAGCATCTGTGGAGAAAAAGGATAGGACCCTTCCACATGAATGAAGGCAGTGGGGGGAGATGAAGAGCTGGAGGCGAGAAAAGATCAGGACCAATCAAGGCTGGCCATAAAAAACAAGAAGGATTGGGATGCTTCTTCAGGTTGGTTTGCAAGATGGAGGCCTGGTCTTTGCCAGTGGAGCTTGTGGAGGCCAAGGCTGTGGATATTTTAAGGGCAAAGATTGATAGATTCTTGATTACGATACGGTAGAACTTTGTTTATCCCAGGAGGGAAATTGATCTGTCAACAGTCATAATGTACGGGTGTCAGGGGTTACGGGGAGAAGGCAGAACAATGGGGTTGAGAGGAAAAGATAGATCAGCCATGATTGAATGGCGGAGTAGACTTGATGGGCTGAATGGCCTAATTTTTCTCCTAGCACTAATGACATGACTCTAATGCCCCTGTCCCACTTAGGAAACCTGAACGGAAACCTCAGGAGACTTTGCGCCCCACCCAAGGTTTCCGTGCGGTTCCCAGAAGTTCCCGGAGGTTTTTATCAGTCTCCCTAATGGTCGAAATTGACAAAAATCTCCGGGAACTGCACGGAAACCTTGGGTGGGGTGCAAAGTCTCCAGAGGTTTCCGTTCAGGTTTCCTAAGTGGGACAGGGGCATAAGGAGCATGTGTGGCAGGACCTTGATCATCCAGCCATGTCTGAGGAAGGAGAATTCACTGCAGTCAGCCCAAGGTCGAGTGAGAGGTTTATAGCAAGCTGCGTTACAATAATGTAGCCTGGAGCCACGGTCAGGAAGCAGGAGGGGGTGAGACACCAGGAGTCCACATGTATAACCCCGGCCTTGATGTACGGCAATGCTGGTTGGAATTATCTTGACAGACCTCTCCAGGCTATTGATCTTCCCCTACCCAACCTGTCTCCATCCTTGCTAGCTGTTGGAAGCCACACTTACAATGACAGCACTGCCCATAAAGCTGCTGTCATGTTGGTGTTCTGAGTGGAACTTGCAGGAGAAGGAACTAGAGTTGATCATTCCTGCGGATGTTATGTGTTGTTCAGAAATATTTTTGGGGAAAGATTTAATAGGAACCCGAGGGGCAACTATTTATTTACACTGAGAGTAGAGCGTGTAAGGAAAGAGCTGCCAGAGGAAGTAGTTGAGGCAGATACTGTGATATCTTATGCTAAGCCATAAAGCACGAGTTGACATGCTGGTGAGCGGATATCGCCTGCACAGTGTACTGTGGTATATTCATGTTTAAGAAAGAACTGCAGATACTGGAAAAATTGCAGGTAGACAAAAATGCTGGAGAAACTCAGCGGGTGAGGCAGCATCTATGGAGCGAAGGAATAGGTGACGTTTCGGGTCGAGACCAAGGATCGAGATGCTGCCTCATCCGCTGAGTTACACCAGCATTTTTGTCTACCTGGGGTTTATTCATGATCATTAACAATCCTCCGACACATAGGTGGCGGTATTACAGGTACAATTACAGCATGTAAGATATTTGGACCGATGCGTAGGCAGGATAAGGGCCTGTCCCACTTACGCAACTTTATCGGCGACTGCCGGTACCCTCATAGGTCGTTACAGGTCGCCGAAAATGTTCAACATGTTGAAAATCCAGCGGCGACCAGAACAAGGTACGTCTGTTTGGGCGACTACTCACGACCATACAGGCTTCATGTTCCCCGCGACATGTTGCCATGGTGTTGCCTGTGTGGTCGTGAGTCGTCTCCTCAGTCGCCCAAAGAGTCGTAGCATCTTTCTGGTCGCCGCTGGATTTTCAACATGTTGAACATTTTCGGCGACCTATGACGTATGTCGGCAGTCGCCGAGAAAGTTGCGTAAGTGGGACAGGCCCTAAAGATAGAGGGATATGGGCCAAATAGGACGAGGTGAGATGGGACATCTTGGTCGGCTTGGACAAGGGGGCTGAAGGACCCGTTTCTGCGCTGTATGACTCTAATGTGCACGTCCTCTTAATTTCTGAAAGATCCTTAAAAGTTGAACTTGACTTGTGTTTCGAATAGCCAGCAATGTGCTGTGACAGGCAATCACAGTAGCGGTGGCCTGCCGTGAATAACAAGCACGGGGCTGGCTTCAGGAGGTTTGTGAAGATTATACAACCTGGCTTCACTCAAAGGTCCCCTTGACTTTGAGTTGGTGGAGAAAACCTCGCTTGTCCAGATCAGCAGAACCAAACACTGAAAACTTGCGACAACCACAGACAGCGTCACAAAGGAAAACTGGTGTTCATTGTATTTCCCCAGTGTACACTGGGCCCATGGTGGCAAAGGGTCCATGTTTTTAAGTGATGAAGAGCATCTAAACTACCTTAATAATCTTTGATGATAGACCCAAAATGCTGGAGTAACTCAGCGGGACATGCAGCATCTCTGGAGAAAAGGAATGGGTGACGTTTTGGGTCGAGACCCTTCTTCAGACTCTTCTTGCTCTCCAGAGATGCTGCCTGTCCCGCTGAGTTACTCCAGCATTTTGCGCCTACCTTCGATTTCAATCAGCATCTGCAGTTCGTTCCTACATATTAATAATTTTTGATTTTGACTGGTATTTTAAAGTAACACTATTCCTTTAAGTTCTTAATTGCAAATACAAAAAGCAGATCCTTCAGATTTAAAGTTCCGTTTTGTCCACATTCTTTGAGGAGTATTCAGGGGTGGGAGATTGCAACCTTCACATGGTCCGCCCTGTTTCGACCAATGCAATCAACCTGGCGTGCACAATCAAATAAGATCAAATAGAACAAGTTGTCCTACAACTTTAGGCTGTGCACGGCATAGGCAAGAAGAAGAAGAGGAGTATTCAATCTAGCAACACAGATAGTAACACACGTTGATATGTAATATGAGCAAGTGATCAATGGGTATGGGGTATGAACCATGGAAGTGAGGATCGTAGAACCACACAGCCCGGAAACAGGTCCGTGGTGATAAATCTATGATTTTCAGCCCAGTCATTTCCAAGCAGGCAAAGAGGTTGTTTTCTCGTGACTCAGGCCACTGCAGAAGTGGAACAGGTGAAGGGGGACTGGAATAAGTGGGTCAGATCTAAAACAGCTACGGACGGCCACAAGTGCAGCTCGGAGACGGGTATCTGGCACTAGGTGAGAACGACCTTGATCAAACCAGCAACACCTCATGTAATCGTTTAATCCACTGGTAATAGTTTTATTCCAAAGACTAAAGGTTTGTTGGTTAATTACCGTGGTAAATGTAAAAATTGTCCCTAGTGCGTGTAGGATAGTGTTAATGTGCAGGGATCGCTGGTCAGCGCAGACCCAGTGGGCCGAAGGGCCTGTTTCCGCGCTGTATCTCTAAACTAAACTAAACTAATAGTTTAGTACACTGAAGTAAATGAAAGTCCAGTGTTCCCCCTGCGCCAATTATAACCGAGCTCCTTGATATAATATTGTTTAAGAAAGAACTGCATATGTTGGAAAAATCGAAGGTTGACAAAAATGCTGGAGAAACTCAGCGGGTGAGGCAACATCTATGGAGGGAAGGAATAGGTGACGTTTCAGGTCGAGACCCTTCTTCTGAAGAAATGCCATTTATTCCTTCGCTCCATAGATGCTGCCTCATCCGCTGAGTTTCTCCAGCATTTCTGTCTATCTTGATATAATTGTTCATTTGGACCTGGGCATGAAGACCAGGGTGAGACTAGAGAGAATCACAAAGCTTTCTGTGGTGTATGATCTTTAACACAAAGTTCAGTTAATCATTTTGTTGCGATTGGGAAAAAAAAAGTTGATTAATGGCTTGAGACGGCAATGGGAAAAGCAGTCCAATATGCCAACTTGGCCAGCATGGACATGGCGGGCTGAAGTACATTTTCCATGCCAGACAGCTCTAGGACTACAAGAATCAAGATGAGTCGAGAGTTTAATTGTCATATGAAGCGAAACAAACCAATGAAATGCTTACATGCAGCAGCACAATTGTCTTGTCCACACAGTACTCATAGATAACATAAACCAAAACAAAATCAATACAAATATCAATATTAGTGCAAGACAAAGCCCAGAGAGCCGAGTACATAGTTTAGTTCAAGTCCGTGCTGTTTATGAGCATGAAGAATTTGGGAAGAAGCCGTTTTGGACCTGGACGTCCACTATATATGTGATGAACCCAAAGTCAGCTACACATGTGGAATCAAGGAGCTACAGAAACACAGAGTGCTGGAGTAACTCAGTGGGTCAGGCAGCATCTGTGGAGAACATGGATAGGTGACGTTTCACAGAGTGCTGGAGTAACTCAGCGGGTCAGGCAGCATCTGTGGAGAACATGGATAGGTGATGTTTCGAGTCGGGATCCTTCAGTCTGAAGGGCTGAACAATCTCAACTCCGACATGTTTATGCCATGCCCCCTGGTTTTGCTGGCTGTCAAAAATGTCTGGATGCTTCAGACATTCAAACATATTCCTAAACTTAATTAATTAAACATGCAAGAAAACGTGTTGTTTGAAGACACGGAGCATCATCACCACAAACAACTTCCCTGGCCATTACTGTTTGTCAGTGGTGCAGGGTGCAAATTGGCTGCAGAGGGCCGTCACGATGCTGCAGCCTCACAGCACCAGAGACCGGGGTTCGATTCCGACTAAGGGTGCTGTCTGTACAGAGTTTGTACGTTCTCCCCATGACCTGGGTGGGTTTTCTCCAAGATCATCGGTTTCCTCCCACAATCCAAAGATGTACAGGTTTGTAGGTTAATTGGCTTGTTATAAATGTAAATTGTTGCTTGTGTGTGTGTGTGTGTGTGTGTACAATAGTGTGAGTGTGTGGGGATTGCTGGTCGGAGAGGGCCCATTGGGCCTGTTCTCATGCCGTATCTCCCACTTGGGGTGGGAGATTGCAAACTTCACGTGGTCCACCCTATTTCGACGAATGCAATCAACCTGGCGTGCACAGACAGAAGATCGAACAGAGCAAGCTGTGCATGCTGTACGCAAGAAGGAGATCTCTAAACTAAAACTAAAAAAACTTAAAAAAGATTGTGGATGTCAAGGATGGGAGAGACTGGGGCTGGGTGGGGCTTGCAGGCAGCTCACCAAGTCTACCCTCCATCGGTTAATCACAGCTGATCCAATCTCCCAAATGCACTCTGCTGCCCGCTTCTGATAACTCCAATTCCCTCAGTAACTAAACATGTATCAATCACAGCCTTGAGCACACTCAATCACTGCACACTGCAACAATGGCCACACTTCTAAGTGTATTCGAGTGGCTGAAAGATGTCTCCTGGCATTGGGGCCACGAGAGGCGAGTTACAAACACAAAGCTGCTGGGACTCGACAGCCCTGCGGCACTTCACCCGCTCTCTATCAGGTGAACGACACTGCAAGGTCGGCCTTCTGAAGCACAGACTTCTCCGGCACTTATAGCACAGCAGTTCCCAACAAGCCACTCCAAGAAATTGGTCTCGGGATTGAGTCTTGAGAAGTATAGATCTAAACAAAAAGAATGTCATTCTAATGTGCGAAAACAGAGATAGACAAGTTACAAATCCTTCTCAAATTAAATTTTCCCATTAAGTCACTTTGAATTAGGTAGTTAATACATCAGTCTCCCACTGTGAGCTCTAAGTTATTCCTAAGCAAGCAGAATAAATCAGCACTACTTTCCCTGACCCAATTCATTCAATCCAACAGTGTTCTGTCCCCTGCTAATTCTCCCCTTTTTCCTGCTTCAATTACACCTTTTAACCTTTCAAGCACATGGCATAAGAATGCTTTCCTAAAAGACATCGATCATCTGGATGGTAAACAAAAATGCTGGAGAAACTCAGCGGGTGAGGCAGCATCTATGGAGTGAAGGAAATAGGCAACGTCTGAAGAAGGGTTTCAGCCCAAAACGCCGCCTCACCCGCTGAGTTTCTCCAGCATTTTGGTCGACCTTCGATTTTCCAGCATCTGCAGTTCCTTCTTCAACATTCGATCAACTGGATACTGTGGCTGAATGTTCACATGGTTGTGTGTTTTCCATGAGACAAAAGACCTGAACAAATCACATCTGTTCGTAAGCCAAGGAGGGTTGAGTTTTAAAAACCACCTCTGAACGGATAATCACCTTGTTAAGTTCATCAGAGAACTTCAAACACCTTGCCTTAAAACCATTTACTGATTAGTCGTGATCAGCAATTATTCTGGGCCCTGGAGGATGAAGCAGACTTACGGTAAAATCTCAGCGAATTCTCATTCTTTCCACACATTTGCCCAATGTTTTGTTTCATCCTCTTGACAATCTTTCACGGAAATCTTTTAATAAGCATAATGATTGTGGATGATCAGCCATGATCACATTGAATGGCGGTGCTGGCTCGAAGGGCCGAATGGCCTACTCCTGCATCAATTGTCTAATAGGGTGCACAAGTGATCAGTGGTCAGTGTGGACTAGATGGGCTGAAGGGCCTAACTCATGCTCTATCTCTAAACTAAACAATAAAGCACACTATTCCCTGAGACCTATGGTACTCATATGAAAACATACCCATCGCGTGGGTCATGCTTCAGAAGGGTGTCAACTGTGACAGAGAGCTACGAGATATCAGTTAATACTCATGAAACCTGCGGTTATTTTGTTGTGCTTCCAATTTTTAATAAATAATGCTCAAGTTAATCCAGAAATGAAGTTAGCTTTCATTTTTATTTTTTATCCATAATTGAACCATCTAACCAGAAGAGGCAACACATCCACAAGGAGCCATAAACCCCGCCAGTAAACGTTCCCTGGCTATTGAGAGTAAATGGATGCTACAGGGAAAAAATAGCTATTGCAGGACTAAAGAGGCATTTTTCCACATAATAATGTAGCAATGTGCTGCTATGGTTCTTGTGAACAACAATCTGACATAGAAGTGTGCATTCATATCGTTGCAAGAAAACTAATGTATTTTCTTCTCAGGAACGGGCCAATGTATGAGCGACCATTCAGCTCTTGAACCACATTTACAACCTGGAGCTATTATAGCATTTTGACAAGGGTTTCACTGGGCACTTTGCCTTGCAGTGTTATGGTCCAGTTTCATAGGCTCTAGGGGCAGAATTAGGCCATTCGGCCCATCAAGCCTACTCTACCATTCAATCAGGGCTGATCTATCTCTCCCTCCCGACCCCATTCTCCTGCCTTCTCCCAATAACCCTGACATCCGCACTAATCACAAATCTGTCAATCTGCAAATCTCCCCCTGAAAAAATACCCACTGACTTGGCCTCCACAGCCACCTGTGGCAATGAATTCCACAGATTCACCACCCTCTGACTAAAGAAATTCCTTCTCATCTTTCGAAAGGTGCGACTTTTTATTCTGATACTATGGCCTCTGGTCCTAGTTTGTCCCACTAGTTTCCTAGTATACCTGATGAATAGACAATAAACACAGATGTTGTGTTGTAAGGGCCATTCGGCCCTTTGAACCAGCACCGCCATTCACTGTGATCATAGCTGATCATCCACACTCAGTACCCCATTCCTGCCTTCTCCCCATATCTCCTGACTCCACTATCTTCAAAACTTGCAGCAATAAGAGTTCCATTGTTCAGTTCCTGGTGCAAGTAAAACTACGCTCTCCTGGGGCATGGGGAGAAATGATTCCCAACAACAACAAAGGTAGACAAAATTGCTGGAGAAACTCAGCGGGTGAGGCAGCATCTATGGAGCGAAGGAATAGGTGACGTTTCGGGTCGAGTTTCTGAGTTTCTCCAGCATTTTTGTCTACCTTCGATTTTTCCAGCATCTGCAGTTCTTTCTTAAACAACCCATGAAGAACAAAGTTGGAATTATTCATATTTCTGTGATTACACATGCAGACGTTAAAATGGAATACCAAAATAAATCTTGTAAGTTAATGACCGAGAGAGTAGTTTTCCAACAGTATCAAATTATTTATAATCCAAACGCTCTAATTTCCTTTTAGCTTATTGGTAATTGCTGGGGCTATTTCTCTGCAGAGTTACAAATATGGTACTGAGGTTTTTCATTTCTAAAATCATTTAACTGCAAATTTGAACCTAGTGTAAAAGGGACAATTGAGGTTGCAATTAAAGTCTGGCCGTTTTTCCTTGTTGCAATAAACACAGGGGAACGTTATTATCGTTTCCGGATATACAATGTTGGGAGCTGGTATATTCAGTGCAAGGAAATTATGGGGTGTCACGGTGGCGCAGCGGTAGAGCTGCTGCCTCACGGCGCCAGAGACCCGGGTTCCATCCTGACTATGGGTGCTGCCTGTATGGATTACGTTGGCTTTCTCCGGGTGCTCCGGCTTCCTCTCACATCCCAAAAACTATCAAACATCTACAGATGAACTGTAGAAAGTATCCCGACTGGTTGCATCACGGCCTGGTGCAGCAGCACCAACAGAGGAAGGAACGAGGCTGCAGAGAGTGGTGGACTCAGCCCCGTCCATCACGGACACTGCCCTCCCCACCATCGAGAGCATCGGCACCAGGCGCTGCCTCAAGAATGCGGCATCTATCATCACGGACACTGCCCTCCCCACCATCGAGAGCATCGGCACCAGGCGCTGCCTCAAGAATGCAGCATCTATCATCACGGACACTGCCCTCCCCGCCATCGAGAGCATCGGCACCAGGCGCTGCCTCAAGAAGGCGGCATCTACCATCACAGGCCCCCCTCTTCTCACTGCCACCGTGAGGCAGGAGGTACAGACGCCTGGAGTCCCGCACCATCAGGTTCAGGAACAGATACCCGCACAACCCCAATCCTACCCCAGCAACGGAACACCACGGACCAACTCTTGCACTCCCATGGACTTGTTTCTTTCTTCTAATTGTGTTTTGCAGTCTTTGTAAAAACTGTCTTGCTGAATGTATGTATAATTGATGTTTTTTTGTGTGCCTCTGACACTGCTGGATGCAAGATGTTCACGGAACCTGCCATTCAACCAAACTCTATTCGAGACCTGTAGCTGGCTTCATTCTGGCCGTTGTCAGAGTGAGGCCCAGCACAAATTGGACGAACAACACCTCATATTTCGCTTGGGCAGCTTACACCCCAGTGGTATGAACATTGAGTTCTCTAACTTCAAGTAACCCTTGCTTTCCCTCTATCTCCATCCCCTCCACCTTCCCAGTTCTCCCACCAGTCTTAATGTCTCCGACAATATTCTATCTCTGTTTGTTTGTTGTTACCCAGTTGACAATGATCTTTTCTACATTTCCCTTGATCTGCATCCCCTTTATCCTATTTTCACACCTTACACTTCCTTATCTATGTATCTCCCTCTCCCCTGACATCAGTCTGAACAATGGTCACGACCCATGCTGAGTTACTCCAGCACTCCGTGTCTATCTCTATTGTCAGCAGCCTGCTGCTGTGTACAGCAGTGTGATTACAGTTCAGGTCACTCGTGTCCACATTCCACCTTCTCCCCATTTGCATTCCATCTCCGGGTGCCATTGTAACAGCAAAGTGTCACAGATCCGGGCGACACAACTTACCCACTTCTTCTTCTTCCTCTTCTTCCATGTGGCGTGCACAGCCTAAAGTTGTGGGACAACTTGTACTATTTGATCTTCTGTTTGTGCACGTCGAGTTGATTGCATTAGTCTAAACAGGGCGGACCACATGAAGGTTGCAATCTTCCACCCCAACTTACCCACGATATTACTGTAAATTGATTCGACTTGTTCACTGTCAGGGAAATCATTGCGTTTTTACCATTCTATCATTTTCTACGGATTGTCTGTGGTCCAGTAACGGCAGCATGGTGGAGCAGCGGTAGAGTCGCTGCCTCAGAACGCCAGTGACCCGGGTTCCATCCCGACCACAGGTGCTGTCTGTACGGAGTTTGTACGTTCTCCCCGTGACCTGCGTGGGTTTTCTCTGAGATCTTCGGTTTCCTCCCACACGCCAAAGACATGCGGGTTTGTAGGTAAATTGGCTTGGTGTAAATGTGTAAATTGTCCCTAGTGTGTGTAGGATTGTGGTAGTGTGTGGGTGATCGCTGGTCGGTGCAGACTCGGTGGGCCGAAGGGCCTGTTTCTGCGCTGATCTAAACAAAACTAAACTTGAGTTTTGTATTTCCAGCTACCTAACATTACAGTTATTGATTTATTGTGTTATTGATTGTTATGCATCAACCTGAGCATTGCTGAGTTTATCAGACTGTTAGGGCCAAATGGCCGACTCTGGCACCTATTGTCTATTGTTAAACTACAGCAAGTTAGAACGCCATTGTTCCAATGCTGGTACAGATGACAATTAAACACTCAATCACTCTGGAGCTCCTGTGAGCATCTATTGTGTAAAAGCTTTCATCAACACTCCAGTTTCTCTCTCCTTATCGATAACATTCTCAGCACATGCAACATTGTTGTTCATTGTCTAGTTTAGATCGCAGTAATCTGTTTGCCGCATAATTAGCATTTTTTTTAATTTATAATTACAATCCACTTTTATACAAATTTCAAACTGAGGATGATTCACATTGGCTGCAATGTACAGGTCATTGTTATGCAAATCTACACAAACAATAGTAATTTGAGTTGCTGATGAACTCCCAGAAGTTAACCGACTGAAAACCAGCACAGAATTGATCAAGTTGGAAAGGGTGCATAGGAGGTTCACCAGGATTTCACCTGGGTTTAGATAGACACCGAATGCTGGAGGAACTCAGCGGGTCAGGCAGCACCTGTTCAATCCAGAGATGCGGCCTGACCCGCTGGGGTACTCCAGCATCTGCACTTACTCCCTTCTCATTTTGTTACGTGGGTTTGCAGAGTCATGTTGTAAGGTTTGGAGCAGACTGAGATGTACAAGATCAGGAGGGGCATGGATAAAGTGAACACTCAGTCTTTCTCCCACGGGATGGAAGGTTCTTGCATCCTCGAGGATCAGGAACCCAACACAGACAAACATGGACATCTTCTCCAGCCAACATCTTGAAACAACATTTTTTGCAGGAGATCCTTTTTCCCAGTGGCTATAAAACCGTACAACTCCTCCCACCTTCTGTCGTGGAGTAGACTGACTCCCATTCCCCGCCCCCCTCCCCAAATCCCCAATCCTTTCCACTTGTCACTATAATTTCATGTTTCATGAATCTCGTTGTGGTTTATGACTGTTGGCAGATCAATTTCCCTTCTGGGATAAATAAAGTTCTATCGTATCATATTATAACTAAAGTTTTCACTGCACCTCGGTACACGTGCCAATAAACTAAACTAAACTAAAACTGAAACTGTAATAAATAAAATTCCTATAACGCTCTCTTCAAATGCCAATCCCAATACTACACATCTTGAATAATCTAATTTTCTACTTCAATTAAAGCAAATTACATTTCATGCATTCTAGGTGTTCACTGGCCCATTAGTCAAATTCCACGATACAATTGACCAAATCCAAGACACTGCCATTAACGTTGAACAAAGAAAACCAATGCAATGGTGCAGAATATCACTACAAATGTACTCAATGCAGACATGACAAGGGTTGGTATTATACAGCTACCATTTCCATACGCCATCAGTTACTCAAGCAGAGACATTACTAAATGCTTGCAATGAGTAGAAAACCATAGATATCCTGCTCAGAATATTTGTGCCAACCAGCTCCAGAGGTTTTTGTGTGTCACTTAAAGCTGGAGTAACTCAGCGGGTCAGGCAGCATCTGTGGAGAACATGGATAGGTGACGTTTCACAGAGTGCTGGAGTAACTCAGCGGGTCAGGCAGCATCTGTGAAGAACATGGATAGGTGACGTTTCACAGAGTGCTGGAGTAACTCAGCAGGTCAGGCAGCATCTGTGGAGAACATGGATAGGTGACGTTTCACAGAGTGCTGGAGTAACTCAGCGGGTCAGGCAGCATCTGTGGAGAACATGGATAGGTGGCATTTCACAGTGTGCTGGAGTAACTCAGCGGGTCAGGCAGCATCTGTGGAGAACATGGATAGGTGGCGTTTCACAGAGTGCTGGAGTAACTCAGCGGGTCAGGCAGCATCTGTGGAGAACATGGATAGGTGGCGTTTCACAGAGTGCTGGAGTAACTCAGCGGGTCAGGCAGCATCTGTGGAGAGAAGGAATGGGTGACGTTTCGGGTCAAGACCCTTCTTCAGACTGTAGCCTAAATGTCACATGTTCCTTCTCTCCAGAGGTGCCGCCTGTCCCGCTGAGATACTCTGGCTTTTTGTGTCTATGTTCAGTTTAAATCAGCATCTGCAGTTCCTTCCTACACATTGTGTGTCACTTTACACATTAATAATTTATTCCACTACAGAATCAAGCCGTGTTATTCCAATAATTGGTCTGTGCGCGAGTCTCCCACACGACTCCTGGATGAGAGTGGGGACTATTGCAAACCTCAACTCCCCCCCACCCCCCCCCACCTCACCCAGTGTAGTCCCACCAGCATCACCGTCTGACCACACATACATCTCCTCTTCACAAACAAAGTACTTGCAGCCACAACTTGCCAATCTTATTAAAACGATGCCTCAGGCTCAGTATTGATCAGGATCAGGATCAACCTGTATAAAGGAAAACCAGTCCCGATTCCGTTCATCGTCGGGAGAGTCCGGCTTTGCACGGCCTTCCTGTCCACATCCAAATTCAGTTCACATTTGCAAGCCAAGCGCGGCAGCAAGTGTGGACTTCCTTCAGCTCATCCCAAAATAAAAGATGCCAATCTTCCAGCACGTGTATACGATCGCACAACCAGTGAGCTCAGTAACGTTTGTAGGCATTGGGGGATACATAAGGTCTCCTGATGCTGACTCCAGCTGCAAACTTACAGCTGTGTCTGAGGCCAGATGTTCCAGACCCTCAGCCCTGACTCTGGCTGCACATCTGTGTGGTGCAGTGGTGCAGTGGTAGTTGCTGCCTCACAGCGCCAGAGACCCCGGTTCCATCCCGACTACGGGTGCTGTTTGTACGGAGTTTGTACGTTCTCCCCGTGACCGTGTGGGTTTTCCCCTAATCCCATTCTCCTGCCCTCTCCCCATCACCCTTGACACCCGTTCTAATCAAGAATTTATTTAGCTCTGCCTTAGAAATATCCACTGACTTGGCCTCCACAGCCCACTGTGGCAATGAGTTCCACAGATTCACCACCCTCTGACTAAAGAAGTTCCTCCTCACCTCCTTTCTAAAAGAGCGCCCTTTAATTCTGAAGCTGTGCCCTCTGGTCCTAGACTCTTCCACCAGTGGAAACATCCTCTCCACATCCACTCTATCTATGCCTTTCATAGAAACATAGAAAATATGTGCAGGAGTAGGCCATTCTGCCCTCCGAGCCTGCACCACCATTCAATATGATCATGGCTGATCATCCAAAATTAGCACCCCATTTTTTCCCCATATCCCTTGATTCCCTTAGCCGTAAGAGCTAAATCTAACTCTCTCTTGAAACTTACTTTATTGTGTAAGTTTCAATGAGGTCCCCCCTAACACCCAGGAATGTACGTGGCTGTGGAAATGATTGATATATTATTAATAATATATTATTAATATATTCATATATTAAGTCTGAAGAAGGGGCTCAACCCGAAACGTCGCCCATTCCTTCTCTCCAATGATGCTGCCTGTCCCGTTGAGTTACACCAGCACTTTGTGTCTACCTGTGGAAATTATTAATTTATTGTAATATGTATTTTTATTTGTTCATTGCTGCAATACTGGGCCAGTAAAGCTGCAGCAGCTAAAGGGTTTCACGATGCAAAAACAATTTTGCTTCTTTCTAGCTCAGTATTACACAAGCTGTGCTAAACCTCAGCATGAGGTAAAATTGTGAAGTCTTCCTTGAAGAACCAAACATAGAGTAATGCCTGCTTCAGCTCTCTGCATTCGACCCAGCGACCATGCTGTGATACAGGAAGAAATTAATGGACTGCACAGAAAGCACGATGGAGAAATCGCAGTCCTGTGAAAACTTGGTTATTCCAGAGCGCTGGGGATTGGTGGAGACGTGACAGAGGTTTGTGCAGTTGTTGGAGGCACAGATGGAGTAGACAGACAGAACTATTTCCCCAGGGTGGGAATGTGGAAATACTAGAGGGCTTCGGTCTAGGGTAAGAGAGGGAGAGGGTAAAGAAGATGTGTGGGGCAAGTGTTGAGACACGGAGAGTGGTGGGTGCCTGGAACGTGTTGCTGGGGATGGTGGAGGAGGCAGTGAGCGGTCTTTGAGAGGCTGATCGATATGCAGGGAATAGAGGGGTAGACAATAAACAATAGGTGCAGGAGTAGGCAATTCGGCCCCGGGCCAGCACCACCATTCAATGTGATCATGGCTGATCATCCACAATCAGTACCCCGTTCCTGCCTTCTCCCCATATCCCCTGACTCCACTATCTTTATGAGCCCTATCCAGCTCTCTCTTGAAAGTATCCAGAGAAATCCAGGAGCCTGAAATCTGCAACATCCAGGTTCAGGAACAGCTTCTTCCCCATAGCCTTCAGACTATTAAACACAACTTCAAACAAACTCTGAACTATAACAGCCTATTGCACTTTATCTGTGTATTTATGTGCGTATATATATATTCTACGGTATATGGTCACACTGATCTGGTCTGATCTGATCTGTATTTATGCCTAAAAGATTCTGTTGTGCTGCAGCAAGCAAGAATTTAATGGTCCTATCTGGGACACACGACAATAAACTCTCTTGACTTGAGAGAAACGGCCTCCATTTGCTGGCATCAGGACGTAGTGTAACGCAGAATTAAAGGGCGCTCTTTTAGAAAGGAGGTGAGGAGGAACTTCTTTAGTCAGAGGGTAGTTAATCTGTACAACTCATTGCCACAGAGGGCTGTGGAGACCAAGTCAGTGGATATTTCTAAGGCAAAGACACAAATTTGTGATTAGAACGGGTGTCAAAGGTTATGGAGAGAAGGCAGGAGAATTGGATTAGGAGGCTGAATTGGATCAGCCATGATTGAATGGCGGAGTGGACTCGATGGGCCGAATGGCCTAATTCAAATACAATAACTTGAGAACCTGTGAACATCATGTTGAGCATGTAAGTTGTGGGCTGAAGAACCCGTTCCTGTGCTGTACATGTTCTGGGGACCACTGGGAAACCAAAGCTACAGCTGAGATCAACACCACAGACCTCGGCAAAGGATGTACTCAAGAGAGAGTTAGATTTAGCTCTCAGGGCTAATGGAATCAAGGGAGATGGGGAGAAAGCCGGAACGGGGTGCTGATTTTGGATGATCAGCCATGATCATATTGAATGGCGGTGCTGGATCGAAGGGCCGAATGGCCTACTCCTGCAGCTATTTTCTATGTTTCTATGCTTCCAAAATGCAGCTCATCCTGCAGGTCTCTAAAATTAACATCTGTAACTCTCTGTGGATTTCCTTTTTGATGAATGCCAGCTTGGTCAGCATGGACAAGATGGGCCGAAGGGCCAGTGCCGTACAGCTCTATGACTCCAAGACTATAAAGAAATAAACATACTTATTCATGATCATTCATGATCATTGAGGAACTTAGGGAAGGAAACACAATCTAGTTCAACAAATATATTCCACTAAAAAAGGAGTTTTAAAAATCTGCGTGTTTTGGAATTCCGAAATGTTCTTGTTTTTATTTTTACTTCAGTAACTTTGCTAATTGCTCGCAAATTAAATTAGGACAGAGTGCACAATGCATATACTTAGGAGATTCACACATGATTTGACACATGATTTGACTATTAACGTGTTTGAAGACACAGATGTTTTGCTCGTTTCCAATGTTTCAAGGTTTTCTTTTCCACTGAGAGAAGACAGATTTCAAGAAATAAGAATTAGAGATTCAGTGACCAGTCTTATGCCTTGTTTCATGATCACATTGAATGGTGGTGCTGGCTCGAAGGGCCGAATGGCCTACTCCTGCACCTATTGTCTATTGTCTATTGTTTCCAGGGTTGTTTTCCTATTTTCTTATTGTGGCCAGGAAGTGAGTGGGTAAGATCATCTCTGACCCCTCTCATCCTGGCCACAAACTCTTTGAATCACTTCCCTCTGGAAGGCGACTCCGGACTGTCAAAGCTGTCATAACCAGACATAAAAACAGCTTATTTCCACGAGTAGTAGCTCTACTCAATAACCAAAAATCTGTAGCCTCCTTTTGCTCTTGTATTTTATTTAATTCACATGTTTAATCGATAATGTTTTTATTATTAATGTTTAATATTTTATGCGTCATTCCTAACTGTGACTGTATGTCATGTTGTCACTTGTGGGCGGAGCACCAAGGCAAATTCCTTGTATGTGAATACTTGGCCAATAAACTTATTCATTCATTCATTCATTACAGTTTAAACAAAGGCCATCTTCACCATTCTACCGGAGACAGACACAAAGTGCTGGAGTAGCTCAGCGGGTCTGGCAGCATCTCTGGAGAAAAGGGATGGGTGACGTTTCTGGTCGATCACCATTCTACCCATCATTTGGCAATTCACAAAGTTGATGAGAATAGGGTGGTCAAGATTGGTCTTCATCGGTCCGGATATTGAGTATAGAGGTTGGTATGTTTCACCCTTCAGTTGCACAAGACGTTGGTGAGACCATATTTGGAGTATTGCGTTCAGTTTTGGTCACCCTGCACTGGCAACGATGTTGTTAAGCTGCAAAGTGTGCAGAGAAGATTTACGAGGACAGGCCTGATCTACAGGGGAAGGTTGGTCAGGCCAGGACATTTTCCATTGGAGTGCAGGAGGATGAGGGGTGAGCTTACAGAGGTGTGTGAGATCATGAGGGGAATAGATAATGTGAATGCACCGAGTCTCTTCCCCAAGATAGGAGAATCAGGAACCAGAGAGCATTGGTATAAGGTGAGAGGGGAAAGACGTCAAAGGAACCTAAGGGGTGACTTTTTCCACACGATTGCAATAAACGTTACTTTTACTGTCGTACGCAGTAAGCTCCAGTTTTGAAAGTCCTTCCTTTCCCCTAATGGACAGGTATCTACACCATGGCCCTCACCCACATGGGCCTGTATCTACACCAGGCCCTCATCACCCACATGGGCCAGTATCTACACCAGCCCTCACCCACATGGGCCAGTATCTACACCAGGCCCTCACCCACATGGGCCAGTATCTACACCAGGCCCTCACCCACATGGGCCCATATCTACACCATGGCCCTCATCACCCACATGGGCCAGTATCTACACCAGGCCCTCACCCACATGGGCCAGTATCTACACCAGGCCCTCACCCACATGGGCCAGTATCTACACCAGGCCCTCACCCACATGGGCCAGTATCTACACCAGGCCCTCACCCACATGGGCCAGTATCCATACCAGGCCCTCATCACCCACATGGGCCCATATCTACACCAGGCCCACCCACATGGGCCCATATCTACACCATGTCCCTCATCACCCACATGGGCCAGTATCTACACCAGGCCCTCATCACCCACATGGGCCAGTATCTACACCAGGCCCTCATCACCCACATGGGCCAGTATCTACACCAGGCCCTCATCACCCACATGGGCCAGTATCTACACCAGCCCTCACCCACACGGACAGGTATCTACACCAGGCCCTCACCCACATGGGCCAGTATCTACACCAGGCCCTCACCCACACGGACAGGTATCTACACCAGGCCCTCACCCACATGGGCCAGTATCTACACCATGGCCCTCATCACCCACATGGGCCAATATCTACACCAGGCCCTCATCACCCACATGGGCCAGTATCTACACCATGGCCCTCACCCACACGGACAGGTATCTACACCAGGCCCTCATCACCCACATGGGCCAGTATCTACACCATGGCCCTCACCTACATGGGCCAGTATCTACACCATGGCCTTCACCCTAATGGCCAAGTATCCATATGTTGTCCTTTCCTTTGTGAACATCTTCCTGTTGTTCAATTACTGTTTCATCTCGGTATTTTTGATTTGCTTCCATCAGTGCCAGACTTTGATTCAACACTGTGCAGTCAGCTACTCCTTGAGTTAATGATGTCCTTGCCTTGGCAAGAGACTGCAGATGGTGCTGGGTACTAATTTGCTGCCATTATCTACAAGTGGGTTTGGGAAGCAGAGTGCCTTGTGATGTCTCTCAGTGGGTGAATTATTCAAATTTATCAACTCGCTAATCTGCCAGACTCAACAGAACAGAGAACGATTAAATCACAGAATGTGTGGAGGCCAAGTCAATGGATATGTTTAAGGCAGAGATAGATTCTTGATTAGTACGGGTGACAGAGGTTATGGGGAGAAGGCAGGAGAAGGGGATTGGGAGGGAGAGATAGATGAGCCATGATTGAATGGGCTGAATGGCCTAATTCTGCTCCTATCACATGAATTTATGCTGGACCTGGACTCCTAAAACCCAGGCAAAGGTGGCACAATCGGAGCCTCTGGAGAATCACCAACATCAGAGCGCTGTCTAAACAGAGGTTGGCGTGAGAGAATAGGATACGCTTCAGGGCATGCACGGAATACTGAAACAAATGACACTGTCATTTATACGCCAGTCTGACAGCACGCAGTCGACAGGTTGGATAAGATAAAATCGTAACACAATCTGAGATGGCAATGGATTTCTATGCCTGATTAAAATGAATACAGTGACAGAATAAAAATGGTGCCTAAAAAGTGTATTAAGAAAGTGATGCTGTCAAGAAACCTACATATTCTGTTAGAAGTACAATATCGATCAAGATAATTAAATAAACATGTGCTCAGACGGCTGCTGTTCACATCTGGAATAACATTGTCAAAGATACAGGTGAAAAAATATAACCTCTCCAGTGAATGGAATATTCTTCCAGTTTACACCCCAGCGGTATGAACATTGACTTCTCCAACTTCAAACAGCCCTTGCTTTCCCTCTCTCTCCATCCCCTCCCCCTTCCCGGTTCACCCACCAGTCTGACTGTCTCCGACTACATTTTATCTGTTTGCTTTGTTGTCACCTTCTCCCAACTAACAATGATCTATTCCACACTTTCCTTGATCTCCATTCCCTTTGCCCTGTTTTCATACCTTACACTTCCTTATCTATCCATCTCCCTCCCCCGCTAACGTCAATCTCGAACGTCACCCGAAACGTCATCCATTCCTCCTCACCAGAGATGCTGCCTGTCCTGCTGAGTTACTCCAGCGCTTAGTCTCTATCTTTGTTTTAAACCAGCATCTGCAGTTCCTTCATACACATTCTTCCATCCTCCATTGGAAGTGCAATATTTCCAATTACTCTGGGCAAAAGAGTCTGTGCATCTACCCGATCTATTCCTCTCATGATTTTATACACTTCTATAAGATCACCTCTCATCCTCCTGCGCTCCAGGGAATAGAGTCCCAGCCTACTCAATCTCTCCCTATAGCTCAGACTCTGTAGTCCTGGCAGGTTAGAGATATAGCATGGAAACGGGCTCTTTGGCCCACCGGGTTGACGCTGACCATCCATCTCCTGGTCATACTACAAAAGGACACAAAGCGCTGGAGTAACTCAGCGGGTCAGGCAGCATCTGTGGGGAACATAGATAGGTGACGTTTCACAGAGTGCTGGAGTAACTCAGCGGGTCAGGCAGCATCTGTGGGGAACATAGATAGGTGACGTTTCACAGAGTGCTGGAGTAACTCAGCGGGTCAGGCAGCATCTGTGGAGAACATGGATAGGTGACGTTTCACAGAGTGCTGGAGTAACTCAGCGGGTCAGGCAGCATCTATGGAGAACATAGATAGGTGACGTTTCACAGAGTGCTGGAGTAACTCAGCGGGTCAGGCAGCATCTGTGGGGAGCATAGATAGGTGACGTTTGGAGTCGGTGCTGTGTTGCTCTCCAACTCTATAACTGAAGAATAATAAATGTAAAAAATAACTGGAAATTAAAAAGAAGGGGGGGGGGAGGGGAAGCAGTTTTCAAATTCTATCTGGTACAAGAAAGGAAGGAATATTTGAAAAATAATAGCTTTGCGGTTTAACAATGAGACTGAAAGGCAATGAGGAACAGCTCACTGCCTAAATCATAATGAAGGCAATTACATGACAGCTGAATTAATAGGCTTGGGCATGTGCAATTTATAATTAAGATTGTGCATTCATCACATAACCTGGCTGCACAATAAAATATTAACTTAGTTCTTTTACTTTAAACCAATACCATTAGGAAATATTCATACTTCTGAAATAATGTAATATTATACTTGCAGCTCAATAAATGAGGTTTCAAATATAGAAAATCACCACAAATGTTCAAATGCATGGAATTTATAAAATTGAGGGATCTGTACACCAAATGGCCAATTAATCTTATCCAATTATTCTCTTCAGTTCAAACAACACACATTGGCAAAGCAAGAACAGATCATCATGTGTTTTTTTTTTAACCTATGAGGGAAGGAACTGCAGATTCAGGCTAAAACCGAAGATAGGCACTAAAGCTGGAATAACTCAGCGTGACGGGCAGCATCTCTGGAGAGAAGGAATGGGTGACTGAAGAAGGGTCTCGACCTGAAACGTCACCCATTCCTCCTCTCCAGAGATGTTGCCTGGCCTACTGAGTTACTCCAGCTTTTTGTGTCTATCTTCCTTTTTCTTAATCCTGTTCAGTGCCACCTCCGAGCATACCCGGGTCATAGTAAATATAGACTTGTCAGTCAACGGGTTAATAAGCTGAGGAGTGCCGAGGATGCTGGCTGAGAAAGTACTGAAGCTGTGGACAAGGAGAAGGTTCATCAAACAAAGGACCTTCACTGAGCTCCGAGCTCCACATCAGCAACTTGTGTACAATGGACACTGGCCACGGACTGTACAAGAATGCTAAACGTATCCAAGTATAAATATAGCAGAACGTTGAAGCAAGACGTTTAATTTCATGACAAGACGTTGTTGGGATTACACCCTGGAGCAGTAGATGGAGACACCAGGGAGATCCATGGCTATTGAAATGGATTCATCGATTGGTTGCTAAAGTATCAGTCAATCGATCGAACATTTAAATAGCCATTGGATCACCCTGGTGCAGGCAGTGCCGTCAGCGTAGGCAAGGTGGGCAGTGCCTACCCTGACTAAAATTATAAAAAGGTAATTATTAAATATAAATAGTAAACATTTCCAATTCATTTACTAAATTCAGTATTTATTATTAAATGGTTATTATTTTAATAATCGATCTTAGGTAGGCGTAATTCTCTCGTTCCTTTCGTCCGCTGTACATGTAATACACGTGACTATGTTCAACTCACGAGCTGTAGACGTTGCTTCAAGCATTCACTTACAACGGGCAATAAAGGCAGCTGAAATCCTACCTTGGCACCGTGTACTGTGCACAAGGTGCTGTGCATGCCCAAAGGAGAGGAGACCAATCTGTGCATGCGTGGTTTTCACGATTTTTAAACGTCGACTGACTGCCTAGTGCCTACCCTGAGTAATTACTCACAGCGGTCTGAAGAATGGTCCCGACAGGAAACATCACCTATCCATGTTCTCCAGAGATGCTGCCTGACCCGCTGAGTTACTCCAGCACTCTGTGAAACGTCACCTATCCATGTTCTCCACAGATGCTGCCTGACCCGCTGAGTTACTCCAGCACTCTGTGAAACGTCACCTATCCATGTTCTCCACAGATGCTGCCTGACCCGCTGAGTTACTCCAGCACTCTGTGAAACGTCACCTATCCATGTTCTCCACAGATGCTGCCTGACCCGCTGAGTTACTCCAGAAGCTCGATACCATCAAGCTGTCTCAGCCTCCCTGCTCCGTACTAATCCACTATGACACTAAAGATTACAATGAGGTTACATACAGACTTTAAGTATAAATGTGCATCAGTCACCAGACTAGAATCATTTCAGCACTAGTGCGGTGGAAAGCAAATGAGAAAGTAATGGGATTTGATGCCAGGTACCACTGTGTCCAAAGCAGGTGGTGATAAAACACAACCTTTCCAATGAATGGAATATTCTTCCAGTTTTCATGAACATTGAGTTCTCTAACTTCAAGTAGCCCTTGCTTCCCTCTCTCTCCATCCCTCCCCTTCCCAGTTGTAAATGATGTTACTCACACAGTGTTTCTATACTAATACTTTATTGATTACATATGCACTAGTGCCCTAGCTGTACATGGTCTGTACGTTCAAACTACTAGAGGAGGTACCAGGGGATGGAGAGACATTAATATACCGGTTAAACGGGGAGTGGTCAGGGAAGCTACACAATCTATAATTAAAGGGACATGCACTATCATCTACACCAGTGCTCCCACCAGTCTTACTGTCTCCGACTACATTCTATCTCTGTTCACTTTGTTGTTTCCTTTCACCCAACTAACAATGATGTTACATTTTCCACATTTTCCACATTTTCCATGATCTGCATTCCCTTTGTCCTGTTTTCACACCTTACACTTCCTTATCTATGCATCTCCCTCTCCCCCAAGAGTCATTGGAGACAATGCCAAACTTCCTTAGCCTTTTCAGCCAATATAATCAAGTAATTGTCCCACCCTGGTCATTCCTTCTTTTCCCTGCTTCCATCTGGCTGAAGGTACAGGAGTTTGAAAGCACGCTCAACGGGATATAGTAACAGATTCTTCCCCTCCATTATGCACCTTCTGAACGGTCCTTCTGCAAGCTAGGGTACTGTCTGACTCCTCTACCCCATTGCAGACATTGGACTTTGATTAAGGAACTGATGCTCTACAATGCTGAGAACTATATTCTGCACTCTGCATCTTACTTTTTGCACTACCTATTGTACTGACTATATCTATGCATGGTATTTCTGATCTGATTGAATTGCATGCAAAACAAAGCTTTTGACTGCAGCTCGGTACACATGATAACAATAAACCTGAACCTAATCCTAGAGGCGTTGGTGCGCTTTTTTGGCCTTTGTTCAATGTGGTTGGTCCAGGGTAAATGATCATGGCTGATCTTTTCATTCGCCCGACCCCCATTTACTGCCTGAACCCCATAATCTTCAGCTCTCCAACGTTTAGATAACCAACTTAATGACACAACATCCACGTTCTCTTGGGCAGAGTCTCAAAGATGTCTAGGTGTTAAATTTCATCTTTATCCCAGGCTTAAAGGGCTGTCCCTGTATCTGGCAATGCTACTGCCCTAGACAGACACAAAAAGCTGGAGTAACTCAGCGGGTCAGGCAGCATCTCTGGAGAGAAGGAATAGGTGACGCTTCGCGTCGAGACCCTTCTTCAGACTGAGATTCAGGGGAGAGGGAAACTAGTGGTATGAAAAGGTTTAGAACAAACCAGAGCCGACACCAATGACCCAGGAAAGGCAGAGCCCACAATGGTCCATTGTTGGCTGTGGAACAGGTCATAATGAAGGGATATGAACAGTGGTGGCGCAGCGGTAGAGTTGCTGCCTTACAGCGCCAGAGACCCGGGTTCGATCCTGGCTACGGGGGCTGTCTGTACGGAGTTTGTACGTTCTCCCCATGACCTGCGTGCGTTTTCTTCAACAACTTTGGTTTCCTCCCACATTCCAAAGACGTACAGGTTTGTAGATCAATTGGGTTGGTATAAATGTAAAAATTGTCCCTAGTGTGTGTAGCAGAGTGTTAATGTGTTAACGCTCCATCAGAACCCCGTGGTTAAATGTCAATGAGGAAAGCACGGAACAGGTAATTTTTGAGCACATTAACAGTTGTTGCATTAATAAGTCATCACTGAATTGAAGACATTTCTTGTCAAAAGGGCATCAACGTAGTTTTGCCGTGGATCAAATTTTGATTTCTGTTTCCTTCCCTCTCTGGGGATTTTTGTTATCCTGTGCTTTTTGCATCAGAGTCTCTGTTGCTTTAATCAGAAAAATATTTGTTTTCTGTCACTGATCTTTAATTCATGAGATTCTTCTGAGCTGCAATTGAAAATAACGTGAGCCATCCAAATTATATGGTTTGTAGCATTTCATTTGCAAACAAATATCTCAGCAACAACTGTTTGGATATTTTTGTCTTCATTCTGTACATTATTTCAAACCTGATACATGCAAAGCTGATTTCTATTCACCGGCATGTACAATGGGTCTTAGAATTTAATCCTACGGATTGCAAACCCCAACACAAACAAAACATCAAAGCAACATTTGAAACAGCACAGATGATGTAATCGGCAAGGCTCTATACATTTAATCATCTTGTTAACCTAGAGATCAGCACACGCTGTTTGATGGACTGCTGCAAATTAAACCCAAGATCGACACAAAAAGCTGGAGTAACTCAGCGGGATAGGCAGCATCTCTGGAGAGAAGGAATGGGTGACTTTTCGGGTCGAGACCCTCCTTCAGACTATTTAGGGATAAGGGAAACTTGAGATATAGACGGTGATGTGGAGAGATAAAGAAGAACGAATGGAAGATATGTAAAAAAGTAACGATGATAAAGGAAACAGGCCATTGTTAGAAATATAGAAGTAAGAGAGAGCTCGATGGGGCTCTTAAAGTTAATGGAGTCAGGGGATATGGGGAGAAGGCAGGAACGGGGTACTAATTGGGGATGATCAACCATGATCACGTTGAATGGCGGTACTGGCTCGAAGGGCTGAATGGCCTATTCCTGCACCCATTGTCTATTGTCTATGTAAACTAGAGGTTACCTGCTATTATTATTAGTGTCATGTCCATGGCGGACTAAACAAACGTTTGCGCTGCAGAACACAGGTGTACCTTGCTCACCTTTCAAACATCAGGCATCTCTTAAACACTTGGCCAAATGATCCCATTGTATTGAATCCCGTAGTAGACTGGATAAAACGTCACCGCGTCTCACATCTTCCCCACAATACTCTTGCTGATTCTAGTTTCTCTATAAACTCAACCAAGGACCTTCAGCAGTTATTTTCTGAGACAGAGTTATAAGGTTGGAATGGAGAAAGCCTGAATGGTAGCACTCAAAGTGTGAGTTTGGTCAGTATTTGAAAGCAGTGAATTTGAAGTGCAACAGGGTTGGCTAGATTACCCTGACATGGAGCTGGTAAAGGACTGATGGGCCAAATGGCCTCTTGTTGTGCTGGATCCATTCTGTGAAGGGTCTGATCGGGCTTGGAGGCAAGCAGTGCTGTTGGAACTCCAAATAACCCCAATATATGAGTGAGTTGGTGCCAATTTATGCCACTATCACCACTTTTAACGACTGCTGATTATTACTGGCACGGACATGGTGGACCAAATGTGATCCCAGCATTGGAAGAAAGCGTTCATTTAGATGCACTCTGATTCTTTCACAGGGAGGGTCAATTTCACATCGTTAGAAGTCTCAAAAGATTTAATAAATATTTGAAAATCTTTGTAATTGCCATTCTAAACCTTAAAACGTCAAAAATTCAAAGTTTCCTTAAAATAATCCATAGTGGTGAGCAAATAACTAACTCAATTATTGTCATTTTAGGTTTAAGAAGGAACTGCAGATTCTGGAAAATCAAAGGTAGACAAAAATGCTGCAGAAACTCAGCAGGTGAGGCAGCATCTATGGAGCATCTATGGAGCATTTATGGAGCGAAGGAAATAGGCGACGTTTCGGGTTTACACCCTTCTTCAGACCCAAAAAGTCGCCTATTTCCTTCGCTCTATAGATGCTGTCTCACTCGCTGAGTTTCTCCAGCATTTTAATCTACCATCATTTTAGCTTTAATAGGGTATCCTTAAATATAAATGATCCAAAACGGATTCCATATAAAAATTAACAGATCCTGTGCTCTCGATGACTATGCTCAAGGGGAATTCTGATCAACGATATGGATTTGGGGAAGGTGCATTTAAGCTTCCAGGAGAAAGATGATTTGATGAAGGAATAAACTCATTCACCAATGCTCACTGCTGACATTATTTGAATAAATGAAAAGGTGCACTCATTGCATGTTGAGTTATTTATGAAGTTGTAATCATGAAAGGTGGGAAGAGGTGTTTTGTGTTCAGTTATTCATGGAATTTATAAGAACTGACAGTGTGAGAGAGACATGAGCTCGGATGTGTTTGATATTCCAGGAAGCTATTGGTGGGGAATCTATACCAAGGGCATCTCACATGCTATTTAGACATTTTCCGTCCAACACCTTTGCCGTTGGGCAAATTTCAGGAAATATCGGCAAGTGACGATGTGCAGAGCACAACAAGGCAGCTGGGGTAAGGGGCGGAGAGTCGAGATCAAGAGAACCGTTAACTCAAGCCATGAGATTTAACCGCTGGAAAAGAGACAAAGAAATGCCAACAAACAAGTTGGAAACAGTCTGATTTACGGGAGAATAAAAAGATGCTGAAAATAAAAATTATAAACGGCAAGTTTTCTTGCTGCAAATTACCACCTGCAAGAATTAAACTGGGCTTCAGTTTAAAGTTGCCACTGGGTATTGATGGGTGAGGCAGAGAGAGACAAATTCTTGATTAGAACGCGTGTCAAGGGTTACGGGAAGAAGGCAGGAAAATGGGATTAGGAGGCAGAAATCAGTCATGATTGAATGGTGGAGTGGACTTGATGGGCCGAATGGCCTAATTCTACTCCAATAACTTGTGAACTTGTGAACATAGATCTTTGCACTAAAATGGAACTTATTATCTGCCCCAGGATCTGTGGCACATATGATTGGCAATTAAACTGAAAACATCGCACTTCTTTCCCCAGAGAGGCTGAGCCTCTGCTTTGTTAAGGAGAAGGTCAGATTAGGACTAAGTGGCCGGTGAATGGAGATGGTTTGAGGCACTTTCTACAGGATATGTTTCTGGACAGTATTCACATCAACACAGGCCACTGGTTTGCCAGTAAATCCTGGCCAATTATTTCTCAGAAATGGAAGAAAAGCCTGTTGGTGATGGAGGAAGACTGTTAAATAGTTCTGCTGATTTTGGACGACCCTAGAAGTTTACCGTGAGGCGTTCACCAACTAGACATACATACCTGTGATGCTATATCTCCACAGCAAATGGGATTACTTCATTTGCATTTAAAAATGGAGGCACGGAGGCCCAGCAGTAGAGTCGCTGCCTCATAGCGCCGGAGACCCGGGTTAATTCCTGACTACGGGTGCTGTCTGCACGGAGTTTGTACGTTCTCCCCGTGACCGGCGCGGGGTTTGCTTGGGCTCTTCGGCTTCCTCCCACACTCCAAAGACAATAGACAATAGACAATAGATAATAGGTGCAGGAATAGGCCATTCGGCCCTTCAAGCCAGCACCACCATTCAATGTGATCATGGCTGATCATCCCCAATCAGTACCCCGTTCCTGCCTTCTGAGCCAGAGTATTCCACAGACTCACAACACTCTGTGAAAAAGTGTTTCCTCATCCCCCTTCTAAATGGCTTACCCCTTATCCCTCCAAGACGTACAGGTTTGTATGTAAATTGGCCCGAGTGTGTGTAGGATGGTGACAGTGTGCGGGGATCGCTGGTCGGAGCGGGCATGGTACGCCAAAGGGCCTGTTTACGTGCTGCATCTGTAAAATAAACTAAAGTTGACAAAATGTATAATTCCGGACAGGTTGTGAAGAACACAACTGTGTGTGCAAAATCTAGCTGAGTGTCTGAGTCTTGTGTCCACTACTTCTGTTCAATCTGATTCCTAGGGTTCTGACATTGATCCGACGAGGCCTGAGACTTTTAGACCATAGTGATACAGCACAGAAACAGGCCCTTTCGCCCGCTGAGTCCACGCCAACCAGCATTCACCCCACACACGTGCACTAACCTGCACACTAGGAATAATTCACAATTTTATCAAAGCCAATTAACCTACAAATCTGTACATCTTTGGAGTGTGGAAGGAAACCGGAGCACCCGGAGAAAACCCACTCGGTCACAGGGAGAACGTACAGAAAGCACCTGTAGTCAGGATGGAACCTGGGTTTCTGGCACTGTAAGGCAGCGACTCTACCACTGTACCACCGTGAAGCCCAGAGGTCACTGCGCTCTCTCCGAAAGTTTGGGATTTTATAATTAGAGGGATTTCAAGTGCTAGCTAGTCATATTTAAAGAAATCAAGGCCATACAGGGCCTGTGTACAACTAGGTAGCCTGTTTTCTCAGTCCTTGTACATTTGTTCACAGATAGATGAACAAAATTCATGGGAGTTTTAACCTATTAAATTATGACGTTAAATAAATTAAAGCTAAAATGAAAGTACAACATTCCAGTCAGTTCTAATTACCAGAAGAATCATTTCTTGATGATACTCTGGTGCAGTTGATGTTACAAAATTGTATTATTATTACAAGTAATATATTATGTTGTAGGTTATCAACTCACTGAGATGAAACTATTTGTAAAATTCTATTAGAGATTCTTGCATTTACCAAGGATTTGTCTTATCGGAAGTGTTCAACAATTCATCCAGCCTTAAAGGTCTTCCCTCCATACATTCAACAACATTTAAAATTAAAATACTAATATCTGCAAACCATCTCAGTTACAGCTGGAGATTTATTGGTTTAGTTTAGAAATACAGCATGGAAACAGGCCTTTCGGCCCACCACGCCCAATCGATCGCTCGTTCACACAAGTTACATGTTCTCCCAGGTTCCCATCCACTCTCTACATACTTGGGGCAATCTATAGAAGCCAATGAACCTACAAACACGCACATCTCTGGCAGAAACATGGGAGAAAACTGGAGCACCCGGAGGAAACCCACGTGGTCACAGGGAGAACGTGCAAACTCCACACAGACAGCACCCGGTGTCAGGATCGAACCCGGATCTTTGGCGATTTGAGGCAGCAGCTCTACCTGCTACGCCACTGTTCAATGAAAACCCGATGAACATAACTCATATCTTCCCATTGTCTTCACGGGAGGGGAAAGGTGGAGGTGATTCATATTGACTCCTGTCAAACAGCTGCTTGCAAGAAATGCAGGATTGTAATGAGAAACATTGCTTACAAATGTAAACAAGAAGCCTGTATCCCCGTCTGCAAATGTCCCTGTGCTGGGCCTTTGATGCAGCTTTAAACCAGCATGATGCTTCACGTTCCACATTACTTTCAGTAAACCACATAGAAGGCTTAGGAAGTTCAGTATATCCCCAACACCTCTCACCAACGTCGACAGATGCTCCGCAGAAAGCATTATCTCGGGATGCATCACAGCATGGTTTGGGAAATAGTTCTTTCCAATACCTCAAGAAATTGCAGAGAGTTATATGGACACAGCCCGGCCCATCACAATAGACAATAGGTGCAGGAATAGGCCATTCGGCCCCTCGAGCCAGCACCGCCATTCAATGTGATCATGGCCGATCATCCACAATCAGTGGATCCTGCCTTCTCCCCATATCCCCTGACTCCACTATCTTTAAGAGCCCTATCTAACTCTCTTGAAAGTATCCAGGGAACCGGCCTCCACCGTCCACTGAGGCAGAGAATTCCACAGATTCACAACTCTCTGTTGTGAAAATGTTTTTCCTCATCTCCATTCTAAATGGCTTACCACTTATTCTTAAACTGTGGCCACTGGTTCTGGACTCCCCCAACATTCGGAACATGTTTCCTGCCTCTAGCGTGTCCAAACCCTTAATAATCTTATATGTTTCAATAAGATCCCCTCTCAGCCTTCTAAACTCCAGGGGTTACAAGGCCAGCCACTCTAATCTATCAACATATGACAGTCCTGCCATCCCGGGAATTAACCTGGCGAACCTTCGCTGCACTCCCTCAATAGCAAACAAACAAACATCCCTTCCATTGATTCCATCTACACCTCACGCTGCCTCGGCAAGGCCAGCAGCATCATCAAGGACCAGTCTCACCCTGGTCACTCCCTCTTCTCCCCTCTCCCACCAGGCAAAAGGTACACTCCTCCAGATTCAGGTACAGTTTCTTCACATCCATTATCAGGCAACTGAACCATAAGCCACAAACTAAGAGCCGTCCTGCACTACTTTTTACTTTGTTGGAGACCCTGGGAATATCTTTAATCAGACTTTACTGGACTTTATCTTGCACTAAACATTATTCCCTTTACCCTGTATCTGTTCGCTGTGGACGGCTCGATTGTGACCATGTATAGTCTTTCCGCTGAATGGATACCACAAAACAAAAAGGCTTTTTACTGTACCTCAGTACACGTGACAATAAACTAACCGAAGCTAAACATCTCATTATCAGATTATAATCACCACCTCCAGGTCATTTCTAGACGGCAACCACCACTGAATCTGCTGCTGCCATTTGCAGGTCGACACTCACCTTGAATTGTCCCTGACATTCCATCCTGTAACATGAGGTCATCCTTGACTTCAATGTGCATGCCCTTGCTTATAACCCGCTGTCTATCTGTTACCAGTTCCAATGGAGGACATGTGCCACAATGCTTAACCTTTCCATTCTCACCAAGATGTTGCCTGATCTGCATGTTCTGTTTTTACTGACTGCCCTCCTCAGCCCATCCAAAGGCTGGCAGTAGGAGTGGCGGACGCAACCGCGTGGGAGAACAAGCACGTTGGTCAGATCAGCAGCACCCTTGCAGCTTTATGCCACCATGGAGAACATGACACAACCGGAACCTTCTGCGTTGTGGCTTTAAGACTGCCAAGCACAAAGCAGCAAGGGTATAACCACTAACCCGCAATAACTGTGGCAGGAAGTACGATACTGGACTGATAAGATTATTGCTACAGTTGATATCCCATGTGGCTGTAATACAACAAGCCATTCATGTGGAAACACAACTTGAGCTTCTCAAACAGACAGTTTGTCTTGTCTTGCAAGGCTTGGGGTAGTTTAACCACAAATAAGCTCTGAACTACCTAAACCTAATTGTTATTATTGCCCTATTATTGTTTGTTTTTTGTGTGTACGTGCGTGTGAGTGTGTATATATGATGTATAAAAATGTGTATTTGTATTTGTCTATATACACACAATTTATTATATTGTTTACAGATACTATGCTTACATACTCTGTTGTGCTGCTGCATGTAAGAATTTCATAAGGTCATGTGATAGGAGTAGGATTAGGCCATTCGGCCCATCTATCTACTCCAACATTCAATCATGGCCGATCTATCTCTCCCTCCTAACCCCTCTCCTGCCTTCTCCCCATAACACCTGACACATGTACTAATCAAGAATCTATCTATCTCTGCCTTAAAACATCCACTGACTTGGCCTACGCAGCCTTCTGTGGCAAAGAAAACACAGATTCGCCACCCTCTGACTAAAGACATTTCTCCTCATCTCCCTTCCTAAAAGAACGTCCTTTCTTTCACTGTTGTATCTGGGACATTTGACACCAAAACACTGTTGACTCTTGGCCCTGCAGTAGTTGAGTTTCAGCGCGAGGCCTTTGACTGGAGCTCTCCTGTATTGTACAGGGGAGCAGATCGTGTCACTGTAACGCTCATTTGCATATTTACTGTTCCCAGACTTGTAATAACTATCACTCAGGTCAGTGCCACCAGTACTCATCCAACACGTTATTATACCCAATGGAAAATAAACTCATCGGCATTAACAGCCCTTAATTGGTATAATCTAGAGTCAACCAATAAAGGAGCAAAACACTTGTACTAATCTGTTTGCATAAAATGGAATTATAAACATTTGTGCTGCAAATCACCAGCCGTGAATCTTCACTTCACGCCGTTTACTGGACTCATTCACTCCGATGAAAACATTCACGGATGCTAAGAGAATGTACATGTTTAAATGCCAACAGTCTCATAAACCAATGATTAAGAGGTTCTGTATAAAAGGCAGAGGTGGATGCGGATGTTTATGTTAACTTTTATGTAGTTGTGTGTCTTGTTGCTTTTTTTAGTATGGCTGTACGGTCATTCAAATATCACTGGACCTTAATTGGAAAATGTGACAAAAAAATACCATTGAACTTTTTAACCTTTAAAATATTTAATAATCAAAATGTAATCAATTTATAACTGTAATACGATATTCGTTAACTATAATTAGGGTCGGCACGGTGGCACAGCAGTAGAGTTGCTGCCTAACAATGCTTGCAGCACCGCAGACCCGGGTTCAATCCCGACTGCAGGTGCTGTCTGTATGGAGTTTGTACGTTCTCCCCGTGACCACATGAGTTTCCTCTGAGATCTTCGTTCTCCTCCCACACTCCAAAGAGGTACAGGTCTGTAGGTACATTGGCTCGGCATAAGTATAAATTGACCCCAGTGTGTGTAGGATAGTGTTAATGTGCGGAGATCGTTGGTCGGTACGGAAGCGGTGGGCTGAAGGGCCTGTTTCCACGCTGTATCTGTAAACTCTAAAAAAACAACCTAATCTAAACTAGGCAACTGTAACAATGCAAAACCAGAGTTGGTGATTCAACTAAAGACTCAGTCTATAGAGATCACAGTTACTGAGGTCAGTGATGTGCAGTGTTCAAAAGCCGGATTATTATAGTCATAGATTCTTATATTGTGGAAACAGGCCCTTCGGCCCAACCTACCCATGCTGATCAACATGCCCCATCTACACCGGTCACACTTGCCCGCAATTGGCCCATATCCTTCTAAACCTTTCCCATCCATGTAGCTGTCCAATTGTCCTTCAAATACTTTTGCTGGAAAGAAGCTGTTCATGAACCTGGAGGTCACGGTTTTCAGCCTCTTCCCACCTCATGAATTTCTTATACAAAGTGCTGGAGTAACTCAATAGACAATAGGTGCCATTTGGCCCTTCAAGCTAGCACCGCCATTCAATATGATCATGGCCGATCATCCACAATCAGTACCCCGTTCCTGCCTTCTCCCCATATCCCTTGACTCTGCTATCTTTAAGAGCCCTATCTAACACTCTCTTGAAAGCATCCAGAGAACCAGCCTCCACCACCCTCTGAGGCAGAGAATTCCACAGACTCACAACTCTGTGAAAACGTTTTTCTTCATCTCCGTTCAAAATGGCTTACACCTTATTCTTAAACTGTGGCCCCTGGTTCTGGACTCCCCCAACGTCGGGAACATCTTTCCTACCTCTAGCGTGTCCAAACCCTTAATAATCTTATATGTTTCAATAAGATCCCCTCTCATCCTTCTAAGGACTCAGCAAGCCCGGCAGCATCTCTGGAGAAAATGACCAATCCATGTTTTCCAGGGATGCTGCCCTGACGCATTGAGTTACTCCAGCACTTGGTGCCTTCTTTTGTAAACCAGCTTCTGCGGTTCCATGTTTCTACTAAGGAGGTTTAGGAGTGTGGAGGTGCGATATCTTGGCCTATCTACTCAGCGTGTGGAAACACTGATCCATAGCTGTCCCACCAGAACCGATCTCTGAAGAAATTATTTTTAAATCTTTTTTTTTAAGGGAAACATCAAAGTTTGGAAGCATATGGTTTGTGTGTTTCTGCTGTCAGGGCCCCCAGCTCTTGCCAAGGAGATTGAAATCCAATGGGAAGATAGTGATTAGAGTCACAGTCAAAGAGTGATGCAGTGTGGAAACAGGCCCTTCGGCCCAACTTGCCCATACCAGCCAACAATGTCCCAGCTACACTAGTCCCACTTGCCTGCGTTTGGTCCATATCCCTACAAACCTGTCGTATCCATGTAACTGTGCAACTGTGCAACTGTTTCTTAAACAATGGGATAGTCCCAGCCTCAACTACGTCCTCTGGCAGCTTGTTCCATTCACCCACCACCCTTTGAGTGAAAATGATTGCCCTCAGATTCCTATTAAATCTTTTCCCCTTCACCTTAAACCTATGTCCTCTAGTCCTTGATTCGCCTACTCTGGGCAAGAGAATTTGTGCATCTACCCGATCTATTCCTCTCATTGCCAAGTGAGATACAAATATGCCCACGTCTCTTCTGATCTGATGCATTGGACACTTCAGACAGAGCACTGGATGTCTCAGTGCGAATACAACATCTCTTCTCTTCAACATTTTAACCATTATTACCTTTACAGGTTTTGGGTCCTGGCCACACTTCCAGAGAGAACAATCCCTCTTCACCTGTTCCATTAAACACCTCACCTTGTTCACCTCTACCAGGTGGCTTCTCCTGAACCTCGTAAAGTCCAAGAAAGAACCCTCTTTTTTTTTGAATGAAAAGTAATGTATTCAATTATTTTAAATAATATGTACAATACTAAATGATTCGAAACAAAACCCACCACCATAGTACGTAAAACTAATATTCTTACATTACTATTTCCCCATCCTTGTTCAGGATACCGTCCACTCCCGTGATGCCCAGCGGTCTCAGAAATCCACCAGGGTGCCCGTGGACAGCACATAGCCCCTCTCTAATGCCACCCGGGCACGGACGTAACCCTGGAAAACGATGGTTCCGTTGCCAGATAATGTTGATCTTATGGAATCTGCCCACAGCTCTGTCAAATATGAGGTGGATATTGCTCTTAGGGTTAACGGAATCAAGGGTTATGGAGAAGAAGCAGCCAGTGCTGACTCGAAGGGCTGAATGGCCTACTCCTGCACCTGTTGTCTATGTTTCTATCAGCCTGGCACACTACCTTGACACTTTCCCTGAGGAATGATGTCCTGAATAGTTCCGCAGTTGGCCCAATTAATACATTGCACAAGTTTACTATTTGTAAGTCCCTACTTTGAACACAAAACAATGTCTGTACTGTGGCTCATTAACCTACAAACCCGCACGTCTTTGGGATGTGGGAGGAAATCGGAGCATCCACAGAATGTTCCTCATTCCCAAGGGTGGCTTTGAAAACCAATGATTATGTTTGAAACCATTGCATGACAGGACAGGGCTGGGGTGTGCTATAAATGGTGCCCTTGGCAGTATCTTACTTTACTCTGCAAAGTTGTCCTGGGGTAAATCAGATTCTTTCCCTGGTTTAATCCTTATTCTGAACCACACTCTTGCTTCTTTAGCAGGAGAGACGAGCATAGAAGACTAAGTAGTAATGAGAAGACAAGATGTTTTTTTAAATAGCAGAGCCCCTGGTTGTATGGAAACAGCTTTCACATACAGATGAATCATTGCTGAGAGTTCAAAGACGGGAGCTGTGCAGCAGAAATGTTAAGGCAACTTAGTTTAGTTGAGTTTAGTTTAGTATACAGCGTGGAAACGGGCCCTTCGACCCACCGAGCCTGCACCAACCAGCGATCCCTGCACACTAACACTCTCCGACACACCAGGGATCATTTACATGTATACCAAGCCAATTACTAGACATACTAGCCTGTACGTCTTTGGAGTGTGGGAGGAAACCGAAGATCTCGGAGAAAACCCACGCAGGTCACAAACTCCGTAGTCGGGATTGAACCCGGATCTCTGGCGCTGCACTCGCTGTATGGCAGCAACTCTACTGCCGCGCCACCATGGCCACCAACTAAATATTCCCATCATAGACTGGAGTACCTCAGCAGATCGGGCAGTATCTCTGGAGAAAAAGGATCGGTGATGTTCTGGGTTGTGTCTGAAGAAGGGTCCCACCCATAAAAATGTCCACCATCATTTTTCTCTGACTCGCTGATTTACTCCAGCACCCTGTGGCTATCTTTGGTAAAAGCCAGCAACTGCCGTTCCTTGTTTCCACGTAACACCCCACTGATCACCCTCTACTGCACTGCTAGATAAAGTACAGCTAGCCCCGACTAGAAATTATTGCTGAGAAATTGTACCGTACACTTTGCAAACATGCGTGGGGATAGGAAGTGTCAGGAAATGTCTGTAATTCCCTGAAGCATTTCTCGTGGACATCCAGGTGGCACCTTGCCTGGAATCCAGACATGCCGAGATACCACAGGGAGTTGGTGCGTGGGTAAAACGTGCGGCAGAGTCGGCATTACCGACACCTGGTGTACACCAGGACACCAACATACACCCGCTTGTTCTACATTGCTGCACTCACTTGCAGAGAACAGAACTCGTCAAATAATAAAAAAGGAGACATTTTAGCCAGTAATAGTTTGTGGAAATGCGTCTTCTTCTTCTTGCGAATGAAAAATAAACCAAAGGAATAGTTAGATCTCGCGCCGGATGTGTTGAGCAGCCAGGTTGTTGTCTCTGTTGACGTCAATGTCTGCCAGGCCCTGACAGAGCTCCATTTGGTGGGTGGTAGAGCGGGCACCCAGAGATGACATGGTTGGCTGTCTGTTGTTCTGTTGGAAATGCTTGAATAACCATTTTGAGCAGAAACTACAGAAGCAGATACAATTCTGGCTTTTCAAAGACATCTGGACAGATGTGCGGATAGGAAGAATTTAGAGGCACAAATGCAGGGAGATGGGACTAGCTCAGTATGCCAACTTGGCCTGCATGGACAAGGTGGGCAGAAGGGCCTGTTTCAGTGCTATGACTGTATGACAGCATGAAACAAGGTTGCACAAGGAACTGGTCTTCACCTGCAGTTTCTTGTGTCTCCATGAAAGAGTTTAATTGGTCAAGGTTTGTTCGTAAATTAAAAATGGAGATTTGCTGAACAACAAGAAAGTAGTCAAGTTTAAAAGGTAATTTTCCCAGAGAATAAAGTCTGAAAAAGGCTTAAGAAGCTTGGTTTATACTAATCATTGAAACAATGTATTAAAAATGTACTAACATAGAGATGTATTGTCTGGGCACAGCACCATATTAGATATCCGTCTGAACTGCCTGTTCTAGCTAAGGACAAGGTAGTGGCTTTCATCCAAGTCTTACAAACTTGTTTTAGTTCACAGAAGGATGCCCATTCGAGAAACAAGATGGAAGTCATTTGAAAACAAAATGGAGTTAGTTGTCCATCCGGGATGGGCAGCCGTGCTGAAGCGGTGGCAAGATTTGAGAATAAGGCAGACATTGCAAATACATGGGTCCAGCCTCCCTTGTTTCCCTTTGGCTACGTCAAAGTCAAAGTCAAGTCAAACAAACTTTCACTCAGATTTAGAAGGTGTGTTTTAATGATAAGAAAATGTATAACTACACTAACTTTTCTCTTTGTTCTTTGAGTGGAGCACGAGAGGCACTGAGCAACGTGTGTGCTCTTTGTTGTCTCTCCACTCCTGTCTGACGATTTGATTAAAGATTGCTTTGGTTTTACCCTTAACAATGTTGTTGTCTGCTTACTTTAAGAAACGAACCCTGACATCCAGGCTAGGGTATATTTCCAGTAGCTGCAGATGGTAAAGCCAGGCTTCAGGGGCTGTCCCACTGCGGCGACCTAATCTGCGACTTTAGAAGAGTTTGCCCTCGACTCAAACTCACAGCATGGTCGACACGTGGTCCTAGGAGGTCCTATGAGATCACTGGAGCTCTCCTTCATCCTCGAGGGAATTGGTCGGCATGGCTCTTTTGAACTCGTTGTGCGGTGGAGTGGGGTCACTATGTAGTTACAGGCAGTCGAGGGCAGCCATAGGCAATCTCCTTCACTGACCGGGCTTTTTAATTGGCTCATTGGAGTTTCCAGGACCAAGGAAAACCGACCGGTAATGTTAAATGCCCGCTAAACTTTATTATACTTCTTAAAAGTGTCTCCACTCCTTCTCCCCCCCTTCTGGGCTCTTAAAGATAGCAGAGTCGGGGTATATGGGGAGAAGGCAGGAACGGGGTACTGAATGTGGATGATCTGCCATAATCACATTGAGTGGCGGGGCTGGCTCGAAGAGCCGAATGGCCTACTCCTGCCCCTATTGTCTATTGCACTGCCGTTTGTCTATGGAATCACGACCCAAAACGTCTTCTGTCCATTCTCTCCACAGATGAGGTTGTACATTTGAAGTCCTGGTTCATTGCTGAAGAATGTTGATGAAAGAGAGGAAGGATTCACTGAGGCCGTAAAGTTACCAAATCCATCCACCGGAAATATACAGCAAGGTCCAGCTTTCTCGTTCCAAAGTTCTAGGTGTGTATTTAAGGCACATTTTGGATCGACTGAAGTTATCAGAGGCCGATTGACTGAAAATATAATCCGTCCATTCCTTCCACAGATGCTGCCTGACCCGCTGTGTTCTTCCAGCACTTTGTTACAGAACTCTGCACAATATTGCGATGCTATTTTTCAGATCACTGTACACCTTTTTGGATTTGTTTGAGAGAATTCTTTAGCTCCCATTGTATCATTTTTTTAATGAACCGTGGTGAAGGGTTTACAGGGATGTAGGCCGATGCAGAAATTCAGCTGTGTAGATTTATCTACAGTGAGACACAAATAGATTTAAACTGTTGTGAGGCTGTTTATATCTAATTCAAAACCCACGACTGAGCAAGACGGTGTTAAATAGTCTTTAGCGATTATCTACAATTCATTGGGACTAACAGCAGCTCCAGAATGATGTAGCCTGTTTGTGCCACACTGCATCCTCTCTGTCGAGCTGTTCACACAGAGAGCCTAGTGCCAGATGGGTCTGCTTCCTCATGGGCAGAGTTTGCTCATTCTGCTGATTAAAATGGTTGGCTGGATGAGTGTGGCAACACAGCAGAAGGTGCTACTGGCTCTGTCAGCTGCCGCAGACTCGGAATAAGATGCCTGGCACCCAGGCGGTGCAGAGCTGACACATCTCTGTGCAGGATTCTCAAGCAGATGTTAGATCAGTAACATATGTAAATGTCACTGTCTGCTTCGGGTCTGACCTAATTTATAGCTCCCAACTCTGGCAACTTCTCCACGTCTGTTACCATCCCTCTCACAGTTACTGCCCTGCATTTCACAGCCAGGAACGGGAAACACATCCCACGTAGATCTGTACGACTGTTCATGTACATTAATGAGACAATGGTCCTGACATACACATGTGGAGGACACCAATGTAGACTTCCCGCCAGTTTCCAAAAGTTTCACTTCATCTTCTATGCCTTCACCTCCGTTGCTACCTTTCACCTCATCTCTGTCCATCCCAGACATTCCAACTGAGACACAAGAAGATAAACACAGACTGCTGGAGTAACTTAGCGGGACATGCAGCATCTCTGGAGAGAAGATAGATACAAGATGCTGGAGGAGCTCAGCGGGCCAGGCAGCATCTCTGGAGAGACGATAGATACAAGATGCTGGAGGAGCTCAGCGGTAACTGGCCAACACTAATCGTGTAAAGTGGTTGTTTTGAGCCTCATTGTACTCTCTGCATCCACAAGGACATTTACTATCGGTTCCAGATCAGCCTTACACTGCTACATCTCCCAGTTGCCAACCATGTTTTACCATTCGCTTCCCATTCCCACACAGACTTTCCATCCTGGGCCTCCTCCATTGCCAGAGTGGGGCCACAAGCAAACTGAAGGAACAGCACCTCATTTCCTGCTAGGGCAGTTTACAACCTAATGGCATGAACAATGAATTCTATAATTTTAGGTAACTAATCTGTAAACAACTCCGCTCCCCCCTTTCCCCCAATCCCCACTCTTTCCTGTGCCCCCACCTGAACTCTCACCCATTTTTCTCCTTCCCCCTCCCCTCCCAACTACATTCCTTCCTCTGGCCTCACCATTTTCACCACCTATCCTTTTCTCACACCTTTTGTCTTTACTGTCTGGCCTTTTTCCAACCATCTGCCTGTAAAGAAACCATCACTTGTATCCACAGATTACTTGCTGGACTTTATCCTGCCTCTCCTCTCTTCCAGCTTTCTCACCCCATCACCCTGCCCTCCCATTCTACCTTAATCAGTCCGAAGAAAGGTCCCAACCCAAAACGTCACCTATCCATGTTCTCCACAGATGCTGCCTGACCCACTGAGTTACTCCAGCACTCTGTGAAACGTCACCTATCCATGTTCTCCACAGATGCTGCCTGACCCGCTGAGTTACTCCAGCACTCTGTGAAACGTCACCTATCCATGTTCTCCACAGATGCTGCCTGACCCGCTGAGTTACTCCAGCACTCTGTGAAACGTCACCTATCCATGTTCTCCACAGATGCTGCCTGACCCGCTGAGTTACTCCAGCACTCTGTGAAACGTCACCTATCCATGTTCTCCACAGATGCTGCCTGACCCGTTGAGTTACTCCAGCACTCTGTGAAACGTCACCTATCCATGTTCTCCACAGATGCTGCCTGACCCGCTGAGTTACACCAGCAGAGTTTTCCGGCAAACCAGCATCTGCGGCTCCTTGTGTCCACACATCCTTTCATGGTTTTTCTGCCTTTACATGTTTATGAATACATCCACATTTCACTCCTAATCTCACCCTTCTGGGTTCCCCTTGTTCAACCCGCTCCATATATTTCCATGCTCAGCCTAGTTTCCTTCCGTTTGATTTTAATCTCAGTGCCTTCGACAATTCAGAAACATTTATCTTTGAATGATCTTCTGTTCTCCCATGTGTAAATATGCCCACACCTTCTGAAGGCACATTGCAGACATTTTCCCTGCAAACGTTTGGTTTCAACTCATCCAGGCCAGGCCCTTCCCTCTGTAACATTAGCCAGATATGTGCACACTTCATTGTTGTATTGCTACCTTAATAAGCAGCAATCATTCCCCACGGAAAGATTCCACTGTATCGAGCTCTGTATCAGTGCCTCCCAATCCTATCAGGGACTGTTCTCTGGTGTACAGTTCACAGATCTCCCAGTCTGCTTCTAATACTGTCATCATCCCAGCCTTTATTCGCACCACTGACATTTTCCATTATTGATACTGTACAATCCTTACAACTCTGTGTAATTGCTTCTCTATCCCCTTTGTTCAGCCTTTATGCAAACCCAGCAACAAAACTGTGCAGATTCAGCCTGTCATCTCTCGCTTTCTTATCCATGGCACTGGTGTCTCTTTGTTCAATATTCCCCCAACATTGTTTTCCCTTCTCTAGCTCCCTACACACTTCACAATCACCCCCCAGATTTGTACAACCTCTTTGTTATTGCCTTTACAATCACCTTTCCTCACAGAAAGTGTTAACAGCTCACCACACTTTGCACACTGACATATGCTCAGAGCTGAACAGAAACCAGCACATGGTCATGCCAACCTTAACATGGACAATATCACGATAGACAAAAGTGCTGGAGAACGAAACTCAGTGGGTGCAGCATCATTTGGAGCGAAGGAAATACACAACATTTCGGACCGAAACCCTTCTTCAGACTGAATGGATAATATCACTCTCTGCTCTGCCTTTTAGCCTATGTCCAAATGCCTCTTAAACATAGCAATTGTAAGGTACTTCCATATGGCCCCGAAACCGTTCCTATGCATCGACCAAGTGTCTAGCAACTGTTGTTAACATACCTGCCTCAACTATTTTATTTGTGGTCCTAATACCTACCTGAGCTGCCTCCTGCAGCAAAGATAAATATTTAAAAAAAAGAAAAATAAGCAGGCACATCGCAATGTTTAAAAGACATTTAGACAGGTCCATGGGTAGGACAGGTTTAGAGGGATATGGGCTAAACGCAGGCTGCTGGGACTAGTGTAGATGGGGCATGTTGGCCAGTGTGGGCAAGTAGGGTGGCACGGTGGCGCAGCGGTAGAGTTGCTGCCTCACAGCGCCGGAGATCTGGGTTCGATCCCGACTACGGGTGCTGTCTATATGGAGTTTGTACGTTATCCCCGTGACCTGCATGGGTTTTCTCTAAGATCTTTGGCTTCCTCCCACACTCCAAAGACGCACAGGTTTGTATGTTAAATGGTTTGGTGTAAATGTAAAATGGTCCGTAATGTCTGTAGGAGAGATTTAATGTGCGGAGATCGCTGGTCGGCATGGACTCGGTGGGCCGAAGGGCCTGTTTCCGTGCTGTATCTCTAAACTAAACTAAACTAAAGTGGGCCGAAGGGCCTGTTTCCTTGCTGCATGGTGCTCTGACCCTACTCCAGTTGCACTAGATCAGTGTAAGCCAGTTCGGTATTCTGATGAACGCCAGGGATCATGGGATTTGTCAAAGGTCATTCGGGAAATAAAAGCAAATGCAATGCTGTATAAACTGTGCAATAATTGTTAACTATTCTGCCAGGGAATTAATCTTGAATTCTGTCAACACCATAGCTTCCTTTCTTGTTCTGCTGTTCACACACTACTCACACAGTCCCACTTCTAGTTCAGTTCATTAATCTGCAGTTATGAGATATTCAAAAAGTTAAAGAATTTATTATTTTCATTTAATCCTTAATGTGTTTGCTACTGAATAAGAAAATATTACTTGTGTTTGAAACATTTTCTTATCTTTATTCATAATTTATGTGTAAAAATATATTTAATCTGAGGCAGGCAGCGACTGTATCAGTGTGATGTGGGCTGATGCTTTATCTACAGGCGGTGTAATGTACCGTTAAGGCAACGATTCATTTCCGAGGGAAACTGAGTAAAGGGTTGGCCCTGTGAAGGATATAAGACATTTAACTGGGAAATGCCTGCCCTTTAGTATTGGATAGATTGAGTGGAGGGTCTGTGCTGTTCCAAGTTTGTGGTGCATTTCCCGCAGCCATCTCACCCAGTGCATGTTCACCAGCACAGTTCTCCAGCCCTTGTCAGCAGCGGCTCTTTGTGCAGGCATTACCCGAAGCCCAAAGGTTTTGTGGAGATTTTGTGTTCGGATTCGGCACGCAGCCAGCTCGCGAGAGGGCTGTCAGATGTCAGAGGGCTGTCAGAGGGCAGGAAACATATTTCCGATGTTGGGGGAGTCCAGAACCAGGGGCCACACTTTAAGAATAAGGGGTAAGCCATTTAGAACAGAGACTTTTTCCACACGGAGTTGTGAGTCTGTGGAATTCTCTGCCTCCGAGGACGGTGGAGGCCGGTTCTCTGGATACTTTCAAGAGAGAGCTAGATAGGGCTCTTAAAGATAGCGGAGTCAGATTCAGATTCAGATTCAGATTCAGATTCAATTTTAATTGTCATTGTCAGTGTACAGTACAGAGACAACGAAATGCATTTAGCATCTCCCTGGAAGAGCGACACAGCAAATGATTTGAATAAATAACAATAAGTGTCCGGGGGGGGAGGTGATTGGCAGTCACCGAGGTACGTTGTTGAGTAGCGTGACAGCCGCCGGAAAGAAGCTGTTCCTGGACCTGCTGGTTCGGCAACGGAGAGACCTGTAGCGCCTCCCGGATGGTAGGAGGGTAAACAGTCCATGGTTGGGGTGAGAGAGGTCCTTGGCGATGCTGAGCGCCCTCCGCAGACAACGCTTGCTTTGGACAGACTCAATGGAGGGGAGCGAGGAACCGGTGATGCGTTGGGCAATTTTCACCACCCTCTGCAATGCCTTCCGGTCGGAGACAGAGCAGTTGCCATACCAAACTGTGATGCAGTTGGTAAGGATGCTCTCGATGGTGCAGCGGTAGAAGTTCACCAGGATCTGAGGAGACAGATGGACCTTCTTCAGTCTCCTCAGGAAGAAGAGACGCTGGTGAGCCTTCTTGATCAGAGTTGAGGTATTGTGGGTCCAAGAGAGGTCGTCGGAGAGGTTGACTCCCAGGAACCTGAAGCTAGAAACACGTTCCACCTCCGTACCGTTAATGTGGATGGGGGTGTGCGTGCCGCCCCTGGACTTCCTGAAGTCTACAATGAGCTCCTTGGTCTTCTTGGAGTTAAGGGCCAGGTTGTTGTCAGCGCACCATGCTGCTAAGTGCTGGACCTCCTCCCTGTAGGCCGATTCATCGTTGTTGCTGATGAGGCCAATCACCAAGGGATTAAGTCAAGGGATATGGGGAGAAGGCAGGAGCGGGGTACTGATTGGTGATGATCAGCCATGATATAATTAAATGGCGGTGCTGGCTCGAAGGGCCGAAGGGCCGAATGGCCTACTCCTGCACCAATTGTCTATCAGATCGGCCCAAGTTGCCGAGTGGCTGAAGTGCGGATTTTAATGGGTCTGTGTGGCATCGCTAGGTCTCTCTCTCTCCCAGATCCCCCACCCTAACTGGCGACTAGCCTGAGAAAATGCTGCCACTCATATTACGGGTTGGCTCCGCGTTGGCCCACTCGCTGGGCGAGCAGCGCCTCCTCCACAGAAAGCAAGAACAGGTCCCGTCAGCTGGGGAGCTATGACCCACTCCTGGGTGAAGCCTCCAGTTTGGCTGCGGTTCAAACCGCTGCAAATTCTCATCATTGGTTGACCGCACAGCCTGTAATTCGAGTAAATCAATACCGAATTTGAATGGCTGTGGCCCAGGCTAATGCCAGGGATTTGATAATTGACAGGTTTGTTCCAGGCATTCTTGCGTTTTCAAGGCTGCTGCTGTATTTAGTCAATAATTTAAATAGATATAATTGTGGATTTCTGCTGCCTGCACTACGCTGTGGCCGACCGCTGACATATTTGACGGATACATTTATTTATAAATCTCATTGAAATGAATATGCAGGTCTGTACACACGCAGTCGCTCAGCTGGCCCGAGTGACCTATGACCTGGGCATGCGCAGTTGAAATACCGAACTCGCTTATTCGCACAGCCTGGAAGGTTATGTGACCTGATATCATCCACCCTTTGTTCAGCAGCTATCATTCCATCCGTGTCTTCATTTACTCTCACCACCATCCTGACACACCACTCTGCCTTACTGGCTCCAGATAGTTCAAAGCGTGAGAAATATCTTTCATTGAACAAGATAACACATTTATTTCAGCTTTAGATTGATCATTAGTGTTTCAGGTTCAGCATTCAACATTTTATTTAGCATGATGCATTGTTTTGAAAGCAACATTTTAAATCCAAGAATTAAAACAGCTTGAACAAGATGCCTGTAATCTGACTGTTGATATTTTCTCAGATAATAGTTTCAATCCACTTTTATTAAACGATAATGGATGCAAAGTGTTGGAGTAACCCACAGACACAAGGAACTACAGATGCTGGGTTGTTTTTTTAAAGACACAAAGTACTGGAGTAACTTACAGACACAAGGAACTGCAGATGCTGATTTATATAAAAGACACAATGTACTGGAGTAATTCAACGGGTCAGACAGCATCTGTGGAGAACACGGAACGGTGATTTTTCAGGTCGGGACCCTCCTTCAGATGAGGATGCTGCCTGACCCATTGTGTTTCTCCAGCCTCTGTATACGTAACGATAATAAACCAACACTCTGTTCCTCCCGCACTTTGTGTCCTTTTAAAAAAACAATATCAAGTTGCTTCCATAAAATTCTGACAAAACAGTTTGGGAAAAGGTTTTCCTGAAAAACAATGGGTATGTATTGAGCATTTGCCCTGCACCTTGGTCTGACAGAACCAAAGTACAAGACACTCGATACATCACACGTCTGAATCCCAATTCCACTTGCTCCTCTGTGGTAATGACAGGTCAGTTGCCTGGTGATAGACAATAACAAAAATGAAAAGAATATTGGAAGCAGAGACTCTTGTACATCGCAGCTTCTGCTCAAAAACAATAACACAATGCAGTCACCAGCTGGTCACTCATCCCTTCCATGTCCCAGAAGAACGTTTGCTGCCCACTAACTAGTTCCTGGTGCTTGGCTACTTCTGTTCAGCATGAAAACTTAATACAAGAAGCAGATAGCAAGGAATTGAGAACAAGTACAAAAAGAAGTGGATATGAAATGCCTTCAACAAGAAGATAAAATAGAGGCTCCTTGATCACAATTACAATATCTCCTTCCATCTGTCTCTTTAAGCAAAGTACATCAGTAAATAGAAACACCTTCACAGAATACCACTGAGACGTGACTCATGTAGCATTTGTCTGCCTGTGCTTTTTTGCATCTGATGAGATTTGATTTTAATGAAATCAAAATCTACAGAAGAAATCCACGACTTACTGCAACTGCACAGCTTTAAAGATACAGAGCGGAAACAGGCCCTTCGGCCCACTGGGTCCATGCGACCATCGACCATCAATGCACACTAGCTCTATGTTGTCCCACTTTCTCATCCACTCCCTACACACTAGGGTCAATTTACAGAGGGTCAATTGACCTACAAACCAGCACGTCTTTGGGATGTGGGAGGAAACCGGAGCACCCGGGGGAAACCCATGTGGTCACAGGGAGAACATGCAAACTCCGCACAGACAGCACCCGCTGTCATGATAGAATGAGGGCCTCTGGCGATGTGAGGCAGCGGGTCTATCTGCTGCATCACTTTGTCACCCTGTCCATAACTTCCGTGGAGTTTGCCTGCACGTGACATGCCGATACAGGGAGCAATGTGGACATGCAGAGTGGCATCGTCTAATAAAGCAGCTCATGTCTGGAGAGCAATCCCATTGGGTTCAGTCAGAGATAGCTCTCACAGTCCAGAGGACAGAGATCTTCACTAGGCTCATGGGACTCTTTCCACATCTCCTAAAGAGGATTCTATAACCAGCCTGTATTGGGAGACAGAGAGAACCCAACCTAACACAAGGAACTGCAGATGCTGGACTCATGAGAAAAACACAAAGTGCTGGAGGAACTCAGTTAGTCAGGCAGCATCTGTGGAGGAAATGGACAGAGGATGTTTCAGGTCAGGAGTCTTCCTCGTGATGACAAAGGCCCAGTCTGAAGCAGATTCCTGAACCAGAACATCATCTGTCCAATCCCTCCACAGATGCTGTCTGACCCACTGAGTTCCTCCAGTACTTTGTGCTTTGATCAAGATCCCAGCATCTGCAGTTCCTTGTGTCTCCATTAGCAGACATTGCACTGACTACCACACCCAGTTTGACCAAGGAAGGTCTGGACACAAACACAAACATTGCCACTGGTGGCGTAGCTGGTGGTGAATGTGGAAGGGGCAGGTGGGGTATTAGCCTGGAGCTGACGGCATCATTGTTGGGCAGGTGAATATTTCAGCTGATGCTATCCCGCGAGAATCAAAGAGTGCTCCACGCGACCATGGCTGACGGAGAGATTCTACATGTCAACGTGTGCAAAGTCATGGCCCCTTCTGCTCTGCAGAAGTACCTTCAACATTCATGATATTTACCAATTCACTATACACCAGAGTATGTTGCACAGATCCACACTCTGTATTCAATAGAAGAAAGTTAAACACTTTGAGAAAGATATCACTGTGTGAAGATCATTCTAACAGTTAGGGGTAGAAAGAAAATGGCAATCTTAAAGATCTTTGATTGCTGGAGTCATTGGATCGCTGCTCCTTACACTCTGCAACATTTGGTCGGTGTCATGAAACTGCTGATTAAGTAGAAGAGATATTTGTTCACATGGAACGAGATCGCACATACGGCGCCACGGAAAATCTCTTGCACCACAAATTAACAGATAGATCATTTGGGAATAAAGGTACCGATTCTGTTGGCTTTAATGTATATAAGCAGGTGCTACATTAAAATGAGCATATGGAAATGCACGCATCATTACATAAGAACAAATTGCTTCAATAGCAGTGTGAATTACCAAATTACATTGCCATGTCATTTTGAGAAGAAAAACTAGCTATTGCTCCCTTCCAGTGGAAATATGTGATGTACTTCGTGCTGCACAACACAGTGTGTGTGGGATGGAATCAATTTTTGAAATATCCAACACTTCCTTCTAGAAAATAAGAGGCAGGAGAGTGAATACACATGATGCATACCACGTCATCTGCAGGAGCAGAATTATAATCCCAACAGTTGGAAAATTGGAGTCATCATCTTTAATCAGAATTTTTCTTTTAGCTTTTAGTGGGACGGCTGAATAACTGAATGAATGAATGAATAAGATTATTGGCCAAGTATTCACATACAAGGAATTTGGCTTGGTGCTCCGCTCACAAATGACAACGACATACAGTGACTGCTACTGAAACCTGTTGTGGGTGTTCTAATGCAAATTAAAACAGTCTTGTTCCAAAACTGTCTGTAGGGAGTTTGCACGGTCTCTCCGTGACCAGCGTGGGTTTTCTCCGTGACCTTCGATTTCCTCCCGCACTCCAAAGACGAACAGGTTTGTAGGTTAATTGGCTTGGTATAAATGTAAATTGTCCCTAGTTGGTGTAGGATAGTGTAAGTGTGCGGGGATCGCTGGTTGGCACGGACCCTGTTTTCAAGAGAGAGTTAGATTTAGCACTTAGGGCTAAGGGATTCAAGGGATATGGGGAAAAAGCCGGAACGAGGTACTGATCCCAAGACGTGCGGGTTTGTAGGTTAATCGGCCCTCTGGTGTGCTGGGAGTGGCTGAAAAAGTGGAATAACAGAGCCAGTGTGAACAGATGATGGATGGTTGACATGGACTCATTGGGCCGAAGGGCCTGTTTCCATGCTGTATCTCCAAACTAAACTAAGTTCACCGGCCTCCCTGGTGAGTTTTTGAACAGCTTTCCCTGGATCATTAGGTCAGGATACCTAATGACCACTTCTTGCATCTCATTCCAAGCCCGGTACTGCATCACCTACGACACTGCTCTAACGTGTAGTGGAGACACTTCTGCTTACTATTTCAAGAGTCAAGAGTGTTTAATTAGACATAGAACATTGCTGCACAGGAACAGGCCCTTCAGCCCATAACTCAATGTCCTGGCCCACAGACCACAATCAGCTGGGAGAGGGGATAAATCATCCTCTACAATACTCCCCAGCACTGGAGTCATGCAAGGATACATTCTCAACCCTCTTCTTTACTCCTTGTACACCCACGACTGTGCAGCCAAGTACCAAGCCAACTCAATCTGTAAGAGTTAATTACTATTATCAGTTGCTGTCATATTTAAGCTTTCCTGTTGTAAACAAATCCAATTTCTATTGCATTGTATGCTGCGATACTTGACTGAATAGTAGTGTTATTTTTTAAGTAAGGTGAAGCGTTTCATCAGCTAGGAGAGGCCAGCTAGGGGAACTCCTGATAACGGGACAGACACGACCAGGCACAGAAAAACAGCTCATAGTTACAACTAGATTGTTGCATCTTGGGGGACTATAGCTAATGTCTTTGGAATGTCTGGCTTTTGGCAAAGAGTGAAAAACAATTCCATATTTGAAGGTGATTGGTGTTTCCTAGGAATAGACTATAGAATAGACTATAGACAATAGTCAATAGGTGCAGGAGTAGGCCATTTGGCCCTTCGAGCCAGCACCACCATTCAATGTGATCATAGCTGATCATCCCCAATCAGTACCCCGTTCCTGCCTTCTCCCCATATCCCCTGACTCCATTATCTTTAAGAACCCTATCTAGCTCTCTCTTGAAATTATCCAGAGACCGGCCTCCACCGCCCTCTGAAGCAGAGAATTCCACAGACTCACAACTCTCTGTGAGTCTGTGGAATGTAGCTCAGACTATCACACAAACCAACCTCCCTTCCATTGACTCCATCTACACCTCACGCTGCCTTAGCAAGACCACCAGTATAATCTAGGACCAGTCTCACCCCGTCACTCCCTCTTCTCACCTCTCCTGTCAGTCAAGAGGTACAAAAACCTGACAAAGCACGCCTCCAGTCAGATTCAGGGAGAGTTTCTTCCCAGCTGCTATCATGCAACTGAACTGTCCTCTCGTGAGCTAGAGAGTGGTCCTGACGTCCCATCTACCTCGCTGGACATAGACACAAAAACCTACAGCAACTCAGTGGGTCAGACAGCATCTCAAGAGAAAAGGAATAGGTGACGTCTGAAGAAGGGTCTCGACCCGAAACGTCACCTATTCTTTCTCTCCATAGATGCTGTCTGACCTGCTGAGTTACTCCAGCATCTTGTGTCTATCTTTGGTTTAAACCAGCAGATGCTTCTTACATACTTCACTGCAGACCTTTGAACTATCTAGATTAGGACTTTATCGGACTTCAAAGTTATATCTTTGCATTTTACAAATGCAGTCCTGTTTTATCCTTAATGTTTTATGTGTCATTCCTAACTGTCACTTATGTCATGTTGTCATTTGCGGGCAGAGCACCAAGGCCAATTCCTTGTATGTGAATACTTGGCCAAAAAACGTATTCATTCATTCATTCATTCATTCATTCAATCATTTACTTATGGACAGCTTGATTATACTCCTGGATAGTCTTTTCTTCGACTGGACAGCATGCAAATAAAAGCTTTTCACTGTACCTCGACACACATAACAGCAATAAACTAAACACAATGTTCGTGCTGAACATGATGGCAAATTAAACTGACCTCACCTGACTACACACGATCCAATGCCCCCATTCACTCATCTACATTAAGTACTGGATGGTCATATTTTAACGGTGCTCTATCAGGTCTTTGAGCAACGGAGTGAAATAGATCAGTTACTAAAGAGTTATAATCACCATTTCTACTGTTTAAATATTAAACCAGAGGTGAGAATGTCACACGGCAACTCCAACAGTAAAGTCATTTTTATCTCTGAATCAATATCCCTTCCATCAAACTCCACATCAGAAAACTCCAGAAGGAAGATGAATATTTTACATTCCAATACTGATCCGCTTTTTATTTCCATCTTGAAAGCCGAAGGATTATTAAATAATTATAACAACAACGCTATCAACTGTTGAAACATCCGCAAAAGTAAAACTATACACTCAAATCTCACTATGAATTTATACCTAAGCACATTTATGTAACGGCTCAGGAAAAATTACATCAAGTGTAAATGATAAAGCATCGTGACTGCTGGCAAGGACTTGATACTTAAAATTCAAGGAGAAAAACGTTCTCCTCAAAAAACTTGCCATTTAAATGTTAAATTTAACACCGGCCAAAGCTGATTCGATGTTCCGCGGGTGTAGTGGGCGAAAGCCAGTGTAACAAACCTCTACTGATTCAGAAATCAGCCCATTGGGTCGACCTCAGCAATAATCTTCAGGATGGTTCTCAGCGTCCAAATAATTGGTGGAAGTCAGAAGGTTGATAAAACAAACCAATTTAACCAACTCCTCAATCATTCAGACTCCCACAAAAGAATTAGTCTCAGATTTAGGTTTATTATAGTCATGTGAACCAAGGAATACCAAAATGCTTTGTTCTACATGTTATTCAAACAGATATAAATATAATCAAGCCCAGCTCAAGTACAATCAGTTCCAGAGACAAAGTCCAATGTCCACAATGGGTAGAAATGAATCTGGCAATAGCCAAGCTTATGGAAGGACCATTCAGAAGCCTGATGACAGTTGCGGAGATGAAGCTCAAGGTCCATGAGTTAGATTGGAAGAGAGTTCACCCTTAGCTTATGGGAAAACCATTGCGCAATTCATTTACAGCGGGGAAGAAACTGTCCCTGAGTCTGGTGGTTGGCGCTGTTAGTCCAGTGTATCTCGTGCCAGACGGGAGCAGGGAGGAGGTATGACCTATCACTCCCTAGGCTTTGTCCTGTTCCTCCTCAATTCCAGCTTCCACCCCCCTCCCCCTCCCCCACCATGAGTCTGAAGAAGGGTCCTGACCTGAAACATCACCTATCCTTGTTCTCCAGCGATGTTGCCTGACCCGCTCAGTTACTCCACTACTTTGTGTGTTTTTTTGTGGACCAGCATCTGCAGTTCCTTGTATCTCTCTATGATTTCTCTGCTCCATCACAGCATTAGATGTTTCTACCAGCTAATGAGTATGAATTATCTTTCCCTAATCTACTGTAAATAACGCTTATAATCATGAAAGATAAGGGGAGGCAGATGAGTGGCAGCAGATTTGGATGTAATTCCAACAGCACTAAGCCTTATGAATAATATTTCCATGTTATTAACAAAATATGTTGAAAAACAAACATACATCCATGAGAAAACGTGGTGAAATTAGTTTGGTATAGCTGACTAATGCAAATCAGAGTCTGATAACAAATCAGCAACCCACTTTATACCCATTCTGTGGTTCATTCACTGTGGTAATGGCATGCTTAGCTATTACATCCTCCAGGCTTGCCCATAACTAATTGCTACCTCACAGCGCCAGAGACCAGACCTGGGTTAGATCCTGATTACAGGTGCTGTCTGCGCCGAGTTTGTATGTTCTCCCCATGACCAAGTTCAAGTTCAAGTTACAGTTATTGTCACATGCACCAATTGGTAGAGTGGGACCACATGGGTTTTCTCCAGGTGCTCCGGTTTCCTGCCACTTTCCGAAGACATACAGGTTTGTAGGTTAATTGGCTTCTGTAAATTGTAAATTGTCCCTAGAGTGTTGGATAGTGCGAGTGTATGGGGTGGTCACTAGTTGGCGCAGAAATGGTGGGCCGAAGGGCCTGTATTTGTAAAGTCTAAAGTTCATCTCTTGATGGTGACTATTTCCAGCTTAAATTCCAATGGTCCCCACGCTACAGTATAAAGGCACAGCCACTTCACCACATTCACCCGAGTTTACACAGTCACAGAATCAACGAGCTGTGCAGCATTGAAACTGGCCCTTCGGCCCACCTTGCCCCTGTTGGCATACTGGGCTAGTCCCATTTGCCTGCCTTTGGCCCACAGCTCTCTAAACCCTTCCGATCCAGATATCTGTCCAAATGTCTTTTAAAAGTCATAATTGAATCCGCTTCTACAGGTTGCTCTGGCAGCTCGTCCCAGATACAGACTATCCCGGGAGATAACAGCTTCCCCCGAGATCCCTCTTAAATCTCTCCCCTCTTCCCTTAAGCCGATGCCCTCTTGTCTTAGAATCCTCCACCTTGAGAAAAAGACTGCGAGCGTTCACTTTATCCACGCGGATGTTTCTGGTTCATGTTTTCAATAAAATTATATTTCTTACTTGTAAAATAAATGAATAGTAAATGTTTAATATGCAAAGTAAAACTATGTAAATGATAATCTTACCATAATTTGATTGGGACTGAAACAAAAAGCATAATTTTGTTTTTAAAAAAAGAGATAAAGGAATTTCGCTATTAAATGGTCAAACTGTGATGCACCTTTGGAAATCTCCTGTTGGTCAGGGTTGTCGAGAAAGTATTATTTAAAGAACAAGGAATTGCAGGCGCTGGAATCTTGAGCAGAACACAAAATGCTGCAGGAACTCAGCGCGTCAGGCAGCATCTGGATGGAATGAACATTTTAGTTTAGAGATACAACACGGAAACAGGCCCTTCGGCCCACCGAGTCCGTACCGACCAGCGATCCCCGCACACTAAAGGGCCTGTCCCATCAGCATGCGACTCCATGCTGTGAGCGAGACCTAACGTGGTCGCTTGAGCCATCCGGCCTCGCGGGGCCGGTCCCACTTCGATCGCCGGAGCCGTATAGAGTTGTGCGGAGGTGGTCCCGACATCGCGCGGGGCTCCGAAAAACTGACCGTGTTCGAAAATTACACGCGGCAACGGCCGCCTCGACGCCGTGCGCACCGCCTCGACGTCGTGCCTCCGTGACCCTCTCTATATGTGCCTCCGTGACCCTCTCTATATGTGCCTCCGTGACCCTCTCTGTGTGCCTCCGTGACCCTCTCTGTGTGCCTCCGTGACCCTCTCTATATGTGCCTCCGTGGCCCTCTATATGTGCCTCCGTGGCCCTCTATATGTGTGCCTCCGTGACCCTCTCTATATGTGCCTCCGTGACCCTCTCTGTGTGCCTCTGTGACCCTCTCTGTGTGCTTCCGTGACCCTCTCTATATGTGCCTCCGTGACCCTCTCTGTGTGCCTCCGTGACCCTCTCTATATGTGCCTCCGTGGCCCTCTCTGTGTGCCTCCGTGACCCTCTCTATATGTGCCTCCGTGACCCTCTCTATATGTGCCTCCATGACCTTCTATATGTGCCTCCGTGACCCTCTCTGTGTGCCTCCATGACCTTCTATATGTGCCTCCATGACCCTCTCTCTAGATGTGCCTCCGTGACCCTCTCTGTGTGCCTCCATGACCCTCTCTGTGTGCCTCCGTGACCCTCTCTGTGTGCCTCCGTGACCCTCTCTGTGTGCCTCCGTGACCCTCTCTATATGTGCCTCCGTGTCCCTCTCTGTGTGCCTCCGTGACCCTCTCTGTGTGCCTCCGTGACCCTCTCTGTGTGCCTCCGTGACCCTCTCTATATGTGCCTCCGTGACCCTCTCTGTGTGCCTCCGTGACCCTCTCTGTGTGCCTCCGTGACCCTCTCTGTGTGCCTCCGTGACCCTCTCTGTGTGCCTCCGGACCCTCTCTGTGTGCCTCCGTGACCCTCTCTATATGTGCCTCCGGACCCTCTCTGTGTGCCTCCGTGACCCTCTCTGTGTGCCTCCGTGACCCTCTCTGTGTGCCTCCGTGACCCTCTCTGTGTGCCTCCGGACCCTCTCTGTGTGCCTCCGTGACCCTCTCTGTGTGCCTCCGTGACCCTCTCTGTGTGCCTCCGGACTCTCTCTGTGTGCCTCCGTGACCCTCTCTGTGTGCCTCCGTGACCCTCCCTCTGTGTGCCTCCGTGACCCTCTCTGTGTGCCTCCGTGACCCTCTCTGTGTGCCTCCGGACTCTCTCTGTGTGCCTCCGTGACCCTCTCTGTGTGCCTCCGTGACCCTCCCTCTGTGTGCCTCCGTGACCCTCTCTATATGTGCCTCCGTGACCCTCTCTGTGTGCCTCCATGGCCCTCTCTCTGTGTGCCTCCGTGACCCTCTCTGTGTGCCTCAGTGACTCTCTCTGTGTGTCTCCGTGACCCTCTCTCTGTGCCTCAGTGACCCTCTCTCTGTGCTTCAGTGACTCTCTCTCTCTGTGCCTCAGTGACCCTCCCTCTGTGTGCCTCCATGACCCTCTCTATGTGTGCATCTGTGTCTCTCTCTGTGTGTCCCTCTCTGTCCTTGCGAATTTACCACAGTCTTCGCTCCAACTTCGTGCCACTCACCTGACCTCCGCGTGGCCCTTGCTGCCGGTTTGGTCATGCTGGCCACATGCAGGCGCATGCTGGTGGGACCGGCCCTGTACGGGGATCACCCGACCTCCGCACGGCTCCCGCTTCCAGTTTGGTCGCGCTCACCGCATGGAGTCGTATGCTGGTGGGACAGGCCCTTAACACTCTCCAACACACGAGGAGCAATTTACATTTATATCCACGAGTAGTTGCTCTACTCAACAGCCAAAAATCTGTAGCCTCCCTTTGATCTGGTATTTTGTTGGTTCACATGCCTAGTCAATGGTGTTTTATCATTAATGTTTTATTGTTATTAATGTTTAGTGTTTTCTGAGTCATTTGTAACTGTCACTGTATGTTACTTGTGGGCGGAGCACCAACATAAATTCCTTGTATGTGAATACTTGGCCAATAAACTTACTCAGACCAAGCCAATTAACCTACAAACCTATTCAAGCCTCTTTGGAGTGTGAGAGGAAACCGAAGATCTTGGAGAAAACCCACGCGGTCACGGGGAGAACGTACAAACTCCATACAGACAGCACCTGTAGTCAGGATCGAACCTGGGTGTCGCGCTGAAAGCACTGCAAGGCAGCAACTCTACCGTGGCTGCCCTTCTGCACAATGAAACTTTAATCAGTCCGATAAAGGGTCCCAACCGTGATGTCACCTGTCTATGCCCTCCGCAGATGCTGCTCGACCCGCTGAGTTCCTCCAGCACTTTGCACCTGGTGCACAAGCTGTCAGTGTTGTTCCAGAAAAACAATTGTCTCTGGATCACTGAAGTGACATGTAACAAGCTGAAACAGCGCAAAGGAGAATGGTTGGTTAGACACAGTGCGATCAGTAAATTGGCTACAGAGTCAGCTTTTCAATCAGCTCTTCCATTTCAAGAAGTGATTAATGGAGATTGTTGACCAAGCTCCTCGCACGTGCTTGACGGCCCAAATAGTCCCGTGCCATTTCACGCTTTATTAAATTCTACATTTTCTGGGAAATGAATTAAAAAGGGGAAATTATCTGTGTTTATGTAGTGAAAATTTGATTGGAATCCAAGCAAGGTTTCAATAATGAAGGACAAATCCCCCAACACTGGAGGTATTCACACAAACCACATCTTTCATCATTTCACAAATGCACAAGGCATCTGTTGACTCAGAAGTATAAAGATTATAATAAATGGGACTGTGATAATATGCTATCATTTACTATGGTTATCTTTCGGTTGTGTCAGCACAACCAGTGCCTTTTGCTCTGCTATTTTATATAATTCACATGTTTACGCAATAATGTGTTATTATCAATGTTTAATGTTTTATGTGTCATTCCTAACTGTCACTGTATGTCATGTTGTCACTTGCAGGCGGAGCACCAAGGCAAATTCCTTGTATGTGAATACTTGGCCAATAAACTTATTCATTCATTCACTCAATGGCATAGAAGGCAGGGACAACCTTTAGGAATGTAAATACTATTGAATGTGCTCATCATATTTGGTATTGATGAATGCTAATGTCTCGTTGTGAAGCATACCACAGACATGATCATAAAAACAGTGAAACATAGGTGCAGGAGTCGGCCATTTGGCCCTTCGAGCCAGCACCGCCAATCAATATGGTCATGGCTGATCAGCCAGAATCAGTACCCTGCTATCAGTCCGATAAAGGGTCCCAACCTGTGCCATCTCCCCATATCCCTCGATTCCATTAGTCCTAAGAGCTAAACATAACTCTAAATTACCCTAGTGTGTATGAAAATGGCATAATCTGGGGCTGCGTGGATGGGAACAGAGTTGGCTGCAGGATAAACCATTGAGGAATGGGGTTGCTTTGTGAGCTAGTATAGACTTAATGGGCCAAATACCCTATGTCTATGTATTGAAGAAATGTGGAATAAAGATCAACAGAGGCAGGCTATTTCTCTTTGACTGAAGGTTCAAGAACAGGAGAACATGGTCCCAATATAAGGGGTAGTCTTGTCTCAGAGAGTGAAGAACCTCTCGACTCATCAAACTCAAAGGGCCCATGAGCCTCAATCGGTGGGCCGAAGGGCCTGTTTCCGGCTGTATGTTCATTCATTAGAGGCTGGTGGACATTCGGAGAATAACAAGACATTGTAGCAAGGCAGTAAATGGCTGTGACGTGGAAGAATAGCCATGGATCTATTGAATGCTCCAGCAGACTAGAGGAACCGAATGGCCTCATCCTGTTCCTGTTTCCCAGTGTTCTATATATCACACTTAGTTTAGTTTAGGTTAGAGATACAGTGCGGAAACAAGCCGTTTGGCCCGCCGAGTCTGCACCGACCAGCGATCGCCGCACACTAACCCTACCCCACACACGCTAGGGACAATTCACACTTATACCAAGCCAGGTAACCTACAAAACTGTACATCTTTGGAGTGTGAGAGAAAACCAATGATCTCGGAGAAAACCAACATGGTCACGGGGAGAGTGTACAAACTCCGTACACACAGCACCCGTGGTCAGGATCGAACCTGGGTTTCTAGCAAGCGCTGCGAGGCAGCAACTCTACCGCTGTGCCATCGTACCACCCCAATATGACGTTAAAAATTGTTTCAGGGAACAGTTAACAGAGAACGAAGAAATTAACAAAACGACGAAGAGGAAATGGTTAACATCAGGCGGGTTCCACCAAACTCCCATCCAACATCAAACAAACTTATTCTGGGACTTGTTGTGGTGAAAGAAAGATTCTATATTATATCAAAGGCCTTAAAAATACATGAATCCATAGTCCACACAAAGTATTCTATTTCCCTGGATAATCACAGTGAAAAACAGAAAAGAAGTGAATGTGGGAGAAATCTGTATTATAACTTCAGAATAATATTCATCAAAAGAGAGACTGAGAAAAGACAAGAATTCTAAGTTCTATCAACAAAGCTCCAAGGTTTGTACTGATACTGTATAATCCTCTGATGAGAATACGGAATAGGGGGATTAATTTCATGTTAGATTACAAGAAAGATTTGTATTTCTAGAATCCTGTTCAGAATCTCTTTATACCCAGGATATTCTGGAAATCCAACCCGGAGACCAGGGTTCGATCCTGACTACAGGTGCCGTCTCTATGGAGTTTGTACGTTCTCCCCATGACCACGTGGGTTTCTTCCAGGTGCTCCAGTTTCCTCCCACACTCCAAAGACGTGCAGGTTTGTAGTAGGAAGGAACTGCAGATGCTGGTTTAAACCGAAGATGGGTGGTGTTTCAGTCTGAAGAAGGGTTCTGATCCGAAAGGTCACCTTTCCATGTTCTCCACAGATGCTGCCTGACCCGCTGAGTTACTCCAGCACTCTGTGAAACGTCACCTATCCATGTTCTCCACAGATGCTGCCTGACCCGCTGAGTTACTCCAGCACTCTGTGAAACGTCACCTATCCATGTTCTCCACAGATGCTGCCTGACCCGCTGAGTTACTCCAGCACTCTGTGAAACGTCACCTATCCATGTTCTCCACAGATGCTGCCTGACCCGCTGAGTTACTCCAGCACTCTGTGAAACGTCACCTATCCATGTTCTCCACAGATGCTGCCTGACCCGCTGAGTTACTCCAGCACTTTGTGTCAAGAATTCTGGTAAATCTCCTCTGTCTGCACCGTTTCTAAAGTCTCCACATCCTTCCCATAGTGGGGCAAGTTGTCTCTTCCGCCACAGAAGAAAACCGTATCCGTGTGCAGTACAGCAGGGGAAATGTGTACACATGTAACGTGTGGCGGCAGTTCCAAATTCTGGAAACGTGAAACAGAAAGGATGAAAAATAGGAGACTGCAGGTGCAGAGAGATATCTCATATCTCCAGACACGGTGACCCATCCCAGAGAGTGACGATTTATTCGGGGAAATGTTAAAATAAAGTGCCGCTTGTTGCAATGACCTCAGGTGAGGGGTAACATGGCCGTATGGTAATTCCAGTTACACTGCACCTTAATTGGCACATGTGACAATAAATTAACCTTTGAACCTTTTACAGTAATGAAAAATGCACCTTCACTTTCAGGGTTGGTCGGTATAGTTTGAATGTTGTTTAATAATGTTTTTACATCGCCCTGTTTTCATGACTACATTTTTCTATTACTTCTGCCAAACATGAGCACCAGGGATGGAACGGGCCCAGTTCTCATGCTGCTAGCTAAAGGCATTCCAATTTGCATTGATCAGTTGGAAAATGACCTGCTTTCACTATTAACCCTGTTTCCATGGGCTCTGTTATGGCATCGGCCCCAGTTGTAATAGCATTTGGATTGTGTTGTGGAGACTTTTCGGCATTCATTAAACTATGGCACCTGAGCAGAATTCAAAACCGCCAGCTATTTTAATTTCCACACACCCCACCAAACACAGATTTAAACATTGGAGGAATCTGTTCTTGAAACAATTTCCTATCAAAGTACTCCAAACCCACCTCCTTTCAGCAAAGTTAGTTGGCATTTATTGTAACATTCATTGCTCATGATTCAATTGTAAACTAGTCAAGCACAAAAAATGTAATCCATCTAGTCCATGTCGATGTTTATACACCATTCCCACTTCTGGTCATAGAGTCGTTAACTGCACAGAAAGAGATCATTTGGTCCATCAAGCCCATAGAAGCCCATAGAAGCCCATAGAAACTCTTAGTAGATCAATCCCATCACTCTTTCTCTCTGGACCAGCAAGTTATTTGTCCTTGAATGTCCATTCAATTCTCCATTCAATCTGCTGATTGACTGTGTCCATCACTTTAATCATATCTTATGAACATGTCATTCATGTTTTTCCTTCCATATTTTCTGCAGCAATTCACCTCTTCCACTCCCTGGGGGAACAAGTTTCAGATTTTTTTGGATACGTTTTCTTCTGAATTTTCTCGAGATTCAAGAGTCACAAATGTTGAATTGTCATATGCAATGGGAACAGAACAATTAAATTCTTATTTGCTGCATCAATGTAACAAGACAACAATTAAATATAGAGCAGAGGGATCTAGGAGTGCAGCTGCATGGTTTCATGAAGGTTGAGTCGCAGGTGGATAAGGTGATCAAAGGCTTTTGGACTGGCCTTCATCAGTCAGAGTATTGAGCATAGAGGTTGGGAGGTCATGTTGCAGTTGTATAAGACGTTGGTGAGCGTATTTAGAATATTGTGTTCAGTTCTGGGCACCATGTTATAGGAAAGATATTGTCAAGCTTGAAAGGGTTCAAAAAAGCTTTACAAGGATGTTGCCAGGACTAGAGGGTGTGAGCTATGGGGAGAAGTTGAGTAGGCTGGGTCTCTATTCCATGGAGCGTAGGAGGATGAGGGGAGATCCTATAGAGGTATACAAAATCAAGAGAGGAATAGATCGGGTAGATGCACATAATCTTTTACCCAGAGTAGGGGAATCGAGGACTAGAGGACAGGTTCAAAGTGAAGGGGAAAAGATTTAATTGGAATCCGAGGAGTAACTTTTTCACACAGAGGGTCGTGGGTGTATGGAACAAGCTGCTGGAGGAGGTAGTTGAGGCTGGGACTATCGCATCATTTAAGAAACAGTTGGACAGGTACATGGATAGGACAGGTTTGGAGGGTTATGGACCAAGTGCAGGCAAGTGGGACTAGGGTAAATGGGACATTGTTGGCCGGTGTGAGCAAGTTGGGCCGAAGGGCATGTTTCCACACTGTATCATTCTATGATTCTATAAATTATCAGTAATACTAGGTATCCAGACCAAAACAGTGCACACTGAAGTTATGGTGTGCAGTTACTGCACATATGGTGTGCAGTGTCATTTAAGAGACTGATTCTTAATGGGGAATAAATCTACTCGTGGCCTGTGGATGATCCGCTATGATCACAATGAATGGCAGTGCTGGCTGGAAGGGCCAAATGGCTTCCTCCTGCACCTATTTTCTATAATTGAAGCTTCTGATTTATCAGAATGGCTGAGTGGAAACTGGCAGATGTACTGGTCGGTGGGAGCTAACACAAGCCCAGGAATCGTATTCATTTGTGCCCGCTGTTTCGGCACTAATCCAACAAAGATTGCTTTATCCGGAGCAGATTTTAGTTTAGTTTAGTTTAGAGATACAGCGCAGAAACAAGCCCTTTGGCCCACTGAGTCCACTCTGACAATAGACACAATAGACAATAGGTGCAGGAGTAGGCCATTCGGCCCGTCGAGCCACCACCGCTATATTTGTGATCATGGCTGATCATCCCCAATCAGTACCCCGCTCCTACCTTCTCCCCATATTCTCCAACTCCGCTATCTTTAAGAGCCCTATCTAGCTCTCTCTTGAAAGTATCCAGAGAACCGGCCTCCACCGCCCTCTGAGGCAGAGAATTCCACAGACTCACAACTCTCTATGAGAAAAAGTATTTATTCGTCTCTGTTCTAAATGGCTTAGCCCTTATTCTTAAACTGTGGCCCCTGGTTCTGGACTCCCCCAACATCGGGAATATGTTTCCTGCCTCTAGCGTGTCCAAACCCTTAACAATCTTATATGTTTCAATAAGATTCCCTCTCATTCTTCTAAACTCCAGAGTGTACAAGCCCAGCAGCTCCATTCTCTCAGCATATGACAGTCCCGCCATCCCGGGAATTAACCTTGTGAACCTACGCAGCACTTCGTCAATAGCAAGAATGTCCTTCCTCAAATTAGGGGACCAAAACTGCACACAATACTCCAGGTGTGGTCTCGCCCTGTACAACTGCAGAAGGACCTATTTGCTCCTATACTCAACTCCTCTTGTTATAAAGGCAAACATGCCATTCGCTTTCTTCACTGCCTGCTGTACCTGCATGCTTACTTTCATAGACTGATGTACAAGGACCCCCAGATCCCATTGTACTTCCCCTTTTCCCAACTTGACGCCATTTAGATAGTAATTTGCCTTCCTGTTTTTTATACCAAAGTGGATAACCTCACATTTATCCACATTAAACTTCATCTGTCATGCATCTGTCCACTCCCCCAACCTGTCCAAGTCACCCTGCATTCTCATAGCATCCTCCTCACAGTTCACACTGCCACCCAGCTTTGTGTCATCTGCAAATTTGCTAATGTTACTTTGAATCCTTTCATCCAAATCATTAATGTATATTGTAACTAGCTGTGGTCCCAGCACTGAGCCTTGCGGTTCTCATCTAGTCACTGCCTGCGATCCCCGCACACTTACACTATCCTACACACACTAGGGACAATTTACACTTATACCAAGCCAATTAACCCACAAACCTGTACGTCTTTGGAGTATGGGAGGAAACCAGAGATCTCGGAGAAAACCCACGCTGGTCACGGGGAGAACATACAAACTCTGCACAGACAGCACCCGTAGTTAGGATCAAACCCGGGTCCCTGTCTCTGTGAGGCAGCAACTCTACCGCTGCACCACCTTAATACTTAGTTATGCAGTGGAACTCGGTGGGCGGCGCGACTCTCGTCGCAGCGGCCTCTGCAGTCCGTCTGTCTTTTTTTAATTTTTTGTCGCGTTTGAGTGTTGTTAGTTTAGTGTTTTTTTTAGCTGGATATGTGTGGGGGGTGGGGGTGGGTGGGGAAACTTTTTAAATCTTTTCCCTGTACGGAGGACCCGACCTTTTCTCTGTCGGGTCTCCGTTGCCGTTGGGGCCTAGCACCGTGGAGCGGCCTCCAACCGGACCTGGGGCTGTGGGCTACTTACCATCGTGGAGCTGGCCGAGTGCGGAACGGGAGGAGCTGTGGTGGCGCGCTGCTGCTGCCCGACCCCGGAGATTCGGAGGCACCAGCTGCAGGCCGGTGGACTGTAACACCGGGAGCTCACGGGTCCCTGGTGGGAGACCGCTTTTCGGAGCTCCCGCGGCAGCAACTTCTCCCGCCCGAGTTGCGGGGTTGAAGACGACCTGGAGCGGGGCCTTACATCACCCGGCGCGGCTTTAATGGCCACGGGACTTGCTAGGGACAGCCGGGGGCTCCAACATCAAGACCCGGAGCGGGGCCTTGCATCGCCCGGCGCGGCATGAATGGCCGCGGGACTTATACTATCACCCGCCGGGGGCTTTGACTCTGACCGGGAGAAGAATGGGGAGTGCAGGGGAGAGATAAGACTTTGCCTTCCATCACAGTGAGGAGGATAATCACTGTGATGGATGTTTGTGTAAAATGTGTTGTGTCTTGGTTTTTTTTTTTCCTTCTTGTATGTATGACTGCAGAAACGAAATTTCGTTTGAACATCAAAGAGGTTCAAATGACAATAAATGGTATTGTATTGTATTGTATTGTATTGTGTATTGTATGTATTGCACAGATTGTACTTTGTTACATCCAGGTGCTCCACAGAACTCTGTTAGGTACAGGTGAGAGTTATCCACAGGTGAAACTCTAACCTGCCTCTGCATCAGACACACACATAGTGACATCATTCTGGGAGCTGGGTCCATGTGCATCCATTTGCAACTTCCTCATCAACAGACTACGATCGGTGTGAATTGGCAACGACCCTTCCTCAACCACACCTGATGACGAGGGACTTCACACCCAGAGGGAGAGCAAAGACTCCATCCTGAGCTGCCGGGAGAAGCCCAAGATCGGCAGCGCCACCTCTCTGAGATCAAAACTGAGCTGCCGAGGCAGGCCCGAGTCCGCCACCACCTCAGAAAATTATTCACCTTTTCGAAAACATTGAACAAAGTTCATATTTCCAATGAAGCAGCAAAGTGCATTGTGGGCCAGAAGTAACGTTTCTTTAAGACCCCAAATATATGATTCTGAGTGTAGGAAGCAACTGCAGATGCTGGCTTAGACACAAAATGCTGGAGTAACTCAACGGGACAGGCAGCATCTCTGGAGACAAGGAATGGGTGACGTTTCGGGTCACGAAGGGTGTCGACTCGAAACTTCACCCATTCCTTCTCTCCAGAGATGATGCCCGTCCCGCTGAGTTACTCCAGCTTTCTGTGTTTATAATTCTATGGTTCTATGTAATATCAGTGGCCGAGCGAACCCCTGGTTCGACATTTGGTGATGGTTGCGGTGATTAACGTAATACTAAACACGATTCCAAGCTGCAGTGTTGTGGTCTGAACAAGAATAGATTTGGATATTGAGCATGTTTATTGTCATTTCTGTCTATGTCAAGTCTTGGCAACAGAGACACTGTCTCACAAAGACAATCGCCGATTAACCAGACAATCCAGTCAATGTAACTCGTACATCCACTTACATCCACTGCGCTGAAGACAGGCTGAAGAAGGGTCTCGACCTGAATCATCATCTATTCGTTTTTCCAGAGATGTTGTCTGACCTGCTGAGTTACACCAGCATTTTGTGTCTATCTTCAGTATAAACCAGCTTCTGCAATTCCTTCCAACACATAAGATCAACATGGTGGAGTTGCTGCCTTACAGCGCTTGCAGCGACGGAGACCCGGGTTCAATCCTGATTACGGGTGCAGTCTGTACGGAGTTTGTACATTCTCTCCGTGATCTGCGTGGGTTTTCCCCAAGATCTTCGGTTTCCTCCCACACTCCAAAGACGTACAGGTATGTAGGTAAATTGGCTTGGTATAAATGTAAAAATTGCCCTCAGTGTGTAGGATTGTGTTAATATGCATGGGTCGCTGGTCGGCGCGGACTCAGTGGGCTGAAGGACCTGTTTCTGCGCTGTATCTCTAAAACTAAACTATACTAAACAAAACTTATGTAGTGAGTATATGTGTAGGAATGTGTAGGAATGAACTGCAGATGCTGGTTTAAACCGAAGATGTAGCCAGTATAGTCGGGCCATGTTCAACCATCTCCTGGTTTACTGGTGATGTGATATTTATGCCTCGAGCAGAAATCACACAGCATGCATTGCTATTCCATCAAGGTTTTTCAACATGTATCCACTTTTGTTTGGAATTTAAATTGCCATACATGATTGTCCTGGAAACATTTGAAAACTAACTCTGTTTTAAATACAGGAAATTGGTATCTCTAAAGTGATTTTATTTTGAAATTCTGCCAAGACTAATGTTCCACCAACGCTGAACACTAAGACAACTAAGGAAGTTCCTCACAGTAGTTTGGCAAGAGTAAAGAGAGTCAAGAGTGTTTAATTGTCGTATGTATCTACAACGGGACCAAGATGGCCTCTTGCTTCCAAGATGGCCTCTTGCTTCTAAGATGGCCTCTTGCTTCCAAGATGGCCTCTTGCTTCCATGATGGCGCCAACCCAGGCGACTATTTGCCCGCTAGCCACAGAAGCAGATCTACAAACATACATTACAATCGCTCCCCACTTTTAAATCTGTATCCCGACAGCAACATTTCCTACTTTAACTATTCCCTTATCATGTATCTGTACACTGTAAATCAATCGATTGTAATCATGTGTTGTCTTTCTGCCGACTGGATAGCAGGCACCACAAAGCTTTTCACTGTACCTCGGTACACGTGACAATAAATTGAACTGAACCTGAAACTGCAGCTTTACAGGGGCATCACGGTGGCGCAGTGGTAGAGTTACTGCCTCACATTGTCAGAGACCCAGGTTCGATCCTGACTACGGGTGCTGTCTGTATGGAGTTTGTACGTTCTCCCTGTGACCGCGTGGGTTTCCTCCCACACTACAAAGACGTGCAGGTTTGTAGGTTAATTGGCTTCTATAAATTGTCCCTAATCTGTAGGATAGATGGTCGCTGGTCAGTGCGGACTAAGTGGGCCGAAGGGCCTGTTTCCACTCTATGTTTCTAAACACCGTAAACACAGTACCACACAGATAAATATATTATAATAAAGAATATCCTACATTAACAACCATAATACTAGGTAACCATAATAGTGCTCAACCAAAGTCGGCAAAAGCAAGGGGGCAGATTATTATCTCAATGGGGTTAAGTTAGGTAAGGGGAAGGTACAGCGAGACCTGGGTGTCCTTCTACACCAGTCACTGAATGTTGGCGTGCAGGTACAGCAGGCAGCGAAGAAAGCTAATGGAATGTTGGCCTTCATAACAAGAGGATTTCAGTACAGGAGTAAAGAGGTTCTTCTGCAGTTGTATAGGGCTCTGGAGAGACCACATCGGGAGTATTATGTACAGTTTTGGTCTCCTAATTTGAGGAAGGACATCCTTGTGATTGAGGCAGTGCAGTGTAGGTTCACGAGATTGATCCCTGGGATGGCGGGACTGTTATATGAGGAAAGATTGAAAAGACTAGGCTTGTATTCACTGGAGTTTAGAAGGATGAGGGGGGAACTTATAGAAACATATCAAATTATAAAAGGACTGGACAAGCTAGATGCAGGAAAAATGTTCCCAATGTTGGGTGAGTCCAGAACCAGGGTCCACAGTCTTAGAATAAAGAGGATGTCATTTAAGACTGAGGTGAGGAAAAACTTTTTCACCCAGAGAGTTGTGAATTTATGGAATTCCCTGCCACAGAGGGCAGTGGACGCCAAATCACTGGATGGATTTAAGAGAGAGTTGGATAGAGCTCTAGGGGCTAGTGGAGTCAAGGGATATGGGGAGAAGGCAGGCACGGATTATTAATAGCGGACGATCAGCCATGATCACAATGAATGGCGGTGCTGGCTCGAAGGGCCGAATGGCCTCCTCCTGCACCTATTTTCTATGTTTCTAAAGTTCACAGTGCAAGCGAAGACAGAGTCCAAATAAAATGATAGTCAAACCCAATCATGGGGGTAGAGAGAGTAGAGCAGGGTGTGAGCACGCAGTCCTGGAGCGTAGAGAGTAGAGCAGGGTGTGAGCACGCAGTCCTGGGGCATAGAGAGTAGAGCAGGGGGTGAGCACACAGTCCTGGGGCATAGAGAGTAGAGCAGGGGGTGAGCACACAGTCCTGGGGCATAGAGAGTAGAGCAGGGGGTGAGCACACAGTCCTGGGGCATAGAGAGTAGAGCAGGGTGTGAGCACGCAGTCCTGGAGCGTAGAGAGTAGAGCAGGGGGTGAGCACACAGTCCTGGGGCATAGAGAGTAGAGCAGGGGGTGAGCACACAGTCCTGGGGCATAGAGAGTAGAGCAGGGTGTGAGCACGCAGTCCTGGAGCGTAGAGAGTAGAGCAGGGGGTGAGCACACAGTCCTGGGGCATAGAGAGCAGAGCAGGGGGTGAGCACACAGTCCTGGGCGTAGAGAGCAGAGCAGGGGGTGAGCACACAGTCCTGGGGCATAGAGAGCAGAGCAGGGGGTGAGCACACAGTCCTGGGGCATAGAGAGCAGAGCAGGGGGTGAGCACGCAGTCCTGGAGCGTAGAGAGTAGAGCAGGGGGTGAGCACACAGTCCTGGGGCATAGAGAGCAGAGCAGGGGGTGAGCACGCAGTCCTGGGCGTAGAGAGTAGAGCAGGGGGTGAGCACACAGTCCTGGGGCATAGAGAGCAGAGCAGGGGGTGAGCACACAGTCCTGGGGCGTAGAGAGTAGAGCAGGGTGTGAGCACGCAGTCCTGGAGCGTAGAGAGTAGAGCAGGGGGTGAGCACACAGTCCTGGGGCGTAGAGAGTAGAGCAGGGTGTGAGCACACAGTCCTGGAGCGTAGAGAATAGAGCAGGGGGTGAGCACACAGTCCTGGGGCGTAGAGAGTAGAGCAGGGTGTGAGCACGCAGTCCTGGGGAGTAGAGAGTAGAACAGGGTGTGAGCACGCAGTCCTGGGGCGTAGAGAGTAGAGCAGGGTGTGTCCTGGGGCGTAGAGAGTAGAGCAGGGGGTGAGCACACAGTCCTGGGGCGTAGAGAGTAGAGCAGGGGGTGAGCACACCACACTGACATGCTCCTGTGTTGAAGGTTACCAAGGAGGAAGTGGGTCAAACGCAGGCAGGTGGGACGTGTCGATGGGGGCATGTTGGCCGGCATGGGCAAGTTGGGCCGAATGGCCTGTTCCCACGTTGTAAGACCCTGACTCTAAGTGCTATTAGCAACTCATACTGATTTTGGAATTCTTAGATATTTCAAATTGGAACATTAAGAATGAAATGCCACACACAGAGCTGACATGCTCTTTAAAGTTTTTCTTTGGATTTAAATGTTAAAACACAATTTATGTCACTTTAGTCAAACTATATTATTTTTGTCTTTTCATGACGATTTAAGCAAGAATCCATGCATACATTAATTGTTCAAACCCAAAGACTATCAAGCCATTCTCTCATCTGCGATCGTCATTACGTAAGTGTGGAAATCCAGACCTAAATCAGAGTTTAACCAGATGCCAATGGCAAGACAATGATGATTGAGAGAAAAGATAAAAGGATGACTTAGCTAAATTCTATTTCTTTTGGTTGTGCTAAACTGAATTTCATTTCGTACTTACCATATTGTGGTTCTACGTGAATTAGGGCACAATGTTCATGCAGAATACTGGTGGCCATCCACTGCATCCTGACCTATCGCCAACCGTCAAGACTATGTCTTGCCACTGGATCCAGATCGGCCGGGACGAGAGACTGAGGCTGATGATTTGCACACCTCTCCCTCACTCACTTTAATCCAAGTCAAGCACAAGTCATGACTTCAGGAGCCGTGCCGCTCACCTGGGCAAGGCAAGATCACCACAGGAGCACGTGCAGCTGGGAAGAAGCTGGGATCACTGCAGAAGCTCAGAGGTAATGCGCCATGTGCAAGGCTAGAGCCACGACAACTTCTACTGCAGCACCCACCCAACTGTGTCCCGTATACGGGCGAGGCTTCCGGGCCTGGATCGGTCTCACAGGTCACCTCCGGACACACAAACAAACACACTGAAGTCATGGTCGTCTTCGACTACGAAGGACAAACAACAACATCCAAATTACGACAGGGAGATCTCAGGGGCAACTTTTTCCATCAGAGGGTAGGGATGCTGAGGCTTGGAGTGGTGTAATGGGGACATTACAACCATGTGGAGGGTGGCCTTCTAGTCTATTACCTTCTGGTATGTGCACCAGGTAAAGAATTGCAGATAGTGACTATTAAGGGCAGAGGTTCAAGGTGCGAAGGGGAGATTTAAGAGGGACCTCAGGGGCAACACGTTCACTTGTGTAAATATGTTGAGCTTGTTTCACAGATGAAGTCCTTCCACACAACTAGTGAAATCCACAAAGGGCAGAGAAAGCTGGGGTTCAGAATAGATCTGACATGTTTGCCAACGCAGGACAATGGTTAGTTTATCATTATCACGTGTACCGAGGTACAGTGAAAAGCTTTTTCTGTTGCTCCAGTCAGTGGAAAGGCAATACATGATACAATTGAGCCGTCCACAGTGTACAGATACAGGATAACGGGAATAATGTTTAGTGCAAGGTAAAGTCCAGTGAAGTCAGATTAAAGATAGTCTGAGGGTCTCCAAATGAGGTAGGTGAGAGGTCAGAACTGTTCTATAGTTAGAAACATAGAAACATAGAAATTAGGTGCAGGAGTAGGCCATTCGGCCCTTCGAGCCTGCACCGCCATTCAATATGATCATGGCTGATCATCCAACTCAGTATCCCGTACCTGCCTTCTCTCCATACCCTCTGATCCCCTTAGCCACAAGGGCCACATCTAACTCTCTCTTAAATATAGCCAATGAACTGGCCTCAACTACCCTCTGTGGCAGAGAGTTCCAGAGACCCACCACTCTCTGTGTGAAAAAATTCCTTCTCATCTCGGTCCTAAAGGATTTCCCCCTTATCCTTAAGCTGTGACCCCTTGTCCTGGACCTCCCCAACATCGGGAACAATCTTCCTGCATCTAGCCTGTCCAACCCCTTAAGAATCTTGTAAGTTTCTATAAGATCCCCTCTCAATCTCCTAAATTCTAGAGAGTATAAACCGAGTCTATGCAGTCTTTGTTCATAAGACAGTCCTGACATCCCAGGAATCAGTCTGGTGAACCTTCGCTGCACTCCCTCTATGGCAATAATGTCCTTCCTCAGATTTGGAGACCAGAACTGTACGAAATACTCCAGGTGTGGCCTCACCAAGACCCTATACAACTGAAGTAGAACCTCCCTGCTCCTATACTCAAATCCTTTTGCTATGAAAGCTAACATACCATTGGCTTTCTTCACTGCCTGCTGTACCTGCATGCCTACTTTCAATGACTGGTGTACCATGACACCCAGGTCACGCTGCATCTCCCCTTTTCCTAATCGGCCACCATTTAGATAGTAGTCGGTTTTCCTATTTTTGCCACCAAAGTGGATAACCTCACATTTATCCACATTATATTGCATCTGCCAAACATTTGCCCACTCACCCAGCCTATCCAAGTCACCTTGCATTCTCCTAGCATCCTCCTCACAGCTAACACTGCCCCCCAGCTTAGTGTCATCCGCAAACTTGGAGATATTGCCTTCAATTCCCTCATCTAGATCATTTATGTATATTGTAAATAGCTGGGGTCCCAGCACTGTGCCTTGCGGTACCCTACTAGTCACTGCCTGCCATTGTGAAAAGGACCCGTTTACTCCTACTTTTTGCTTCCTGTTTGCCAGCCAGTTCTCTATCCACATCAATACTGAACCCCCAATAGACAGTTCAGTTGCCTGGCTCAGCACAGAGTCACCTCCAGGTGGCTCTGCAGCAGGGGCAGAGCTACGTCCGGATGCTCTTTGTGGAATACAGCTCAACTTTCAATACTATCATTCCGGACATTCTCACCGACAAACTGGCCACTCTCAGCCTCCCCACTCTCACATGTGCCTGGATAAAGGACTTCCTCACCAACCGGCCCCAGACTGTGAGACTCGGCCCCCACCTCTCCTCCACTCGCATGTTGAGTACCGGCTCCCCGCAGGGCTGTGTGCTAAGCCCCCTCCTATACTGTCTCTACACCCATGACTGTAGTCCGGTCCACAACAACAACTGAATCGTCAGCTGACGACACTACAGTAGTCGGACTCATCTCAAGGGGAGATGAGGCAGCCTACGGAGAGGAAGTCCTGAAGTTGACAGCCTGGTGCTCAGAAAACAACCTGGCTCTGAACACCAAGAAAACCAAAGAGCTCATTGTCGACTTCAGGAAGCACAGCACCGACGTAGCCCCCTTATACATCAACGGCAAGTGTGTGGAGAGGGTTCACACCTTCCGGTTTCTCGGCGTCCTCATCTCCGCTGATATCTCCTGGACAGACAACATCACAGCGGTCATCAAGGAGGCTCAGCAGCGGCTGCACTTCCTGAGGGTCCTCAGGAAGCACAACCTGGACTCCAACCTGCTGCTGACCTTCTACCGCTCGTCCATTGAGAGAGAGCCTGTTGACATACTGCATTACAGCATGGTACGGCAGCTGCACCATGGCATACAGGGAGAGGCTTTAGAGGGTAGTTAGGGCAGCACAGAAGATCATCGGCTGCCCTCTCCCCTCTCTGGTGGACATTTACACCTCCCGCTGCCTCAGCAGGGCGAAGAACATTATCAAGGACAGCTCCCATCCTGCATTTGGCCTGTTCGACCTGCTACCCTCAGGGAGGCGCTATAGGTGCATCAGCACAAGGACAAATAGACTCAAGAACAGTTTCTTTCCAAAATCCATTATCTCCCTGAACTCACACATGCATTGACTTCACAGCCTAACCCCCGGACTATCATCTATCCACCTACTGTAATTTGTACTATAACTGTAATTTCCAATATGTGCAATAACCCACACTGGATAGAGGAATCCTATTATCCATTCTATTTATCCATTGTCTTTTTATAGATATGTATATAGCGCTGCAGAAACTGCACCTTATCCCCCCCCCCCTTTTTTTGTTTTGTTTTGCACTAAGTAGGAGCAGCTTTTAATCTCATTGTACATGTGTATTGTGACAATAAAAGGCATTCTGATTCTGATAATGACAGGGAAGAAACTGTGTCGGAAGGAACTGCAAATGCTGGTTTAAACCATAGATAGCCACAAAAAGCTGGGGTAACTCAGCGGGACAGGCAGCATCTCTGGAGAGAAGGAATGGGTGAGGTTTTGGGTCGAGACCCTTCTTCAGACTGGTCACGGTTAAAGGAAACAAGAGATATAGACGGTGATGTGGAAACTGTCCCTGAATGGAGGTTTAAGAAGGAAATGCAGATGCTGGAAAAATCGAAGGTAGACAAAAATGCTGGAGAAACTCAGCGGGTGAGGCAGCATCTGTGGAGCGAAGGAATAGGTGACATTTCGGGTCGAGACTCTTCCTCACACCCTTCCTCAGACAAGATCTGAAGAAGGGTCTCGACCCAAAACGTCACCTATTCCTTCGCTCCATAGATGCTGCCTCACCTGCTGAGTTTCTCCAGCATTTTTGTCTACCTTCTGAATCTGGAGGTGTGCGTTTTCACACTTCTATACATCTTGTCTGATGGGAGAGGGGAGGAGAGAGAGTGACCGGGGTGAGATTTGTCCTTGATTATGCTGCTGGCCTTGCCGATTGCACAGATTATCGTGGCTTAAGTGGCAACAATTATGTTAATGAATCCGAGTCTGTTCTGTTTCATTGGAACCTGTTCAATGAGGTTGAGTTGAGCAACAGAAGAGAACAAAACCCTTGCATCGTAATTTTAAACAAGTCCACACTGAAGGACACTTACATGGTCAAAGTCGCCGTATAACAAGTGGGGAAAGCAGAACTTGACAAGTAAAGTGATTAAAATGTAAATGTTAAACGTGGCAGAGCACGACAGGATCACGGTATCTGAAGAGGAGGCGACAGGCAAACAAAAAGAAGTGAACTATTAAACGTTCAGACATTTTAATTAAATGACTTGAAGAGCTCTTCTTGTTATTTATGGTCCAGAAATGCAAAACCATGGTAACCCCTAAATGCAGTGAGACAAATATGTAAAAGGATATGAAGTGTCAGTGTGGATATGAAAACAGCATGCAACACAGACAAATCAGGCTTTACAGAAAACCATCACGCCCGCTGCAGTATCGGGAACGAGGCAGGTGGTTCGGGATAAGACGGGTACATGGATAGGACGGGTTTGGAGGGATATGGGCCAAACGCGGACAGGTGGGACTTGTGTAGATGGGGCATATTGGCTGGTGTGGGCAAGTTGGGCCGAAGGGCCTGTTTCCACGCTGTGTATTATTCTGTGAGTCTCTAAGTGACAGACAGTGTACAGGTACAGCACACACTTCTGGTATTTAGAAGGGAGATGTGATCTTTTTGAGGCGTGTGGCAGAGAGGGTAGACACTGGGAAGCTGCGTACTCTAGGGTGGAGCAGTAGGGGGAAGTATCGCAGGGTAACGAGCCACCCACTTGGACTACAGGGCATAGCTTAATGTGAGAGGGCAAAGTTTAAAGGAGATGTGTCGGGCAAGGTTTTGTTTTACACACAGTAGGTGCTGGATGCATGGAACATGCTGCCATGGGTGGTGGTGGAGGCAGATATGATGGTGCTGTTTAGATAGGACCATGGATGTGTAGGGAATGGAGGGATGTGGCTCATGTACAGGCAGATGAGATTAGTTTAACTTGGCATTATATCTGGCATGGACACTGTGGGCCGAAGGGCCTTTCCCTGTACTGTTCTATGTTGCATGTTCCATTACTGATTGAAACATATAACACGCTAGAGGCAGGAAACATGTTCCCGATGTTGGTGGAGCCCAGAACCAGGGGCCTCAGTTTAAGAGTAAGTGGTAAGCCATTTAGAACGGAGATGGGAAAACACTTTTTCACCCAGAGAGTTGTGAGTCTATGGAATTCTCTGCCTCAGTGGGCGATTAGTTTTAGAATCCTCCACTCTGGGAAGCAGACCAGGAGCATTCACTTTATCCATGCCCCTCATGATCTTGTCTAAGGTCAGCCCTCAGCTTCTAACACTCCAAACCCCCAGCCCATCCAAGTGCCGTCTGCCCATGTTCTCCACAGATGCTGCCTGACCCGCTGAGTTCCTTCAAAACTTTGTGGTTTAAATATGTAACTGTCTGGAGTTTGAGCTTTAAACGTCCAACTTACTAAAAATCTCAAGTTTCTAAAATCAAAATTCAATTATTAATAGTATCCAAATCTGAAATCTTATGAATTAAATGTCCTTTTATGGGGGAAAAAAAATGTTTAAACCAAGCAGATTGTTGAAATTAAGGTCTAGAGTATTTAATCATTTTCCAAGTCTAGCTGATATGATTCGTTCAGTTCCATGAAAGGACATGTTCCTTTCAATTTTCAATTAAAGAGCTTGCAGCTAAAACACTGCAGATGTCACATTACAGGATTTGACAAGACTGTTAAGAAGGACCTTGATGTTACTGACTCCCGTGAAAGATGTGTAGGAGTGAACTGCAGATGTGGTTTAAACCAAAGATAGACACAAAAGGCGGGAGTAACTCAGCGGGACAGGCAGCATCTCTGGAGAGAAGGAATGGGTGACATTTCGGGTCGAGACCCTTCTTCTAACCCTAACCCCATGAAAGATCATCCCAGTGATCTCTTTGCAGTTGTTGTAACTGAAGCCACTGTTAATCTCTGTTCTCAGTTAACACGTGGCGCAGAGAAAAGGCTTCTATTAAAAACCGCCAGGTTTTACATGTGGACGATGCAGCAAGATCTGCATCGATGTCACATATTAGCCCACAGGAGGAGAGTTCAAGGAGTTCTTCTTTATTTCCTGTTAGGCATTCCCTCTCTCTCTCTATCCCTCCCCCACCCAAGTCACTCCACCTTCTCGTTTTCACCCAACAAACGGCTCCACAGCAGAAGCATCCACGTCGCAGGGCTTGAAACTGGAAGAGCTAATCCTGCTACCATCGTCATCTATTGCAACAAGTGATGGCTCCCACTGATTGTCGCCAGAAGCTTGCGGCCTTTTCAGGACGGACGATGACAGCGAGGTCAACATTTGTAACAAGATGGATACGAAAGAAGAAGAAGACCCACCAAACAGCGAACAATATCCTGTTTCCTTTAATCATCGTTTGCATTTTTGCATATCTTTCATTCATTGGTCTTTATCTCTCTACATTATCATCCATATCTCTCGTTTCCCTTATCCCTAACTCGTCTAAAGAAGGGTCTCGACCCGAAACGTTGCCCATTCCTTCTCTTCACAGATGCTGCCTGTCCCGCTGAGTTACTCCAGCTTTTTGTGATCTGCAGTTCCTTCCTACACACTCCCAGGCATTTTTCTGGCATGGGAACATATGGCCTCTCTTTTATTCTCTATTATTATCAAATAGATAAGTTCCACTGGTTGAGCTACTGTAAATTGGTTTAATCAGAAACATTTATTTGTACATTCACCTTGCTGTGAATAACAGGAGTTTTATAATTTGCAAGCTATCTTCAGCTGGCCGAGTATTAACTCGCTCTGCCTTGGCTGAGATTGGAAACAAGCAGATGAAAGACACTCACATCTGGTGCAGAATATCAAGTGGCTATCACTGTTACCACCCCGGCTCTCTCTGTCCAAGGAGATGATATGTCGAATTCTGAACACACTCACAGAAAACAAAGATAGTTAGAGCAGACTTTGCTGAACTTCAGAAGGTCCATGTGGTGGAATCAAACTCCGAGCAGCTGTTCTATAAATTGTAGATGACACCGGACCATCTGTGCATTGGCAGAAACCTCTGCTTTGATATTGTGGATACTGCAACTTTAACCCAAATGTGCAAAGTCAGATTTACACGATAGTGAAGGGTTTTGCAAATGCGTGCATTGGAATGTGCTCATTGCTTATGGGGCAAAGCACGGTGTGCAGCTGGGTTTCACAATGAAGATACAGAGTTAGCAATTCCCCACACGATGTGGCCATCTGAGTAAACACATGGTCCGCAACTCACTGTGAGTAGGTTCAGTCCTACATTCTATTAGACCCCACGCAGTTGAGTTTATTGTCACCTGTACCGAGGTACAGTGAAAAGCTTTAGTGGTGTGCAAACCAGTCAGTGGAACGCCCACACATGATTACAGTCGAGCCGTCCACAGTGTACAGATACAGGATAAAGGGACTAACATTTAGTGCAAGGTAAAACCAGTAAAGTCTGATCAAAGATAGTCCGAAGATCTCCAATGAGTTAGATAGTAGTTCTGGACAGCTCTCTAGTTGTGATAGGATGGTTCATAGGATGGCGTGATAACAGCTGGGAAGAAACTGTCCCTGTCTGGAGGTGTGCGTTTTCACACTTCTGTACCTTTTGCCTGATGGGAGAGGGGAGAAGAGGGAGTGACCGGGGTGTGACTGGTCCTTGATGATGCTGCTGGCTTTGCCGAGGCAGCGTGAGGTGTAGATGGAGTCAGTGGAAGGGAGGTTGGTTTGTGGGATGGTCTGGGCTGCGTCTAGAACTCTCATGAATCTCTTGTGGTCTTGGATGGAGCTAGATAGATGGAGCAGAGATAGACAGATTCTTGATTAGTACGGGTGGCAGCGATTATGGGGAGAAGGTACGAAAATGGGGTTAGGAGGGAGAGATAGATCAGCCGTGATTGAATGACGGAGTAGACTTAATGGGCCGAATGGCCTAATTCTGCTCCTATTACTTATGAGCAGACCAAATGTGATTCCAAACATAGGAAGGCCAAAGATACCAGTGTTTATTTGTGGTGGGAGGGCGGGCTTCCTCTCTGCAGCTGAAGACGTGATGTTTACTCGTGGATTACACCCAAATGCATTAATTCAGTTACACACAGCATCAATGATGATCAATGCATTCTCCAGTTCACTAGTCCTATTGATCTTATTAACACTCACTGCATGGCAGAATTCTAATGAACCACTTATAATGGGAAGATCTGCCCTGATTCACCAATGACAAATATCATCATTTGATTACACTCACCTCCCAGAGTTCACTTCTGTTTGAGTCTTTTGACTTTAGAGATACAGCGCGGAAACAGGCCCTTCTGCCCAACGAGCCCGCACCGACCAGTGACCACCCCATACACTAGCACTATCCTACACACTAGGGGAACAATTTACAGAAGCCAATTAACCTACAAACCTGTATGTCTTTGGAGTGTGGGAGGAAACCAGAGCACCTGGACACAACCCACATGGTCAAGGAGAGAACATACAAACTCGGTACAGACAACACCCGTAGTCATGATCGAACTCTGGTCTCTGACGCTGTGATGCAGCAACTCTACCCCTGCGCCACCGTGCCGCCCCAATGGAGATGAATGTTAGCAAGGCAATACATCTGGATTCAGGAGCAGCTGTCCCCCACTGCTATCAGAACACAGAGTAGTACTGCACAGGTCCTTCGGCCCATCCATCAGTGGCTAGAGTGTTGCCCTGATCACCCGCCCCACCTCATTGCAGACATTGGACTTTTTCTCTGTAACTGTGATGCCATAACAGTGATGCTATTACCTACCGAACCCAGGTACTGTACCTTGGAACCCCGGGATGACCTCCAGAGCTGACGGGCTGGATGTCCCAGAAACAATGAGGCTGGAGCTGCCGACTTTGAAGGAGCTGGAGCTGCCGTCTGTGAAGGAATTCCCGTTCCAGCGCTGGTCCGCAGAAACCGCAGGTACAGTAAACTCAGTACCTGGAAACAAAGGGGAAGCCTCCATTGTGTCCGGAAACGAGGCCGGCAGGCAGGACTTCAGGTCAGACTGAAGCGCAGGGGACTTCGGCCCCCTCTCCCTACTATCCTACTGGCCAATGTACAGTCCCTAGAAAATAAAGTGGAGGACTTAAGGGCAAGACTGCTTTATCAAAGGGAGCTGAGTGAATGCTCTGTGTTCTGTTTCACAGAGACATGGCTCACCCCCAGCTCCCCAGACTCAGCGGTCCAGCCTGAAGGGTTCTCCATCCACCGCATGGACCATACACTGGCATCTGGGAAAGGGAGAGGAGGGGCCGTCTGCCTCATGGTCAACTCTGCGTGGTGCTCAGACGTGGCAGTCCTGTCCAACTCCTGCTCTCCACACCTCGAACATCTGGCGGTGAAGTGCCGTCCCTTCTACCTTCAGAGAGAATTTTCCTCCATCATCCTGATCGCGGTCTACATCCCACCCCAGGCAGACGTCCGTCTGGCACTGGAGGAGCTGCACGCCGTGGTCAACAAACACCAGACGTCTTACCCCGAGGCATTTACCACCATTGCGGGGGACTTCAATAAGGCAAACCTAAAGAAATCACTCCCCAACTTCCACCAACATGTCTCCTGCTGCACCAGAGGACCAAACACCCTCGACCACTGCTACACCACCATCAAGAATGCCTACCGCTCTATCCCTCGCCCTCACTTCGGTAAATCCGACCATACCGCGGTGCTGCTTCTCCCAGAGGTGAGGACAGTACAGAGCTGGTCGGGGGGGAGGGCGGGGGGGGGGGGAGGGCAGAGGAACAACTACAGGACTGTTTGGAGTCTGTCAAGGACACGGCAACGGACTTGAACGAATACGCCGCAGTTGTTACAGGTTTCGTTAAGAAATGTGTGGAGGACTGTATCCCTATAAAAACCTTCCGAGTGTTTCCCAATCAGAAACCTTGGATCAACTTTGAGATCCGCACTCTTCTGAAGACCAGACACCGGGCATTCATGTCTGATAATACAGCGGTCTACAAGAACCATGGTAAGGCCATCAAAAATGCCAAAAGGGAGTTCTGCTCCAAGCTGGAGGATGAGACAGATGCTCGGCAGCTGTGACGGGGCCTGAATGCAATCACCTCCTACAAGGCGAAATCAGGAGGCAGCTCGAATGTCGGCGATACATCACTCCCTGATGAGCTCAATGCATTTTACGCACGCTTTGATAGGGAGAACACCGATGTGCCTTCCCGAGCCCCCATTCGCTGTGATGGTATTTCAGTCCCAGTTACAGAGGCTGACGTCAGGAAATCCTTCAGAGGGGTGAACCCTCGAAAAACGTCTGGACCTGATGGCATACCTGGTCGTGTTCTAAAAATCTGTGCGGACCAACTGGCTGGAGTTTTTACGGACATTTTCAACCTTTCACTTCTGAGGTCTGACGTTCCCACTTGCTTCAAAAGGGCGTCAATTATACCAGTGCCCAAGAAGAGCAAGGTGACGTGCCTCAATGACTATCGACCTGTGGCACTAACGCCTGTGGTGATGAAGTGCTTTGAGAGGTTGATCATGGAGCAAATCAACTCCTACCTCGACAAAAACCTGGACCCACTGCAGTTCGCTTACCGCCACAACAGATCAACGGTGGATGCGATCTCGCTGGCTCTCCACTCCGCTCTGGACCACTTGGACAACAAAAACTCATATGTCAGGCTGTTATTTATTGACTACAGCTCGGCATTTAACACAATCATCCCCTGCAAGCTCGTTACCAAACTCGCAGAACTGGGTCTCTGCGCATCCCTCTGCAATTGGATCCACGATTTCCTCATCCACAGACCACAGTCTGTTCGTATTGGTGGAAATGTGTCAGACTCGATAACAATCAGCACGGGAGCACCTCAAGGCTGCGTGCTCAGCCCCCTGCTGTACTCACTCTATACTCATGACTGCGTAGCCGGTCACAGTGCAAACTCCATCATCAAGTTCGCTGACGACACCACTGTTGTGGGACGTATCACTGATGGGGATGAGTCGGAGTATAGAAGAGAGATCGAGCAACTGTCCATATGGTGCCAGCACAATAACCTGGCCCTCAACACCAGCAAAGCCAAGCAACTGATTGTGGACTTTGGAAAGAGTAGGATGGGGACCCACAGTCCCGTTTATATCAACGGGTCGATGGTTGAAAGGGTCAAGAGCTTCAAATTCCTGGGCGTGCACATCTATGAAGATCTTTCCTGGTCCGAGAACACTGATGCAATTATCAATAAAGATCATCAGCGCCTCTACATCCTGAGAAGATTACGGAGAGTCGGTTTGTCAAGGAGGACTCTCTCTAACTTCTACAGGTGCACAGTAGAGAGCTTGCTGACCGGTTGCATCGTGGCTTGGTTCGGCAACTTTAGCGCCCTGGAGAGGAAAAGACTACAAAAAGTAGTAAACACAGCCCAGTCCATCATCGGCTCTGACCTTCCTTCCATCGAGGGGATTTACCGCAGTCGCTGCCTCAAAAAGGCTGGCAGCATCATCAAGGACCCACACCATCCTGGCCACACACTCATCTCCCTGCTACTTTCAGGTAGAAGGTACAGGAGCCTGAAGACTGCAACGTCCAGGTTCAGGAATAGCTACTTCCCCACAGCCATCAGGCTATTAGACCTGGCTCAGACAAAACTCTGAACATTAATAACCCATTATCTGTTATTTGCACTTTATTAGTTTATTTATTCATGTGTGTATATATTTATATATGATATATGGACACACTGATCTGTTTTGTAGTCAATGCCTACTATGTTCTGTTGTGCTGAAGCAAAGCAAGAATGTCATTGTCCTATCAGGGGCACATGACAATAAACTCACTTGAACTTGAACTATAACGGCTCGGGTGAGTGAGGCCAAATGCAAATTGTACAAACAGCACCTCATAATTTGCTTGGGCAGCTTAGAACCCAGCGATATGAGTATTGATTTATCTAACTTCAAGTAACCTTTGCTTGACGAGGGCATTCGATCCAATTTGTGGTCCCAGCCACAAAGACAGATGTGTACAGCAATTTGTTCTTCCCACGCACTATTAAAGCATGGAATAATCTCCACCAAGCCACGTTTGCCCAGCCAGATGCAACTAAATTTAAAGTGGCACTTTCTTCCCAATAACCCTCTCTGGCTAAACCCCTCCCTTCACCACCTCCAGTTTAAATTCCAGTTGGAATATTTTGGAGGACCAAGTAACCAAGAACCAAGAACCTCATCCCTCCCCCAACCTAGTCATCATACTAGTTTCACTGGGTACACAAAATGCTGGAGAAACTCAGCGGGTGCAGCAGCATCTATAGCGAAGGAGATAGGCAACGTTTCGGGGCCGAAACCCTTCTTCAGACTAGTTTCACTGTCGTCCTGTTGAATTACACTGTTTGCATTACTCGTTATCACCGACCCCACAACGAACAATTGACTATTGTGGGCTCCACATTTCCTTGATCATCGTTGCTGGATTTGATTTGTCCTTTTGCGTTCCTTTCATTCATTTGTTCTACCACATGTATCTTTTCATATCTCGCGGTTCCCCCTCTCCTGACTCTCAGTCTGAAGAAGGGCCTTGACCCGAAACTTCACCTGTTCCTTTTCTCCAGAGATGCTGCCTGACCTGCTGAGTTACCCCAGCTTGCTTGTGCCTATATTTAAGAGATGTATAGATTTCTAGACAAGCAGTATGGGATAACAGCAGGGACCTGGTTTTGAAGTGGAGAATCAACCAGGATAGTATTGGATGACAGAGCTGGTTGGAAGGGCCAAATGGCCTACTCCTGCTCCTGTGAACAAATAATCAAAGTCGTGAGAGTTGGACAGAATATGGAAAGACGACAAAATCACGTGAAATTGAGCAGCAGATGAAGTGGACAGTCTCCAGAAGTTCCTATTTCTTATGTTTTTATTTGTGGAGATTCAATAATCATCTTCAAAAGAAAAAATAATAAAGTAATATGATAGGAGTAGAATTAGGCCATTCGGCCCATCAAGTCTACTCCGCCATTCAATCATAGCTGATCCATCTCTCTCTCCTAACCCCATTCTCCTGCCTTCTCCCCATAACCCCTGACACCCGTACTAATCAAGAATAGTAAGATTAAATGAGAACTTACCAGTTTGAAGTTTGATCTTTATTTTATGAGGAGTTACGATGAGGGATTACGTGAAGAGCCCGCCAGCACGCATACGCGACATTCTTCAAAGCAGCGGTGTGAAATCACAGATAACAGAGTTGACTAAGATAGTAAGATAAGAGAACCAGCATACCAGTTGACCTTTCTAATAGAGGGTTTGGGAGCGGAGGGCATGTAATCCTTCATCGTAACTCCTCATAAAATAAAGATCAAACTTCAAACTGGTAAGTTCTCATTTAATCTTACTATTTTACTTCGGAGTCACGCGAGTGACTACGTGAAGATTTCAAAGCTCTGTGATTTCATGCCCTGGAACGAGTCCATGCTCACACACTGCCATAATGACAAATGGAGGAAGTATGTTAATGTATTTCAGACATGAAACTGTGCTGAAAAACAAGAGGGTATTTATTTAACAAATAACAATAATAATACCCCTACTTCGGGGAAATTATAATACAGAACTTAAAATTGTGACTGCAAACGTCTCAGGCACGGCAACGGGTTTATTATAGAACTGCTGAAGGTTTTCTCATTAAGCCAACCCGCCGTTGCAAGGATGCAGCCCTGGTGGAGTGAGATTTAAAATCATCAGTGTCCACCCCCGCTGCACCCAATACCACCCTTAGCCATCTAGAAATAGTTTGCACGGTGACTCTGTGATGAGGACGTTTGTGACTTATAAGAAGAGCCCTTTCTGTGCCCCTGAGACACTTGGTGACCTCCAGGTAGTGTAAACGGTGAGTCACTACGCATAGGCAGCTGTCTACGGGGTAAGCCAGGAAATCCAACTTGCGGCCAGATGATCCAGGCCTGTCTTGTTTGAGTAACCCCTGAAAGAAGAAAGTTACCTTATTGTTGGTTATAACCATGGCATCCATACTTAGCTTGTGTAGGGATTGGACCTGTTGCGCCGTCACGAGTGCCATCAGCATTACCATTTTATATGTCAATTTGGCTAGGGAAAGAGACATTACTTGTGCCCACCCTCGGAGCATGGTTAACACAATGCCAATATCCCAGGTCTGGGAATATCTAGGCCTGGGGGGATTTGTTGAAAATACCCCTCATAAGTTTAGACACCAAGGGGTGAGACCCAACTGCAAGATGATCTAAACCTAGTCCGAGATATGAGGATAGGGCACTCCTGGCACAGTTGATGGCACTGTAGCTCAAACCTTCATCAAAATGAAGGCTCTCCAGGAACTCCAGCACATCCGTAATGGTGGCTGTGTCATATGTGGTGTTTGTCTTGGTACAAAACACCTCCCATTTCTTGACGTAAGTGAGGTATTGTCTCCTGGTGGCCGATGCCGTGATGATATTCATTGTGTGGTCCGAAAGTCCAAATTGCAGGAGTGGCCTATTCAAAGCCTGCAAACCAATAGGTTAATCCAGTCATGGCACGTGTGACTCTCCCCTGTCACAGGATGTACCAGTAAACCCGGACATTTGGGTATTGGAATGCATGGTTCTAAGACCATGTCCAGTACCACAGGGAACCATGGCTGAGTAGGCCAGTCGGGTACAACCAGAATACCCGATGCGGAGTCTTGTTGAATTTTCTGCAAGACCCGACTGATGAGGCATAGAAAAACAAATCCCCCAGTGTAGCGAGAAAGCATCCATCGCTACTGCCCCAGGGACTGGTTCCCATGCAACATATGTTGGTATTTGGTGAGCGAGTCTGGATGCAAAAAGGTCAATATCTGGTAGAAACATAGAAATTAGGTGCAGGAGTAGGCCATTCGGCCCTTCAAGCCTGCACCACCATTCAATATGATCATGGCTGATTATCCAACTCAGTATCCCATACCTGCCTTCTCTCCATATCCTCTGATTCCCTTTGCCACAAGGGCCACATCTAACTCCCTCTTAAATATAGCCAATGAACTGGCCTCAACTACCCTCTGTGGCAGAGAGTTCCAGAGACCCACCACTCATGGCGTTCCATACCGAGCCACGATATCTGGCTTTGTGGTCCAACATCCATTCGGTGTTGTCATTAAACTTGCGTGACCTGGTGTCCGCCACAGTATTTAGCTTACCCGGAAGGTAAGTGGCTGATATCCAAATGTTCCTTTCTAAGCACCAGTGCCAGATTGTATTGACCAATTCATCACAATATATCAACTTAATTCCACCCATATGATTGATGTAAGGCACCACGGTGGTATTATCAATTTGTAGGCGTACATGCAGATGGTGCATGTCCGAACAGTAAGGCCGGAGTCCATGAAATGCTCCCAGCATTTCTAGATGATTAATTCCCAGTGCCGGGAGTAAGGTTCATTCATGTGCATTCCATCTACCACCGCAACTGGAGGTGGTATTAGTTGTTCCCCAGCCTTGAGCGCTGGCGTCAGTTTGTAGTATACCCAAGGGGTTTGTGATTGTAATGGGATTAGAGCAATGTCGAGCATTGTAATTCCAATTTTGCTTTTGCTGGTAATTGCATTGGCCTGTCAAAATGGCCAGCATGGTGTTTGAGTGCTGCAATTTTTGCTCTTTGTTGGTTTTGGTAATGCAAGGGCCCAAATTGTGTGACTGGAAAGGCAGCCACAAGCTTCCCAATTACCCTGGCTACTTGCTGAATAGATGGTTTACTGATGCCAGCAAGGCTGTTACATGCTTCTATCAAGTCTGACGCTATTTTCGGTGGCAAAGTGACAGACATATGAACAGAGTCAATTGTGAATCCCAAATAGTCCATAGTGGTAGAAGGCATTAATTTGGATTTGTCTGGATGGATGATAAACCCCAGTTTTTGAAATAAGTGCTCAGAGGCTGAGACAGCCAATTTGGCCAAAGGTTTTGTCCAAGGTTTTCCCCATGATTAAAATGTCATAGAGGTAAGCCATAACAATATGATTTTGTTTTCTGAGACACGCTAAAGCTGGTTTCAATAATTTGGTAAACAGTCTGGGTGCTGATGTTAATCCATTAGGCAGCATTTTATACTGCCAGAGCTGCCCCATCCAGGCAAATTTCAAATATCTGCAATGATCTTTGTCTATTGGTGCTGAATAGTATGCATCTTTTAGATCGATGCAAGCCATGAAGTACTTCTTGGAAACTAGTTGTTTGGCAGTAATAAAAGTTTCCATTTTTAAGTGGGTGTACTGCACAAAAGTATTCAGTTATGTCAAATCAATAATGATACGGCATCCGCCGTCTTTTTATTTTTTAATTTTTGGCGAAGATGTTCGATACAAACTCATGAGATTCATTTTTGGTTTTCTCAATTACCCCTTTCGTATGTAGTCTTAAGAGTTCAGCATGACCTTCTATCTTTTATTTCTGTGAAAGTACAAACTTTCGACTAGGTGCATGTTGAACAGGTAGGGAAAGTTTGTGAACAAATTAAATTTTGTATCCCTGAATACTTTGCAGTATGAACGGATCAGAAGTTAAAGAACTCCATGCATCCCGAAACAAATGCAACCGTCCCCCAATCCGTGAAGAAGTTAAACATGCGATGTTCCTGAGGCAACCAGACCCACCTACTTCCATGGTTACTGGCGGTGCTGCGTTAGTTTCCTCTGTCCTTGTTTCCTGGGAGATGGAGGCGCTGGGGTGTGGGGGTGGTGCATCTTCCAGGAAGGCCGTGCTGGGGCACGGTCTAAAAAAGACCGTTGAGCAGGTTGGACGGCCTTCAAGCTTTCACCAGCAGGTGTTCTGTCGCTGTGGTAGCATGGTCTGCTGGTGGATGCATAGGGGTGCTGTCACCGCAGGTATGAGGACTTGGTGGCAACCGGCACTTTTATCATGCCTATTGCCTTTGTCTCTTCATTGAGGTCTTTTACCTGCTTAGGCAGGTTGTCCCGAATAGTAGTGTAGGCGGCTGTGCACTGTTGGGTCTGCACAACCCTGCGAACTTGGGGTTCAGTGCAGGTCGGATGACACTCTTCCTGTAACAGTTGATCTCAACGTGAGTGTTACAGAGGAGTGCCAGAGCATCCTGTAGCTCTTACGGCATTTCCACTCCATCCACTGACCTGGCAACGGCCGTAATCCCAGAAGCCAGTAGTTTTAGGATTTTTTGGAGTTTTACTTCCTGGCTTCTGATGCCAGGGCTCATGTTACCCCAGATGGGGTTGTTGACTGCAGGCATGTTGAGGGTGACATAATTCTCAGGAGCTAGGTATTTGGCTGCGGTGTCATTAATGAACTGTTCCTGAAGTTGATTCATTGCCATGTAGTTTATACTGGCTGCCAACTTCGGCTGCAACGGCAGTCCTTTTTGGGTAGGCATCTCAAATTTTGATACCATGCCCAGCAGCTCCTCTTCTGGCACCCCTAGCATTGGTGTTTCTTCAGCCAAACTCCCCTCTTCAGAGTCAGCCCAGTTCTGACTCCTTATGCTCCCCTGCGAAGAGGGTGAGACATTTGGCAGCCCTGTAAAGGATGCTGCCATGGGTCTGCGAGGAGACCCACTGTGACCATACCCCTGCTGCAGCAGGCCACGTTGGAGCAACTGCTCCACCATCCGCTCCATGTGGGATAGTCGACCGCCGTCGCTTCCCGCGGGTGGGGTGTCCTCCAGTCCGGACCCAGCCGAGTCAGCGGACCTGCCCGACTTCCGGGTGGTTTTGCCGCCAGTCCGAGGAGCACCTGCAGGCTGTAGCGGCGTGAAGTCAGGGGCAGCGGTTTGAATCAGCAGCTCTGGAGAACTCGACCGCTGCTGGCTGCCCGCTTCGCGATCTTCGGCAGCTAGTTTGGCAGCGGCTCGTTTGGACTTCGTCCTCGATTCCATCTTGGTCTGCTCTGTAAGGAAAATACTTAACAGAGCTGACAACGACCACAGGAATGGTAAGAACTTACCTGCGGGCCATTTTTAAACTTACACTGGAGGAGCAATGCTCCTCCTGCCTGTCGCTTTGCAATGCGTTCGACGCTATTTCGCGCATGCGTGCTGGCGGGGTCTTCACGTAGTCAATCACGTGACTCCGAAGTAAAATCTATCAATCTCTGCCTTAAAAATATCCACTGACTTGGCCTCCACAGCCTTCTGTGGCAAAGATTTGCACAATTATTCCAAATTCCAAAATAATGCTACATTTCCACATAAACATCAGCCTACTCTCTGTGTTTCTGTGATGTGTCCGTATTATTGATGTGACGGCCACTACTCTACATTGGGTGGAATGTTTTCACCCCCGGTCTACGTGAAAGTACACGGCAAATGTCACAACTAATAGATCTCTCCAGTAGGTATGTTGCAAAACTTACCTTTAGCGGTGCTGCAGTTCTGCTGCTCCCCGTGTGCGCGACTTTGGCGCCTTTCAGAGGGGGGCGGGCTTAAAGTGCCGTTTTTCTTCAGACTGGGATAATCGATCACTGTCGGGCGATTTCGTTGCGGAAGAAAAGTCGCTCCGACATTTCATCAATGAAGGTATTTTTAAATTACTCTAGATTATTTATTAACTAGAGTAATTTAAAAATCACCTTCAAAAGCCGTGAGCACCGACAACCGGAAGGATTTTGCGTAGGGGAGAAAAAAAGGTAAATAGTTTATTTTTATATTAAAAGTTGGTTTTTCGGGAGGCTTTAATAATATTTTTATGTTGCGAAATGGGGTCCCAAAAAATGTATGAACAAACAATATTTTTCCCCCCGACTTCACCGCTAACCGCAACGTTCCAATCCACCGCATTCCACTAAAACCCACTCGCTAGTTGATTTAAATGGCCATTCATTTACAGGAATCAAACATTAAATTCCTTCTATTTGGCCCAGAAATTCATGAAAATGAGATTTTAAAATTATGTTATATTGTGGATTATTGTGTGAATGTTATTTGGACACTTAAGCAATTTTTAAAAAGTTTATCTTTTCTTAAGAAATGGATAGATGTTTAGATCTACTCATTGAATTTTGTAATTAGCTACAATTAGATAACTAACTAATTATATGCTTTCATTTTAGGTAATCCAAGTAAGATTGTTTAATATTTGTTTCAGAATGCTTCAATCTATAATAACTGAAAATTTCATTGAGTTCTCTTAATTTTTAAGAAAGTTATGGGCTTTTAACTTTTCCAGATCACAGGTTTTGAGTTAAGTCAATTGAAAGGCAATGGGGAGCAAGATGCTAATTTCCGAGTATGAAAATGGCCATAACTTTCTTAATACTGAAGATATGAAAGTAAATTAGGTGTCAAATTAAACTTCTTTTTATGCTTTATCTGATGGGATAAATTGCAGACTTGATTTTTTAAATCTCAAAATTTTGTGACATTGCTATCTCCAGCGACAGCATCATTTATTTCCAAGATGGTATGCACCAGGAACACGTATAAATAACCACAAAATGCTACATTTTCCAACAGATGCCCGTTAAACCTTGATATATTACCCATGCTAGCAGGATAAAATTGCAACTTTCAAAAACGCAAGGTTACATCTCCAATATGATTCATGCAGAATATTTTTGAATTAGAATTCCATCTTGAGAAAATAGATACCTCTGAAACATAGTCGTTGAAGTGATTGTCCTGATTGGAATATTCATGTTGAACTTTCTTAATGATAGAGGAGAAAATAAATGGACAGTGTCCAAGGGCAGAATGTAGCAAGTCCAATCAAACTGCTGACTTGGCCCAACTTAGCTGTGGATGGCAGGAGTTCAAAGCCTGACTTCATATAAATCAATGCTTTCATTCAGTGCTGGATGCTTCCAGCTAATTGGCAGTAGCTGCAGCAAGTAAATGTGAAGCCATCTTTGCAATTGGACGCTGCTTTGGACACAGCCATTACTTTTGAATATTGTTCTTGGCTAATTTCTAACTTCATCAACTTGGAATGGATTTTATTCGGATTGATAAGTAATATTTGTGAAGTTTAGGAATGGAAAGGCAATGCAGCTTTGAAGAGCATTTCAAGAGGATTTTAGAGGATTCTGTCAATAGGACGATATAATCGGCAAACCTTACCCTTCATGACATTTGCCCCGCCCAAATACTGTTGATTTAGCTGGACGCATGCAGCCGCATTACACCAACCACATTGAGGCGAGAGCCAAAGAAACACACCCACACATCTATTTTGTCCGAGGTCTGAAGTCCAACAATGCAGACCAACATCTACAGAGGCACCGTAGAAAGCAAACCATCAGATTGCATTAAATAAGCTGGGTGGATACAAGTCAGTAACACCCACAGTACATCACGCACTGAAGTTAAAGAGGCGACTGGGACCCAAACAAATGCAAAGTGCCCAGCACCACTCACCCCAGCATGGGTTGTGTGAAGTATGAAAAATATATCATATTGTTCAACCCAAACACACTTATTGCTTCTGCAGGCAGGGACAGTATTAGGTTCAATTATCAATGATGTAAACATGCTCACTGCATTTTATACCATCCCATTATTTATAAATTATATATAATAAAGTGCCTCAAAAGTCTACATTTCCTTTGTATAATTGTTATCACTGATGTAATATTTCTATCGTGTCAATTATGATAAATTTAAGAAGTGTTATTAATACAGACTGCTGATATAGTACCAACCATCACAGAATGGCCACTTTTAATTACCTGATGACACCAACATATTTATTACTGTGATTCACACTGCTCTAACTTAATGATTTGGAAGGACTCGTGCTGTCTTTAATAAACTTCATAGAAAATCAAAGATCTAATTTAAGAACATTAGAAAGCAGGCAATTCAAATTACACAATGCAGATCAATCTTAATTCCGCAGCCTCTGGTTTTGAGCGGCAGGAGGGGAGAGCATTGATGTTTTGAGGCAATTCCACCAGTCAATGAGACCATCACTAATTTAGACTTCAGAGATACAGCGTGGAAACAGGCCCTTCCGACTACCGAGTCCGCGTCGACCAATGATCACCCCGCACACTAGCACTATCCTACACACTAGGGACAATTTACAACTTTACCAAGGTCAATTGAAGTCTTCAGAGTGTGGGAGGAAACTGGAGCTCGTGGAGAAAACCCACGCGGTCACGGGGAGAAGATACAAACTCCGTACAGCCAGCACCCGTAGTCAGGATCAGACCTGGGGTCTCTGGCGCTGTGAGGCAGCAACTCTACCGCTGCACTACTATAGCTCCTGAATGTAGGTGTGTTCATCTACAACACAGCCACATCCCATAACCCCAGGTTCATTACTAAACCTAGTCAGCAATTTCATATTGACAAGCAGAGGAGGGCAAGCATTATCAAATGGTAGATAACAACTTTGTGTCATGTGTTTTTCAACGCTTTCCCTGAATGACCAGAATTGCATGTTCTACTCCAAGTACATTTTGACCAGTGTTTTGCATCCCTCTGTTTTCACACATGGGTTACAAATCTTAATGTTTCAACAGAGACACAAGGAACTGTAGATGCTGGTTTACAAATAAAATAAAACAAAGTGCTGGAGTAACCCTGCGGGGCGGTCAGTATCTCTGGAGAACATGGAAAGAAACTGCAGATGCTGGGATATACTAAAGATAGACACAAAGTGCTGGAGTAACTCTTCGGGTCTGGCAGCATCAGATTGAAGAAGGGTCCCGACTCGAAATGTTACCCATCCCTCTTCTCCAGAGATGCTGCCTGACCCGCCGAGTTACTCCTGCACTCTGTATCTATCTTCAGTCTGTTCGCAAATAGGTAGCAGATAATCAATTATAATTTTCCAATCCAACGTAGTAGACACTGAATCAAAGGAGCATATTAAAATGATGGCCAAGCCATTTACACAATTCCCAACCAATTATAATCATAGAGTGATACAGCGTGGAAACAGGCCTTTTGACCAAACTTTCCCACACTGACCATATGTCCCATCTGCACTGGTCCCAGCTGCCTGTGTTTACCCAATATCCCTCTAAACCTGTCCTATGCACCCACGTATCTGCATAATTGTTTCTTAAAATTCACCAAAAACAAGTATTAAACTGAGGATTTCCCTTTTTTCCGCTAATGTGAAGACTGACAAAACAGTGAATTCATCAGGTCTGTCATTTTATTGTTATTTTCATTATTACTCACTTCTGTTTTTCATCCACATTTTACATCTGTTGTGAGAACCACATTATATCTCAGAGACGCTGCAGAATGATAATGATTCAGTGAGGCACAAAGGAAGATGACATTAAGATAACAGTCATCAGTGTAACTGCGGTAAGTCTCACGGTGTGACCCTGAATAGTCTACCACTTCCTCAGGGGGTTTGAAGTGATCTCGTATTCAACTGCTCAAGTGGCTCAACCATCTCCTGCCGAATCTTATAAACTTAAGCAATTGTTGGTGGAACAAAGGGGAATCGGTCAGTTCTCCCAGTTGCTGGACACTTTAATTCGCCTTCCCATTCCTGCACAGAACATTCTGTCCTAAGTCTCCTCCATTGTCAGAGTGAGGCTAAACGGCAATTGGAGGAACAGCATCTCATATTTCACTTGGGCAGCTTACAGCCCAGTGGTATGAATATTGAGTTCCCTCACTTCAGATAGCCACGACATTCCCTCTCTCTCTCTCTATCCCTCCCCGACCCAAGTCACACTAGCTGCTTGTTTTCACCCTACAAACAGCTAACATGGATAGGTGACGTTTCACAGAGTGCTGGAGTAACTCAGCGGGTCAGGCAGCATCTGTGGAGAACATGGATAGGTGACGTTTCACAGAGTGCTGGAGTAACTCAGCGGGTCAGGCAGCATCTGTGGAGAACATGGAGAGGGGATGTTTCGGGTCAGGAGCCTTCTTCAGACTGATCAATCATGTATTCATTTCAATAATATAATTTCCATTATATTGTAACCATATGAACTATTCCCAAGTTAATTAACACAATAATACCATCAATTCTTCATCAGCCTTAGTGTTTACACCGAGAAGAATGCATTAAAGTCTACCTACTCACAGATCAGACTGTGCCCTTATCTGTACACAGGAACTGTGCCATGGAATTTGGCACGCTGACCTGATGATGCAGTTTTAACTCCCTGTCTGCACCATATCCAATATGTTATAGTTTGCAAAATGTCTATTTAATCCAGAACATTCCAGTTAAATAACCAGGCAGTGGGACTAATGCAGTAATTTAATACCATGGGTGTCCTTGTAATTTTACCTCCTGTAGCGTGACAAAGCTATTTTCTGTGTTCATAGTCAATAATTTCTATTTCTTTTACATCTCTGTAATTTTAAAGCAGGTTGGACTGAAGTTTAATGTCAGCACCAGTCGCAATTTTACAAAATGTTCAATTACTTGCGGCTCCTTGTGTGTACGTGACAGTCACTGGAGTGCTGGTGATTCAGTCTGTCTATACAGTGGCATACAGCATGTTGAAGAAAGGCACCTTTGCACAGTATGCCACGAGACATTGTTTTTATCCACTGTTTGGGTGGTTCAATGTTTGCCACACCTTGTTGTATGTGGGATGCTTGCGTTGTCTACTCTGCACAAAGATTGCAATCTAGCAGTCTAGGGCGGCACGGTGGCGCAACGGTACAGGTGCTGCCTTACAGCGCCAGAGACCCGGGTTCAATCTTGACCTCCGGTGCTGTCTGTACAGGGTTTTGCACGTTCTCCCTGTGACCATGTGGGTTTTCGCTGGGTGCTCCGGTTTCCTCTCACATTTCAAAGGCTTGTAGGTTTATAGGTTCATTGGCTTTGGTAAATTGTCCCTAATGTCATAAGTTGAAAAGGTCATAAGTGATAGGCCATTCAAGTCAACACTGCCATTCAATCATGGCTGATCCATCTCTCCCTCCTAACCCCATTCTCCTGCCCTCCCCATAACCTCTGACACCCGTATGAATCAAGAATCTATCTCTCTGCCTTAAAAATATCCACTGACCAACCTCCTCCAATAGCTCAGACCCTCGAGTCATGGCAACACCCTTGTAAATCTGCTCTGCACCCTTTCCAACTTCATCACATCTTTCCAGTGGCAGGGAGATCAAAACGGAACACTTTCCCCTCCACATCCCGAGACTTCCTCTCCCCTGCCTCTCACAAGAAGGGTCTCAACCCAAAACGTCACCCATTCCTTCTCTCTAGAGATGCTGCCTGACCCGCTGAGTTACTCCAGCACTCTGTGAAATGTCACCTATCCATGTTCTCCACAGATGCTGCCTGACCCGCTGAGTTACTCCAGCACTCTGTGAAACGTCACAAAAAGCTACAAATGTTGGAATTTTTAGGATTCCTTTGGAGGAATTTTTGCTGGAAGAGCTAGAGGAACTCAGTGGGTCAGGCAGCATCTGTGGAGGGAAAGGACAGGTGATGTTTCTGCTCGGGACGCCTCATCGGGAATCAGTCAGTCTGAAGAAGGGTCCTGAGCTGAAACTTTGTCCATCCATTCCCTGCACAGATGCTGCCCGACCCTCTGAGTTCCTCGAGCACTTCGTATTTTGTTTAAGTAGGATGCGAGGGTATCTTGTAGAAACATATATAATTCTTTAAGGATTGGACAGGCTAGATGCAGGGAAAATGGTCCCCGATGTTGGGGCGGTCCAGAACCAGGGGTCACAGTTTAAGAATATGGGGTCGGCCATTTAGGACTGAGATTATGAAAAACGTCTTCACCCCGAGAGTTGTAAATCTGTGGAATTCTCTGCCACAGAAGGCAGTGGAGGGTTAAGAGAGAGTCAGATTTAGCTCTTAGGGCTAACAGAATGAAGGGATACGGGGAAAAGCAAGAATGGGGTATTGATTTTGGATGATCAGCCATGATCATATTGAATGACGGTGCTGGCTCAAAGGGCTGAATGGCCTACTCCTGCACCTATTTTCTATGTTTCTACCGCAAAGCCGAGGGTAAATTTGCTCTCCGTCACATCTTCTCCCTCCACAACTGGGTCGGTCACAGGAGTGAGTCAAATGCCACGGTTACTGCCGATGAGGCAGAAAGTTCACCCTATACAGCTGTGACCAAGTTAACTCCACACTAAGCTGCTCCCACCGATTACACACCAGGACTCTGGCAGAGCAGACAATCTCAGCTGTTAGACACTGTAATCATTTTCACTGCTGAGGGCCGCAACACAAGGGAGCAGCAAGTCGCAACGTACAAGCTGACATCCTCAAGTGGAACAGGATTCCATTATGAGCAATCTGTAATACATTGACAGATAGAAGAGATATATTCTGTACATTTCGGTCTATTATATTGGGGGATCTTATCCAGAAATGCAGATGCATGGAGCACATGCATGGTATTTAAAGTGTCTTTCTGATAAAGCCTGACTTGTGCACTGCCCTCGACTCGTATCTCTTTGTACAGAGAGGCTTGTCACCAACACAATGGAGGAGGATGCCACAAGCTTTTCACAGGAAGCCTAGTTAGAATATGCAAAGCTTCTTGATATCTGGACATTGCTGTATTTCATTATTTGTAAGGCGATTTTATATTCTTGCTTATTAAGCAGTTGTCATGGTGCAGGGTGAAGGGATGGAATGAGATTATTGTGCTGTAGCGACCATTCCAGTCAGATCAACAAGTGGCTTCTCTCCGTAATGTCATTTTTAAGCTCTTTTTATGTACGGTCGCTGTTGAAATAAGATGGAGGAAATAAACTTGCTTTCTTGCCGGTATTTAAAAAAAAATAAACAAGATAAGTGGTGTAGAGAAAGGTCTCGACCCGAAACGTCACCCATTCCTTCTCGCCAGAGATGCTGCCTGTCCCGCTGAGTTACTCCAACATTTTGTGTCTACCTTCAGAATGTGGAACTGGTCAGTTTGTAAACAAAACCAGAATCAGGCATCTGGGAACGACATCTAATTTACTCCACACATTTCATGTATGATGGGCGTTCTCACGGACGGACAATGGGCCGGGGAATGACAGGGGAGAGATGGTAAACAAGTGGCGCTATCTTTCTTTGCCCACTATTTTGCTCAAAATAAAGAAGCTATTGCCTGCACTCAAATAGAAGGCGAGAGGAACTGATAGTTCTCACTTTTCAAAATAGTTACAGTAACTGAGCATTAAACACCAAGAACAAAAAACAGATTAAAAAACTAAAGTATATTTGGATTTTACTTGCAGCTCCAACTTCCCATTCCTTTTAAAGTTTGCTCTCTCTGTGGCCCAGTCATAGAGTGATACAGTGTGGACCAGACCCTTCGGCCCAACTTACCCATGCTAGCCAACATGTCCCAGCTACACTAGTCTCACCTGCCCGCGTTTGGTTCATATCCCTCCAAACCTGTCCTATCCATGAACCTGTCTGACTGTTTCTTAAACGTTGAGATAGTCCCAGCCTCAACTACCTCCTTTGGCAGCTTGTCCAATACGCCCACCACCCTTTGTGTGAAATGTCCATGAACATTACCACGTATGCTCAAATTCATATGAGCACAGTTCGACAGTCAAATTGCAGCTTTAAAAATTGATAACAGAGCCAACTGTATGGGGAAGATAGACACAAACATCTGGAGTAGCTCAGCTGGTCAGGTAGCATCTCTGGAGAACATGGGTAGGTGACATTTTGGGTCGAAGCCCTTCTTCAGATAGGAAATGAGCATTCGACTGAACACATTTACAAAGCGTTTTAAATAACTAAAAGCACTCTGATTAGGTCTAAAGTAGTCTTAAACAGGGCAGTGATGTTCATAAGGTTGTAAGTAATAGGAGCAGATTAAGCCATTGGGGCCCATCAAGTCTACTCCACTATTCAATCAGGGCTGATCTATCTCGCCTCCCAAAACCTATTCTCCTGCCTGCTCCCCGTAACCCCTGACACCCGTACTAATCAAGAATCTATCTATCTCTGCCTTACAAATATCGATTGACTTGGCCTCTACAACCCTCTGTGGCAAATAATTCCACAGATTCACCACCCTCAGACTAAAGGAATTCTTTATCATCTTCTTCCCAAAGGAACATTCTTTAATTGTGAGGCTATGACCTCAGGCGTTGATAAATAAAGAATAACACTGCTTTACTGATAGAACAGGTGATCTCCTTTCAAATCTATTTCCTTACTCTTTTTTTGGGCAACCTGTGTCTTTCTCCATCTTTATAACATTTCACTCACACACGATTGGCTTTTCCACATCAATTCATCTACTAACAAGATCTGACAAACTCCTGAAAGCAGGTCTTGGAAGCATATTTCATTGACATGCTTCTGTAATAAAGTCATTTCTCACGGAGCAGAATGGTGAATGTGATCGTCACCATGCGGGTGATGTGTAAATGCTAATGTTATCTTACTTTGCCGCCCTGGATCAATTCAGAAGGGTTTCGGCCAGATACGTCGCCTATTTCCTTCACTCCATAGATGCTGCCTCGCCCGTTTAGTTTCTCCAGCATTTCTGTCTACCTTCAATTCATTTCAAAATGTGTTACATTCGCCTGAAGGAAATACTTGGCAGTTGCAAAGACATTACCTTGCAGCGTTTCCAACTTCTGATATCTACACATCGGGGTCTGTTTACACTTAGAAACATAGAACATAGGTGCAAAAGTAGGCCATTCTGCCCTGATCACCCAGAATCAGTACCCCGTTCCTGCTTTCTCCCCATATCCTTTGATTTCGTTAGCCCTAAGAGCTATATCTATAATGAAAACATCCAGTGAATTGGCCTCCACTGCCTCTATGGCAGAGAATTCCACAGATTCACATCTCTCTGGGTGAAATTTTATTCCCTCATCACAGTCCCAAATGGCTTACCCTTGATTCTTAAACTGTGATCCCTGGTTCTGGACTCCCCTGACATCTGGAACATTTTTCCTGCATCTAGCCTGTCCAATCCCTTAAGAATTTTATATGTTGCTATAAGATGCCCTCTCATCCATCTAAATTATATAAGATATTCTCTCATCCTTCTAAATTCCAGTGAATACATGCCCAGTCAATCCATTCTTTCATCATATGTCAGGCCCGCCATCCCGGGAATTAACCTGGTCTTAATTCTGCATCCATCCAGGGTTTAGAGGGTGTGGGCTAGATGCCGACAAAGGGGCTAGCACAGTCCACCAACATGGTGGAACGAAGGGCCTGTTTCCATGCTGTACAGCTCTGGCACTTTCTTACAGCATTCAGTCGAAGACCAGCTTAGACTTACTGAGGCATGAAATCCAAAATTACTCAGAGCATTCTATATGTTTAAGAGAGAACTGCGGATGCTGGAAAAATCAAAGGTAGACAAAAATGCTGGAGAAACTCAGTGGGTGAGGCAGCATCTATGGAGCGAAGGAATAGGTGATGTTTCGGGTCTGAAGAATGGGTCTCGACCGGAAACGTCACCTATTCCTTCACTCCATATATGCTGTCTCACCCGCTGAGTTTCTCCAGCATTTTTGTCCAACTTCAGAGCATTCTATATATCATTGATGCTGAGAAGGTGCAGCACACATCAACCATCTTCCAGTGTGTTAATTTACTGGAAGTGGCTTGATCATAAATATGCTCTGAGATTGTGAATCATCAGTGTTGCAAAAGTGCTCAGCATCCCACTGTGCCTGCTCAAACAGCACCTCATGTTCTGCTTGGCCAGCTGATAATGGCATGAACAGCGAATTCTCCAATTTCAAGTTACCCCTCCCATAACCAACCCCCCCCCCCCCTTCTCCTGCCCCTCCCAGCCCAATGTGCAGACAGTTCTCTCTCCCATGATCTCCCCCTTCCCCAGTCTCCCTGCCCCTTTGCCCTCTGCTATACTGGCATCTCCCATCCCCAGGCCCTGTATTTCCTCTCCCACCTTCCCCTAACCCATAACCCTCCCTCTGGCTTTACATTTCACTCCTTCTCTCTCTGCAAATCTGACTTCCTTTTGTCTCCTTTTCACATCAAGTCTTTGTCACTTGCTCCACCTTCTGCCATTCATCCCCCCCTCACCGTGTATCCACCTATCACTCGCCAGGCTTTACCTCACCCACCTATCTTGTTCAGCTTTCGCCCCCCAATCCCCTGCCCCAAAGAAAGATCCCAACCAGAAAGATCGGATGAGATTGGACAGAGGACATCTTGAGCAAGATCATGAAGAACCCCTACCAGCCCAGCAACGGACTGCTCCAGCTGCTACGGCCAGGCAAGCGGCTCCACTGTCACGCTGCAAAAACAGAGCGGGTGAGACGGAGTTTCATCCCACAGGCCATCAGGACTGTAAACTCTGATCTCACCAGGGTGTAATTACTGATGTGTCTTTTTTTTAAATGTAAATACTAATTCTGTTCTGTTGTTCTGTCGTTTTGCACAATCCCGCAAGCATTGCCACTTTCATTTCACTCTATGTTTTGTATGTGTATGTGACAAATAAAGTTGACTTGACTTGAGTCAGGAAATTAATCTGTTCTCACCCACCAAGTTCTTCCACCAGTTAGTGCTTTGCTCACGATTCCAGCATCTGTAGTTCCTTATGTGTCTGGTGAAACAATTCATCAGACATTTACTCCCGAACAAAAGTTCGCCATCTGAATTTTCCACCTGTGACTGTCTGCCTATAGAAATGTCTCCTATTCTTGCTATTGAGGGAATGCAGCGTAGGTTTACAAGTTTAATTCCCGCGATGGCGAGACTGTCATATGCTGAGAGAATGGAGCAGCTGGGCTTGTATACTCTGAAGTTTAGAAGGATGAGAGGGGATCTTATTGAAACATATAAGATTGTTAAGGGTTTGGACATGCGAGAGGCAGGAAACATGTTCCCAATTTTGGGGTCCAGAACAAGGAGCCACAGTTTAAGAATAAGGGGTAAGCCATTTAGAAAGGAGACGAGGAAACACTTTTTCACACAGAAAGTTGTGAGTCTGTGGAATTCTCTGCCTCAGAAGCCAGTTCTCTGGATACTTTCAAGAGAGAGCTAGATAGGTCTCTTAAAAATAGCGGAGTCAGGGTATATGGGGAGGAGGCAGGAACGGGGTACTGATTGGGGACGATCGGCGGTGCTGGCTCGAAGGACCGAATGGCCTACTCCTGCATCTATTGTCTATTGAATCTCTGCACCAGCTGTGATCTCATCACCTTAATGCTCCTTCAGTAAAAAAGATACAAAACTCCCTCACCATTTACGACAGATCAATTGACAGAACAAACTGACATTTAGAAATAAAACACAAGGAAAAGACAAACACAAGGGGGGATGTGAAATAAAAAAGCCCGGCGCAGCGCTGGTCTGAATGGCACATTTCTCCCTGGAAATCCTGCCCGATAACTCACGAAATGTTGATGTGTGTTTATTGACAAGTTCTCAGAAACAGAAACCATTTGGAAGAGAATTATCTCCTGTTATTTGACAGACAGCTTGGCGCAGTTTGAAATAATGAAGACAGCAAAGATTTGTGGGTCAATAATAATCTGCAACACAAGGCAGCAAACTCCGGGTGAACTTTGAGCCGTTTGTTATTTGATCCACGGGGTGGGGGGGGGGGGGGGGGGAGAGGGCTTTATTCACGTCCTCTCTTTCACCATTGCTGATACCTTCATCCACCGAGGAGACGAGGTGCACAAATGTCAGGAGTGGGTGTACAGGCAAGGCTGAGTGGAGCAGGACATTAGGGAAGCAGATATGTGCTGGCCTTTATTGCACAAGGAGCAGCCGCCAAGAGTAAAGCTGGTCTATTGCAATGCCACGGGGCCTTCGTGAAAGGACACACTCGAAGACATGCACTGTATTCCCAAAAGTGATGCATTCGTGGAAAACAGTCTTCCGAAGAACAAGAGGCAGCCTCCTTGCAATGCACAGACATCTTCAAGACCATTCAGTAGAGGATGCTAAGGGCCTGTTCCACCACGACTTCCGGCGACTGTCATAGTTGTAGCAGGTCGCCGAAAAAAACGGTGACTGGACCCGCCTACGACAATGTCTACGACAACCTACCACCTGGTCGACGGCAAGCTAGGACAAGCTATCGACAACCGACGTCCACACCTACGACATCCTACGACCACCAGCGACAAGCTACGACAAGGTGAGGTACCTGTCGCCGGTTAACGTAGGTTGACGTAGGTAGTCGCCAATGGAATTCACACCGGTGACAACCTACGTCATCCTGGCGACAACCTATGACAGCGCCTACGTCAGGAGAAGTAAAGCTACGACAAGCCCACGGTCACCGACTGTCGCTGAAAAGTTTTAAACATTTCAAAATCCAGCGGCGACCAGGAAAATGCTACGATTCTTTAGGCGACTGAGGAGACCATCCAGGCGACACCCCGGCGACCATGGCCCTTCTAACTCACTCCCCCCCCCCCCCCAAATCTTTGCACATCCCCAATCCTGGACTTTCCGCTCGTCACTTTAATTTCCTGTTTCATGTATCTCGTTGTGTTTTATGACTTGTTGGCACACCAATTTCCATCTTGGGATAAATAAAGTTCTACCGTATCATATCGTATCGTGTCGTCAGCGATGATCAGGGTTCGACCGCACATCTGCAGCTCCAGATGTTGCTGGAGTTTCACAATGAGGACACAGCAAACACCAACAAGTCTCAGTGTCATAACAGCCTCAAAATCTGGGCCAAGATATTCACACCAATCAACACCAGAAATATAGGTATCTGAAAATAAATTGGGCAATTACACACACAGAGTTGGATATTTATTGGAACTTTTACTGGTCCACGTTTATGTGATTTATGCAAAAATTCATTTTTAAATTTAGCTTCTCCGAGTTTCACACCATAAATTATACGAACATTACTGCCACCGATTACAGGGCAGATATACAATTTATAAGAATTAATGGATTCGCTTATTCTCTCACACAGATTTAAAGGGGTAAAGAGTTCCTGGTCACCTGTGCTGTCCACACAGAAGGTGGTGGGTGTATGGAGCGAGCTGCCGGAGATGATAGTTGAGGCAGGGACTATTGCAACATTTAGACAGGTACATGGGTAGGACAGGTTTGGAGGATATGGGCCAAACGAGTGCAGGTGGGACTAGTGTAGATGGGGCATGTTGGTCGGTGTGGACAAGTTGGGCCGAAGGGCCTGTTTCCACGCTGTATAACTCTACAATGCTCTATGTCTTTGACCTCCCAGCAAGCAACACTAACCCAATAAAACAGAGGTTGGTAACAATTCTCCTAAGTAGGAATTGCAAACATGTAAGAGGAAAGGTTTGGAGTGAAACAACCTGGTTGGAAACCAATTGGAATTGGGGAAGAAAATAAAAGGTAATTCAGAGGAATTTATAAAACGGACCAATTTTGTATCAATCTGGAGGTGTACCGATAACTGTAGCAGCCAGAATCTACACCAAGGACCCCTTTCTGGTCCAATCAGTCTGAAGAAGGGTCACAACCCAAAACGTCACCTATCCATGTTCCTCAGAGATGCTGCCTGACCCACTGAGTAACTCCAGCACTCTGTGAAACGTCACCTATCCATGTTCTCCTCAGATGTTGCCTGACCCACTGAGTTACTCCAGCACTCTGTGAAACGGAAACGGATCAAAACGGAACACTTTCCCCTCCACATCCCGAGACTTCCTCTCCCCTGCCTCTCACAAGAAGGGTCTCAACCCAAAACGTCACCCATTCCTTCTCTCCAGAGATGCTGCCTGACCCGCTGAGTTACTCCAGCACTCTGTGAAATATCACCTATCCATGTTCTCCACAGATGCTGCCTGACCCACTGAGTTACTCCAGCACTTTGTGCTTTTTCTTGTAAGCCAGCATCTGCACTTCCCTGTGCCTATCTCACCAGCACCGGCAACAATCCACTGAGTTCCTCCAGTACTTTGGGGCGGCACGGTGGCGCAGCAATAGAGTTGCTGCCTCACTGGGCCTGAGAGCCGGGTTCGATCCTTGCATGTTCTCCCTGTGACTGCAGGAGTTTTCTCCAGGTCCCAAACTCCACAGGCAACAGGTTTGTAGGTTAATTATAAATTGTAAATGATCCCTAGTGTCTATGATGGTTCTAGTGTATAGGGTGATCACTGGTCGGTGCGGACTCAGTGAGCCAAAGGGCTTGTTTCTGCGTTGTATCTCTGAAGTCTAACCTAAATTTTGCTCAAGATTCCAGCATCCGCAGATCTTGGCATCTCCTCAGCGCTCTTCCTCAGATTGTCCAAGTCCTTGTTATGACCAGCCTGTTGAGCACTGTTGCAAAGGCACTGAGCTGCTACTGGGTTCCTCTTCTGAAGCGGATTGCTTGCAAAGAGACACAAAAAGCTGGAGTAACTCAGCAAATCAAACAGAAATCAAACAGCACCTCTGGAGAGAAGGAATAGGTGACGTCTCAGGTCTGAAGAAGGGTCTCGACCCGAAACGTTCCCATTCCTTCTCCAGAGATGCTACCTGTCCCACTGAATTACTCCAGCTTTTTGTGTCTATCTTCGGGTTAAACCAGCATCTGCATTTCCTTCTGACACAGTTTGCAGAGAGACATTGGGCTTGACTTGTGAATGACAGCTAAGCAAGCTGAGGAAGGGAGAGCAAAGTTAATGTACAATGAACAAGAACGTCGGTACCAATGGGATTATGGTAAAACCACTTCATAAAAAAAACAACTGAGAAATGTATGATTCCCCAATGCCAGAGGAAGGCACACAATATGCAAGGCCGAGATAAATAGATTGTTTTCTTGCAAGGCAAAAGTTGAGAGTGATGACAAACAAAGCTGTCTTATTTGAAGTATAATCATTAACTTGCCAGCAGGCTGCGTGTGCCTTGGCTAGGAAGTCATTGTGTACATTTAGAACCAACTTATTTGAATGAAAATTAATCTTATTCACTTCAGGGTGATTTATTCAAGTCTCCAGAGAGTCATTAAGATAACGCAGCAAATGACAACAGGTTAAGCATGAGGCCGCTCAAAATGCTAAGCAGCATAATACACCGACCAATCCTTCAGTCAAACTTGGTCATCAGCACTGGCCACAAACACCAAGCAATTAAAAGTAAAAGCTTCACATAATGCTTCATCTTCAAAAGACACCATTCATTCCAAGGAGCCAGAAACCACAAGCTTACATGTAAGGATTCAGCAGATAGACACAAAGTGCTGGCGTAACTCAGCGGGATAGGCAGCACCTCTGGAGAGAAGGAATGGGTGGTGTTTCAGGTCGTTTTGCTAAACGCCTTCGCTCAGTCTACCTGGGCCTACCCAATCTCCCAGTTGCCAAACACTTTAATTCCCCTTCCCATGCCCACACTGACCTTTCAGTCCTAGGCCTCCTCCATTGGCAGAGTGAAGCTAAATGCAAACTGGAGGAACAGTATCTCATATTTCGCTGGGGCAGCTCTCAGCCCAGCCATATGAATTTTGATTTCTCTAACTTCAAGCAACCCTTGCATTCCCTCTCTCTCTCCATCACCTCCCCCACCCAAGCTCCTCTTTCTCATCTAGCTAACAGCTAACAATGGCCTGTTTCCTTTATCATCATTACTTGTGTGCATATCTTTCATTCATTTGTCCCATGTCTCTCTACATCACCGTCTACAGTGGCTTGCAAAAGCTTTCATACCACTTGAACTTTTCCACATTTTGTCACGTTACAACCACAAACGTAAATGTATTTTATTGGGATTTTATGTGATAGACCAACACAAAGTGACGCATAATTGTGAAGTGGAAGGAAAATGATACATGGTTTTCAATTTTTTTACAAATAAAAAACTGAAAAGTGTGGCGTGCAAAAGTATTCAGCCCCCTATACCCTGATACCCCTAAATAAAATCCAGAGCAACCAATTGCCTTCAGAAGTCACCTAATTAGTAAATAGAGTCCACTTGTGTGTAATCTAATCTCAGTATAAATACAGCTGTTCTGTGAAGGCCTCAGACATTTGTTAGAGAACATTAGTGAACAAACAGCATAATGAAGCCCAAGGAACACACCAGACAGGTCAGGGATAAAGTTGTGGAGAAGTTTAAAGCAGGGTTAGGTTACAAAAAAAATATCCCAAGCTTTGAACATCTCACGGAGCACTGTTCAATCCATCATCCTTAAATGGAAAGAGTATGGCACAACTGCAAACCTACCAAGACATGGCCGTCCACCTAAACTGACAGGCCGGGAAAGGAGAGCATTGATCAGTGAAGCAGCCAAGAGGCCCATGGTAACTCTGGAGGAGCTGCAGAGATCCACAGCTCAGGAGGGAGAATCTGTCCACAGGACAACTATTAGTCGTGCACTCCACAAATCGGGCCTTTATGGAAGAGTGGCAAGAAGAAAGCCATTGTTGAAACAAAGCCATAAGAAGTCCCGTTTGCAGTTTGCCACAAGCCATGTGGGGGACACAGCAAACATGTGGAGGAAGGTGCTCTGGTCTGATGAGACCAAAATTGAAGTTTTTGGCCTAAATGCAAAACACTATATGTGGCGGAAAACTAACACTGCACATCACCCTGAACACACCATCCCCACTGTGAAACATGGTGGTGGCAGCATCATGCTGTGGGGATGCTGGGACAGGGAAGCTGGTCAGAGTTGATGGGAAGATGGATGGAGCCAAATACAGGGCAATCTTGGAAAAAAATCTGTTAGTCTGCAAAAGACTTGAGATTGGGGCGGAGGTTCACCTTCCAGCAGGACAACGACTCTAAACATACAGCCAGAGCTACAATGGAATGGTTTAGATCAAAGCATATTCATGTGTTAGAAAGGCCCAGTCAAAGTCCAGATCAAAGTCCAGATCTAAATCCAATTGAGAATCTCAGGCAAGGCTTGAATATTGCTGTTCACAGACGCTCTTCATCCAATCTGACTGAGTTTGAGCTATTTTGCAAAGAAGAATGGGCAAAAATTTCAGTCTCTAGATGTGCAAAGCTGGTAGAGACTTGCAGCTGTAATTGCAGCGAAAGGTGGTTCTACAAAGTATTGACTCAGGGGGGCTGAATACTTTTGCACGTCACACTTTTCAGTTTTTTATTTGTAATAAAATTTGGTAACCATGTATCATTTTCCTTCCACTTCATAATTATGCACCACTTTGTGATGGTCTATCACATAAAATCCCAATAAAATACATTTACATTTGTGGTTGTAACGTGACAAAATGTGGAAAAGTTCAAGGGATATGAAAACTTTTGCAAGCCACTGTATATCTCTTGTTTCCCTTTCCCCTGACTCTCGGTCTGAAGAAGGGTCTCGACCCGAAACGTCACCCATTCCTTCGCTCCAGAGATGCTGCCTGTCCCGCTGAGTTTCTCCAGCACTTTGTGTCCAAGTCAGGATACAGCCATGGATCAAATACAGCAATTATTATATTAGGAGATTCACACCAAATGTTGTAAAAAGGTGTCGACCAAAATCACCGTACAATAATTGAAAGAGCCTCAACCTTTTTTTCCAATGTTGCTTATTTTCCCTCAAAGCAGAAGTTCTTATGACAGAAAGACTTCTAAAACATCAAAGATGACATATTTAAACAACAGAGAATCAATGTCATTGTTTTTTGCAGGTTCATGGTGATGCAGCCACACGTGGTTGGTGAGAGCACACTTGCAGGGCCGTGAATAGTTCAGGTCATCCAGCTGTAGGAAGATTCCATTAAGTTGGAAAATTAAAGTTTGCAAACGGGAATTTCTGGGATGATATTTCAGTTTGACAGGGAGAGGTTGGATAGGCTGGGACTTTTTTTCTTTGAAGTGTAGGAGGGTGAGGGGTGAGGAGGTGTACAAGATCATGAGGGGCACGGGTAAAGTGATTGCTCACTGTCTATTTTCTCCCAGGGTGGAGGATTCTAAAACTAGAGGGAGCAGGCTCGAGGTGAGCGGGAAGAGATTTAAGGGCAACCTCAGGGGCAACTTTTTCACTCAGAGGGCAGTCGGTATCTGGAATGAGCTGCTAGAGGCAACTACAGAAGCGGATGCAATTACAACTTTTAAAAGAAATTTGGACAGATATATAGATAGGAAGGGTTTAGAGAGAGATGGGCTAAATGCAGGCAAACGGGCCAGCCCAGTATGCCAACTTGCTCAGCATGGACAAGGTGGGTCGAATGGCCTGTTTCCGTGCTGTACAGCTCTGTGACTCTATAAGGGTATTGGCACGACTGATACAACAGGCAGAGCAACTATATCATGAGTAATGAGCGGCTACAACTAAAAACGTCACAATCACACAATCACAATAATACTTTATTAGCCAAGTATGTTTTGCAACATACGAGGAATTTAATTTGCCAACTCAGTCATACAAATAAAAGGCAACGGAACACACAAAATACATTATAACATAAACATCCACCGCAGTGACTCCTCCACATTCCTCACTGTGATGGAAGGCAAAAGCTTCCCGACTCGCCTCTCCCGAGACTGCGAGCTCTTGATGGTAAGTCAGCAGACCGTGGTTGGAGCGATCCTAGGGAAGGGATTGGCTCTGATGTAAGTCCACTCCCCGTGGTGAGACCCAAAGTCAGTCCGAGGAGGCCTCCAACTCCATCGATGGTAGGCCGCAGGGCGTCCGGAGATGCAAACCGAAAATTAACCACATCTCCGGCAAGGTAAGAACCTGAAAAAACATTTCCCCCTCCGCCTCCCCCTCCCCCCACATAAAACAAACCAGAGAACATTTACACAGACTTTTAACGCACACTAAACATTTAAAAAAGACAAAAAAACAGACTGTTGGCGGGGCTGCCATTGTAATAAGGAGATTGATGTCAGATCTTTGGCTGATTCCAACATAAACAAGTTACAACGAGATTTTCACATTAATGATTATATTACCAATTCCCCTCTGGAGCCCAGTGATAAAAACTTGAAGAATATTCCAAAGGTAAAATATATTTCTGCCTGGAGAATTTCAACCTCTTTGTCGATATTAGCAAAGACCATATTGATTCCACTATAAGAGAATAACATTGAGGAAAAGCATTTGCTGTCTTGTTTGTGGGTACGGTCACTTCCACAGGGTTACACATAAAATAAAATAATTTGATACGGTACAGATTTTCAAGAAAATATTGCCATTATATAAATTGCAAACTGCTACAAACTGCAAAGTGCTGGAGGAACTCAGCGGGTCAGGTCACATCTATGGAGGAATGGACAGACAAGGTTTCGGGTCAGGACCCTCCTTCAGATTGAAAGAATCTGTCTGACGAATCAATCTGAAGAAGGGTCCTGACCTGAAATGTCAGCTGTAGACCCGACGGAAGAAGGGTCCTGACCCGAAACGTGGATTGAGAGGCAAGCGGATCAAGATGTTCGTAACAACAAACAAGACAGGCAGAGCGGGTAAAGCCAGCTCTCTACTCTCACATCCTATAAGAGTTAAGGTCGTGTGTGTGTAGGAAGCAACTGCAGATGCTGGTTTAAACCGAAGATGGACATAAAATGCTGGAGTAACTCAGCGAGACAGGCAGCATCTCTGGAGAGAAGGAATGGGTGACGTTTTGGGTCGAGACCCTTCTTCAGACCAAGGTGACAAATATTTACCTTATTACTTCAGAACCAAATTTAAAATCCAAATAATACAGGTATTAACATATGCCAAAGGAGCTGAGAAAATTACATAGAAATTCAGCTGCATTAATAACTCAGTAATTGTCTACTGGGCACATTTAACAAGGAAGGGGAAAATAAAGAAATCAAAACAAACTAAATATAAAAATAACTAGCAGGCGATACAGAGCAAAATACTTTATAAATGTACAGAGATTGTAATAACGCTCAAAATTGAAACAAACTTTAGTAATTTTACATTGAGTTATAGAACTATAACAGGCCATTCAGCCCACATTGTCCATGCTGGCTATGTTGCATAATGAGTAAGTCTAATTTTGCCTGCATTGGGCCATTACCCTCTAAACACTTCCCATCCATATATCTGTTGAAATGTTTTTTTTTTAACTCATAATTGAATCTGCTGGCAGCCCTTTCTAGATGCAGACCACCCACTGAATGAAAAATCTCTCCCCTCTTGCCTTAAGCCTGTGCCTTCTAGTTTTAGAATCCTCCACCCTGGGAAAAAAGACTGTGAGTGTTCACCTTATCCATGCCCCTTGTGATCTTGTACGCCTCGATAAGGTGACCATTTCAGCCCAGTTAGGAAAGGAAGCCCATTGTGTCATCAGTCAAAAGTAGACATTGAAAGTTGAAGGAGCTTTATGTTGGAAGTATAATTGGAATGCCATCATAAGGTCATAAGTAATAGGAGTAGAATTAGGCCATTCTGCCCATCAAGTCTACTCCATTTATCATGGCTGATCTAGCTCTCCCACCTAACCCCATTCTCCTGCCTTCACATAACCTCAGACACCCATACTAATCAATAATCTATTAATTGTTAAAGAAGGAACTGCAGATGCTAGAAAATCGTGGGTACACAAATGGCTGGAGAAACTCAGCCTCACCCGCTGAGTTTCTCCAGCCTTTTGTGTACCCTAATCAATAATCTATCTATCTCTGCCTTACAAATATCCACGGCAAAGAATTCCACAGATTCACCACCCTCTGCCTAAATAAATTTCTCCTCATCTCCTTCCTAAAAGAACGTCCTATAATCTAAAGCTATGACCTCTCCACATCCACTCTATCTAGTCCTTCACTAATCTGTACATTTCAATGAAGTACCCCCCCCACCCCCCCATTCTTCTAAAATCCAGTGAATACAGGCACAGTGCCAACAAATACTAATACTCATTCCTGGGATCAGTCTTGTAAACCTCCTCTGGACCCTCTCCAGAGCCAACACATCCTTCCTCAGATATGAGACCAAGCGCAGGATTGGCGATCGCTTCGCACAACACCTCCGCTCGGTCCACAATAACCAACCTGATCTCCCGGTGGCTCAGCACTTCAACTCCCCCTCCCATTCCGAATCCGACCTTTCTGTCCTGGGCCTCCTCCATGGCCAGAGTGAGTCCCACCGTAAATTGGAGGAGCAGCACCTCATATTTCACTTGGGTAGTCTACACCCCAGGGGTATGAACAATGACTTCTCCAATTTCAGGTAGTCCTTGCTTTCCTCGTTCCCCTCCCCTTCCCAGCTCTCCCACACCCCACTGTCTCCGCCTCTTCCTTTCTTCTTCCTGCCCCCGCCACCCCCATATCAGTCTGAAGAAGGGTCTTGACCCGAAACGTCACATATTTCTTCACTCCATAGATGCTGCCTCGCCCGTTGAGTTTCTCCAGCATTTTTGTCTACCGAAAACCTACCACTAGTCAGACTTGGAAACTTCTCCAACACAAACCCAATGTGATGAAACTGTAGTTTTAGCCGAGGGCTTTTTCCTGGGTTTTTCAATAAGTTATATGTAAGGCTACTAGCAAAAACAGAAAACCAACAAACATTGTTGTGAAACAGACACCATGGTCAGGTAAAACTCTGCCAGGATGTGGCCAGAGTGCAATTCTAACTGCAGTCTGCACATCTCAGGTTGATGTCAAACCTGCAACACTGTCTTCTGTTGGATCAATGACCATCAGGTCACCAAGTGCATTTTATTTAACGTAACAAATGTTCCCAAGATACGGACACAAGGAATTGCAAATGCTGGTTTACGAAACAAGTGTCTAAGTGTTGGTGTAACACAGCTGGTTAGGCAGCATCTCTGGGGAACATAGAAAACCGGTGCAGGAGTAGGCCATTCGGCCCTTCGAGCCAGCACCGCCATTCAATATGATCATGGCAGATCATCCAAATCAGTACACCGTTCTGGCTTTTTTCCTATATCCCATGATTCCCTTAGCCCAAAGAGCTAAATCTATCCCTCTTTTGAAGAACATGGATAGGTGACGTTATTGGGTTGGGGTCGCGATCCAAAGCATCACCTATTGATGTCCCACCAGGCACCCGCTGAGCTAGTCTAGCTTAGAGATATATACAGCGCAGAAACAGGTCCTTTCTGCCCACCGAGTCCGTACTGACCAGCGATCCCCGCACGTTAACACTATCCTACATACACTAGGGACAAATTACATTTATACCAAGGCATTTAACCTACAAACCTGTACGTCTTTGGAATGTGGGAGGAAACCGAACATCTTGGAGAATGCGGTCACAGGGAGAATGTTGAAACTCTGTACAGACTGCACCTGTAGTCAGGATGGAACCCGGTCTCTGGCACTATAAGGCAGCTACTCTACCGCTGCACAACTATGTCCCTTCTTCCCAGTATACAACTCTATTGGTTATCATACTAACTACATGCTCACACACTCATATGATTCACTATGAGCCATTTCTAAGCTTAAGTCACACAGATGTCCAAAACTGCTGAATGAACAGGTTTGCTCTGAATACATTCACACTCAACATGAACTCAAACATGATGCCAATGTTGTGATTTAGCAGTCATTGTCAGACAGATAAGTATGTTATTCTTTATTATGTTACACAGACTATCAGGTCTGAGATCTTTGTCCAGTGCCACAATGGATAAGGAAATTGTCATTGGTTTATTGTTGTCCAGTGCACTGTGGTACAGTGAAAAGATTAGTTTGCATGTTATACTGTACACATATGATATGCACTAGTACAACAGGTAGTGCAAATAGAAGAACAACATACCACAGTACATAGTGCGACAGCATTGTAGCGTTACAGTGCCAGAGAAAATGTCCAAAGTGCACAATGAGGTAGGTTGGAAGATCATGACTACATCCTGGTTTATGAGTGGACCATTCAGTAGTTTGATAACAGAGAGGAAGAAGCTGTTCATGTTACACATAGTAGTTTTATTGTCAATTTAACCACCAGTAATCAAGTGAAAATGCATGTGGAAGAGAGAAAGTCTGTCACACGGCATAATTGACTGACATATCAGGTCACCAAAGAATTTGCGGCGTGATGGCATTTGACGCGCGGTGTTTTTTCAAGTGTCGCAACATTTATTTTGTCGCTGCTGGATTTTGAAATGTTCAAAATCTTTTGGCGACACTGATATGACGTCGGCAGTCGCCGAAACAATCGGCGAGTGGGACAGGCCCTTAAGACTTTGGAGATTGTGGAATACTGAAGGAATGTAGTACTAAATAAAGACAGAATGAGTCAGAAAAGTGAAGACTGTATTTACAACTTGAACAGCATCCAAATCTTACACAGCGGACAGTACAATTTGTTTTCCCAGAACTCTTCCTTAAATGTTTAAAACTTACATAGAACCTACCTCTTTAAAAGTAAATGGAAACAATAAATGCCAAGTTTATAGATGTGCCAAGGAAGTTCAGCAGGTCCTTCAACATCTTGCAAAGTGTCTGTGGAACTATAGAGATTTATAACCCCTGCAACGTGGAATAAAAATCTCGAAACTCCCCACAACTGAATAAAGACAATGGCTTGCAGCAAAAATTAATTTCCCAACATTAATGAGCTCAGAAATAGGGAACAAAGACACGAAACTCAGCGGGTCAGAAAATAATCTTTGGAGAACATAGACAGGTAATGTTTTAGGTTGGAATCTTTCTAGTCGGATTATATTCAGACGACGCCGATAGAACCTCTTCAGACCCAGAAATATGTTGTTGGAGAAATAAAGCAGAAGCAATTAATAAGAATAAAAGGAATCACAAAATATAAAATAAAAAGAACTGCACTATAAAGCTACACTTTCAAATGATGGATGATGAACAACCAAGTAAATATCCAACGTGAAAGCCAATGTTTTATCAGAATCAACAGCTTCTGTGCTTGAATATATTTGAATATATTACAAAGGTAATAGCGGGAGAATGATTGGCTCTTTGGGTTTATGGGATTATGTTAAATTACCGTATGTAATAAAACATTTTCCACCAAAGTGAGATAAACAACCGGATAATTGGATGCAGTAACAAGCTTTTTTGACTTTTTTGGCAGCAAAAATACAAAGCCATGATTGCAAGTTGTGAGAGTGTTTGTGCTCGGTACTGCTGAAATCAACACGTTGGAGATTGCATTGGGTGCTTGATCTTCTTCCATTTCCCACTATGGTCTGCACATACACACAACCTTTGGAACAGTAACAAGGGCAGATCTAGATAAGGATATTTGTCTTGGCTGCCACTACACTGAACTACATTTACAAGAATGATCCCAGGATTGAGTAGGTTAACCTATGATGGGCACTGGGCTTGTACTCGCTGGAGTTTAGAAGAATGAGGGGGGACCTCATTGTAACATACAGAATAGCGAAAAGCTTGGATAGAGTGGATGCGGAGAGGATGTTTCCACTAGTGGGAGAGTCTAGGACTAGAGGTCACAGCCTCAGAATTAAAGGACGTTCTTTTAGAAAGGAGATGAAGATAAATTTCTTTAGAAACAAAATAGGTGCAGGAGTAGGCCATTCGGCCCTTCGATCATCTAAAATCAGTACCCTGCTCCTGCTTTCTCCCCATATCTCTTGATTCCTTTCGCCCTGTGAGCTAAATCTAACTCTCTCTTGAAAACATCCAGTGAATTGGCCTCCACTGCTGTGGCAGAGAATTCCACAAATTCACAACTCTCTGGGTGAAGAAGTTTTTCCTCATCTCAGATCCCCTCTCATCCTTCTAAATTCCTGGTGAACATACGCTGCACTACCTCAATAGCAATAATGTCCTTCCTCCAATTAGAATTTAAAAATTGCACACAATACTCCAGGTGCAGTCTCACCAGGGCCCTGTACAACTACAGTAGGACCTCCTTGCTCCTATACTTAAATCCTCTCGCAATGAAGGCCAAAATGTCATTAGCTTTCTTCACTGCCCGCTGTATCTGCATGCTTATTTTCAGTGACTGATGTACAAGCACACCCAGGTCTCGTTGCACCTCCGCTTGTCCCAATCTGACACCATTCAGATAATAATCTGCCATCCTGTTCTTGCCACCAAAGTGGATAACCTCACATTTATCCACACTATACTGCATCTGCCATGCATCTACTCACTCACCCAACCTATCCAAGTCACCCTGCAGCCTCATAGCATCTTCCTCGCATCTCACACTGCCACTCAGCTCTGTGTCATCCGCAAACTTGGAGATGTCACATTTAATTCCCTCGTCTAAATCGTTAATATATTTTACAAATAACTCGGGTCCCAACACCGAGCCTTGCGGCACCCCACTAGTCACTACCTGCCATTCTCAAAAAGACCTGTTAATTCCTACTCTTTGCTTCCTGTCTGCCAACCAGTTCTCTATCCATGTCAATCCCTACCCCCAATATCATGTGCTCTAATTTTGAACACTAATCTCTTGTGTGGGACCTTGTCAAAGGCTTTTTTGAAAGTCCATATACACCACATCCACTGGCTCTCCCTTATCCATTCTACTTGTTACATCCTCAAAAAAATCAAAAAGATTAGACAAGCATGATTTCCCCTTCATAAATCCATGTTGACTTTGACCGATCCTGCCACTGCTTTCCAAATGAGCTGCTATAACATCTTTAACAATCGACTCCAGCATCTTCCCCACTACCGATGTAAGGCTAACTGGTCTATAATTCCCCGTTTTCTCTCTCCCTCCTTTCATAAAAAGTGGAGTTACATTTGCTACACTCCAGTCCACAGGAACTGATCCAGAGTCGAGAGAACATTGGAAAATGATCACCAATGCATCCATGATTTCTAGGGACACATCTTTGAGTACTCTGGGATGCAGACCATCAGGCCCAGGGGATTTATCTGTCTTCAGTCCCAACAGTTTACCTAACACCATTTCCTGACTAATGTGGATTCCCTTCAGTTCCTCCCTCCCACTAGATCCTTGGTCCCATAGTATTTCCGGGAGATTGTTTGTGTTTTCCTTAGTGAAGACAGAACCCAAGTACTCATTTAACTGTTCTACCATTTCTTTGTTCCCCATTACAAATTCACCTGTCTCTGATTGTTAGGGACCTACATTTGTCTTCACTAATCTTTAGAGTCAGTTTTTATATTCCCCACATGCTTTCATGCTTTCTTTCATTTTTTCATTCTTACGTCAAAGGGTGGTGAATCTGTGGAATTATTTGCCACAGAAGGCTGTGGAGGCCAAGACAGTGGGTATTTTTAAGGCAGAGATAGATAGATTCTTGATTAGTACGGGTGTCAGAGGTTACGGAGAGAAGGCAGGAGAATGGGATTAGAAGGGAAAGATAGATCAGCCATGATTGAATGGCAAAGCAATCTTGATGGGCTGAATGACCTAATTCTACTGCTATCACTTATGACTTTATCCTGACCAGGTGCATACTGATCAAGGGCAGTGCACACTTTGTCCTCCATATGAGTGGGAAAGCCACTACCAAGTAGCCCATTTGCATTGGTTGTGGACATGGCATGCTAGACATAGAAACATAGAAAATAGGTGCAGGAGTAGGCCATTCGGCCCTTCGAGCCTGCACCGCCATTCAATGTGATCATGGCTGATCATCCAACTCAGTATCCCGTACCTGCCTTCTCTCCATACCCCCTGATCCCTTTAGCCACAAGTGCCACATCTAACGCCCTCTTAAATATAGACAGTGAAAGGCAGTTCCTGTGACAGACTGCAGGGGTAGGTGGGTGAAACTATGCAGAGCCACAATAAAACTAATTCAAATCTTGCAATATTAACCCCATTATGTGCGATTTGATTTAATTGGATGGCACACAAACTAAAACTTTTCACTTCATCACGACACATGTGACAATAATAAACCATTAAAAAGACACAAAGTGCTGAAGTAACTCAGCGGGTCAGGCAGCATCTGTGGAGAACATGGATAGGTGACGTTTCACAGAGTGCTGGAGTAACTCAGCGGGTCAGGCAGCATCTGTGGAGAACATGGATAGGTGACGTTTCACAGAGTGCTGGAGTAACTCAGCGGGTCAGGCAGCATCTGTGGGGCGCATGGATAAGGTCTCTATTTGATGAGAAACTGGAGGACCTTCATGGTGGGGGAAGGACAAGTTCCACCAGGTAGCGCAGAGTATTAGTAGAGAGATATTGAGTTGGCCTGAAGAAGGGTCTCAACCCAAAATGTCACCTCTCCATGTTCTCCAGAGATGCTGCCTGAGCCGCTGAGTTACTCCAATCTGAAAGATATCTACTGATGGGTCACAATAAGAGCACCACTGCAGAGGCTGCGATGTAAACACAGTAACCAGACAGACTGCCATGTTTATATTGGAAAACAGTATTAAAATAAATAAATGTTCCCCGGCTTTTAATTGACACAAATTTCTCATTATTTTATTCAAAACTGTAAACTCATTAAATTCTGCCCTTGAAATAATTACAATGGATTAAAAAGGAAATTGAAGGACATTTTGGTCATAGTTTAGCAGGGCGCGATTGCTATTCTGGTTTTAATGAGGACCCGTGGGGATAGAGGGAGGTGAGTACATCGCACCGCGAGATTAATAGAAGTGAACTTTCATAAAACATATAAGGTGACGCGGCCAGTTTCAAAAGAACTGCTCAAAGGGATTTATCCAAATGAATAACTTTGCAGGTTTCATAATTGACCCAAAGTCAAACTGAAATATTTCACAATCCATCAAAATACTCAAATTCATGCAAATTAACACACAGATAGTGCATTTTTCATCACATTTTTTAAACTTTTACTTCAGTACAGATTTGGATCGTCATCTTGGGCTTTTGTTTTGCAAATCTATTTTGATTTGCAATCAGTCATTGATATTAGTTTGAGTTTTATTTTATTTTTAGTGTAAGTCTGCAGCGACCAGTGATCACCCCGTACACTATGCACTAGGTACAATTGTACAAAAGCCAATTACCCTGCAAACCTGCACATCTTGGGAGTGTGGGAGGAAACCGGAGCACCCGGAGAAAACCCACGCAGGTCACGGGGAGAACGTACAAACTATGCAAGGACAACACCCGTAGTCAGGATCGAACCCGGGCCTCTGGCGCTGTGAGGCAGCAACTCTATCGCTACACCACCATGCCGTCTGGAAGGTTTTCTTAAAGTGTTTTATTTTAGTTTTGTTTGGAATGCATTCCTTCATTCATTAGAATTCCCTCTAAACTTTTCCTATCCATGTACCTGTCCAGGTGTCTTTTAAATGCTGTTGTAGTGTCTGCCTCAACTGCCTCCTCTGACAACTCGTTCCTTACACCGAGGGAACAACTTGTCCCAAGGGTTCCGATTGCCCTCTCACCTTTCATCTTTGTCCTCAGGATCTTAGTTTTAGTTTAGAGCTACAGCGCGGAAATAGGCCCTTCGGCCCACTGAGCCCGCCCCGACCAGCGATCCCCGCACACTAACACTATCTTACACACACAACGGACATCTTTTACATTTACCAAGCCAATTAACCTCCAAACCTGTATGCCTTTGCAATGTGGGAGGAAACCAAAGATCTCGGAGAAAACCCACGTAGGTCACGGGGAGAACGTACAAACTCCGTACAGACAGCACCTGTAGTCAGGAACGAACCGGGTCTCTGGCGCTGCAAGCGCTGTATGGCAGAAACTCTACCGCTGTCACCGTGCCATCCTTACCCGGGTAAATGCATTCATCCTATCTATCCCTGTTAGGCGCTTTCCCCCCCCCCCCCCCCCGGTGAATGCTATGTACTTACCTTTTCTGTTTCTCTCCTGAGTGCAGGCCCCGTGGCTGGGAGTCAGGAATAAAGGAGTTAAGGGCTCCTGTACCCGATTGGCCAAGCTGCGTCAGGTGACGGGTGGCTCATCGGAAGCTTAAATACCAGGAGTTCCCAGAATTCTCGCTCTTCTTCGTCGACCCCGACTAGTGAACAGGCTGCCGGTGTGAGCTGCAGGAGGCCTGGCCACATGGCATAGAACTTTGTGTATTGTTAACTATATTTGTCATTTAATGTTGTATTGGGACGGATAAGGGCTGATCTGAGGGTTTTCGTGTATTTTGTATCAGGGTTATCTCCATTTAGGCAGGTTAGAGACTCTGGTTCGACGGTCCATTGCGAGGCTGGCTGGAGCACTGTTATATTTGTTTGTTAGTCGATTCTTGTCCCTGACGGTGTTGTTTAAATCACCTCTTAACTAAATTAAAGACTATTTTCTCAAACTTGAACCTGGTTTTTGATTATGTTATGCGGCTGTGAGGTACCTGCCGTCGGGAGTCGTAACAATCCCCCACATGTACACTGAGAATGAGGTGAGAAAGTAGATACAGATGAAAGATCAAGGATGATGGGGGTTCCATGGGCGCACGAGATTGCAAACACCAATCAACGTGCCAACAATGAGTTGCTGACTTTCCCCAGAAGTGGAATTCTATGTGACATTACCTCACGGACAGGTTAGATTCATAGAGGCTAACGCTACTAAAGGCAGACATTTGGCCAAGCTTGCTCGTGCAAGGATTTGCTGCGCAAGGCCTTTGATTTTGAATATTTTTCTGATATACCTCTAGAAGCCGCGTTACTCGTTGCCCGTACGTCTCCCTGTGGGGAAGCAATTCATTCCCCATGGACTCCTTACAAAGGGGCTTTGGTTATTATGTACAAGGCAATTTTAACTTGATCGCTCCCTGTCACTCCCTTCCTCGAGAAAAACATCTTCTCTCTTCATGCACTCAAAACCCTTCATTATTTACAGAGCTCTTTTCAATCTCCCTTTGCATTGCCAGCTCCATTGTAGTGTGAGTACATAATGTCCCTCAATATCCAGTAACAGCATTGTGAATGGCATTGCATTCTCCCTATGGGACAAGCATCAATTCCCATTGAGTGCCTGAGACTGTCTTTGTCATCAATATAAATTATTGCTGCAGCAATAATGACTTTTTGTGTATTTTCTGTATTTCTCAGCAGCCCACGTCCCCTCCAGCATCGTCCCATGTACATACTATATTCCTACTTACCTGGAACACTAGGAACTGCAGATGTGGGAACCTTGAGCAGGAAACAAAGTGCTGGAGTTGCTCAGCGGGCCAGGCATCATCCGTGGAAGGGGGGGGGGGGGGGGGGGGGAATAGACAAGTGATGTTTAGGGCCTGATTCGTCCAAAGTAGGGTCCACCAACTGGAAAGCTGTCTCTCTACTTACTCCACAGATGCTGCCTGACCCGCTGAGTTACTCCAGCACTCTGTGAAACGTCACCTATCCATGTTCTCCACAGATGCTGCCTGACCCGCTGAGTTACTCCAGCACTCTGTGAAACGTCACCTATCCATGTTCTCCACAGATGCTGCCTGACCCGCTGAGTTACTCCAGCACTCTGTGAAACGTCACCTATCCATGTTCTCCACAGATGCTGCCTGACCCGCTGAGTTACTCCAGCACTCTGTGAAACGTCACCTATCCATGTTCTCCACAGATGCTGCCTGACCCACTGAGTTACTCCAGCACTCTGTGAAACGTCACCTATCCATGTTCTCCACAGATGCTGCCTGACCCACTGAGTTACTCCAGCACTCTGTGAAACGTCACCTATCCATGTTCTCCACAGATGCTGCCTGACCCGCTGAGTTACTGCAGCACTCTGTGAAACGTCACCTATCCATGTTCTCCACAGATGCTGCCTGACCCGCTGAGTTACTCCAGCACTCTGTGAAACGTCACCTATCCATGTTCTCCACAGATGCTGCCTGACCCGCTGAGTTACTCCAGCACTCTGTGAAACGTCACCTATCCATGTTCTCCACAGATGCTGCCTGACCCGCTGAGTTACTGCAGCACTCTGTGAAACGTCACCTATCCATGTTCTCCACAGATGCTGCCTGACCCACTGAGTTACTCCAGCACTCTGTGAAACGTCACCTATCCATGTTCTCCACAGATGCTGCCTGACCCACTGAGTTACTCCAGCACTCTGAGTCTATCTTCGACTATTTTACGTTCATGGTTTTTAGAACCATCATCAGAGATGGGCCTCAGTAATTTGCATAATCGCTAGGGTGCTCAGTTGAAGATTACTTTCCCGCCCAAAGATTTGTTCAGAGGCGTAGCATGTAGCGTACCTTCGTAACACAATGGTGCTCATGACAATGTTGGGATCTCAAGCCAAGACCATTCCCAAGCTCTGACCAAGACTTGGAAAAACAAGAGACTGCAGTGACTGAAATAAAAGCTGCTGGAAGAACTCTGGCGCATCCCTCTGCCTCCGCAGATGCTGCTTGACCCAGTGAGTTTTGTTTAGAGATCGAGCGCAGAAATAGGCCTTTTGGCCCAGCGAGTCCGTGCCGTCCAGAGATCCCCGCACACTAACACTATCTTACACACACTAGGGACAATTTACATTTGTACCAAGCCAATTAACCAACAAACATGTACGTCTTTGCAGTGTGGGAAGAAAGCCACGCAGGTCACGGGGAGAACATACAAACACCGTACAGACAGCACTCGTAGTCAGGATCGAACCCGGGTCAATCCGGGTAAGGCGGAAACTCTACCGTTGTGCCACCATGCCGTTCCTTCAGCAGTGTCTATTTTGAACATGACTCGGCTACCAACTGAGTTTTTTTTTCTAGGGCATTTTGGAAACTTTCTCTTTTTTTCCACTTTATTTGTATTTGTCAATTAAACCTTGCACTCAGCACCAAGTGAGGAGTGAACCCACGCATCAGCTGTCTGCCAACAAGCTCACACTGAGATGTGAAGGCATCCTATATCCTGACAGAACTGAGACCACAGACTGAAGTCAAATTCAAATACATCTTTATTGAATATTCCTGAGCCCAGAAATAAAGGAATTGCTTTGTGGCTGACTTCAGGAGCAGGATCAAGTAGAAATAACGTACTGCATCTCAGTGAAACATTACGGACATGAAGGACAGAACAGTATGGCGCAGGAGCAGGCCGTTCGGCCCACAATATCTGTGCTGTACATGATGCCAATTTAAATGAGTCCTCCCTGCGTGCATGTGATCCATATCCCTCCATTCCCTGCATGTCCATGTGCCTCGTAAACACCACTGTTGTATCTGCCTCCACCACCACCACCACTCCTGGCAGCGTGTTCCAGGCCCCTACCACCCTCTGTGAAGAACTTGCCCCACTCATCTCCATTAAACTTAGCTCCTCTCACCTTAAAACCATGCCGTCTAGTCTTTGACATCTCCTCTCTGGGGAAAAAAGGTTCTGACTGCCCACCCTATCTTGGCTTCTCATTATTTAATATACTTTTTAAGAACGTCTACATATTGAAGAAAGTGCCAACTAAAAATAAGCGTAGAGTCTGCGGGTTTAAAAATAAGAAATGACAGCATTGAAGCAAGATCCAAATGTTCCTGAATGACTTCAGTGCCAGTAAGAGGGTGCTCCTGTCACAGTAGTTACACACCATGTAGATACAGTGATTAGAATTACTTGTCATCATTCACAGCTTAGGGTGATAGCAGATGAAGAAACCCATCAGGCATCTGCAACCTGCTCTTGCTAAAGTAGTGACTTTGACAGATTCCACTCCTTGCATGCCACTGCCCTCTATTAACCCCTCTGACTTTTTATTCCCATCAAACGTTAATGGGTAAAAACACAAAATGCTGGAGGAACTCAGCGGGTCAGGATAACATCTGTGGAGAGAATGGATAGGCGACGTTTCAGGCCGGGGCCCTTCTTCAGACGGAAGGAGCCTTTTGTGTCATCAATGAAGTGTTAATGGATAGGATGTGGAGGAAGGAACTGCAGATGCTGGTTTAAACCGAAGATAGGCACAAAAAGCTGGAGTAACTCAGCGGGACAGGCAGCATCTGTGGAGAACATGAATAGGTGACTTTCCGGGTCGAGACCCTTCTTCAGACTGAAGGAGCCTTTTGTGTCATCAAGTGTTGATGAATGTTCACGCACAAAAGAGTAACAGACTCACGTTCAAATCCCTCAACTATTAAACCTACCTCCCACACTGCAGTTAGTCATCAATTTCCTGACATTTTATAATCTCATATAAAACTGCAAACATATGCAGTGCAGTGATACTCCTTGACACACAGAACCAATTTCATTTCGGAGTCACGTGAGTGACTTCGTGAAGAACCCGCCAGCACGCATGCGCGACATATCGTCGCAACGCGTTGCTGCCGACGGCTGGCGGTGGGGCGCGCTCCCCGCCAGCCCTTCATAAGGGACCGCTAAGGTAAGTTACACTAACCTTAAGTTGGTTGGTCCTTGCTGCGAGTACTTTTTGTCTTTCAGCAAGGGCATGGAAGGGAGTTCCAGAGGCCGTAAGACGTCCGTCCGGAGTCGCCGGCCACCTGTCCCGGAGCCCTCATCATCGGCTGCACCTGCGAGACAGGCCGGGAAGAAGGCGGGGAAGCCGGGGAGCCCTGTTGCTACAGGGCCCGACCCGCCGATACACCGCAGCTCCGGTGAGGAGTTCGAGGAGCAGGATTGCGGTGTGCCACCGGAGCAGGCAGACCCTGCCTCCGCATTGAGGTCGCCAACGGGCCCGTTGGCCGACCTGGGCAAGGGCTCGCGTGCGGCTGCACGGCCCTTCTCCCTGAGCCCTCGGAGAAGAGGGAGGGATGGAGGCCGAAAGCCTAACCCTTTAGGGGCAAAGGCGTCACCTGCCGCTAAACAGCGGACTGGTGTCATGGCGGGACTCAAGTCCACTGGGAGGACCAGTGTTGACTCCCCAACCACCGAGGCCGGGACGGGTCACTTGGGAGGAGTCCCGCCACGGTCGCCGAGTCCCCCATGGATGGGAGGACGAGACCATGCGTCGGCAAGGTCCACGATGTGGGCAGCCGGCAAGCCCGCGCGGGCGTCGGGTCACCGTGCTGAGGCATTGGGTGCCGACTCTCCACCGCGTTTGCCCTCCGTGGCAGCGGCATCAGTTTGAGCACACCTCCCGCGCGGGAATCGCTCAGCTTTGCTGCGGCGGCTGGCAGCGACAACTTCCGGCACCGGGTTCACCTCGATGAGGTGCGGGCCGATGAAAGGAGCCTCAGCAGTGTATCGGAACATGAGGACTCCGACCGCCCGAGTGTTCAGGGCGAGGGGCGTATTGACCGAATGGAGCGGATGTTGGAGCTCCTCTTGCAGAACCAACGGCAGGAGGCATCCAGCTCCAAAGGGCACAGGGAGGTTTCGCCAGTCTTAACAGCCAGCCTGAGGCAGCCAGAGGAGGAGGACTTTTTAGACCCTACACCAGTTCCATCCGAGGTGCCGCAGGAAGAACTCCTTGACGTGGCGGCGAAATTTGCTTTGTCGGAGACAGCGGGACTTCCCCTCAACCCCAAACTGGCTGCCACCATGGACTTCCTAACTAACCACCAGCTCCGGGAGGAAGTTTTATCACAGGCCATCAACAGGCATAAAGCCCCATCCAACTGTAACTCCCTCAACGTGCCCACAGTCAATACGCCGATCTGGGGCAACATAGGCACAGCCATCAGGACTCAGGAGATAAAGCTCCAACGCATCCTGAGGCTGCTTACGGCTGGGATCACTGCGTTCGCACGGTCGGTGGATGGAGAGGACCTGAACCTAGAGCAGGAGGATGCTCTCGCTCTGCTATGTGCTACTCAGCACGAAATAAATGCCTTCCGAAAAAGCAGCATCTGCCCCACGCTCAACCCTAAATTTGCAGGGTTGTGCAAGGCGCCTCCTACACCACCACCCAGACAGCTGTTTGGGGAAGACCTCCCGAAGAGGGTCAAGGAGCTGAATGAACACGCCAAAACGGTGGGACTAATGCGGTCTCAGATCGCCCCCAGGCCGGCGGCCAAGAAAGCGCCATTTATTAGGCCACGAGGCCCTGTCACCATACCGACACGGACCTACACTCCAGCTCCACCTCAATACCAGCAGCCCCAGCAGCCGCGGCCTTTTTTAGGGCAAGGCCCGCAGCGGCCTCCGTGGAAGATGCGGACGCCGCAGCACCAGCCCAACCCAGCACCTCCACGACCCGCCAAACATGTCAGGGACCGCCGGTAACCATGGAGGTAAGGCGGTCTGGTTTTCATGCACCTGTGTGCTTAACTTCACATGTTGGTGGGTGCCTACGGTTCTTCACGGGGGCATGGGAAACTATCACTTCCGATAAGTTTGTTTTACAAAGTATTCAAGGCCATGAGATTGAATTTATTAATGGTAACATTCCTCCATCCCAGCATATGCCCAATCGGACATTTACGCTGTCTGCCATTGAAAAGGCAGCAGGCTATGCTGAGATCTTAAGGTTACAAGAAAAAGGTGTGATAGAAAAAACTATACACGAACCAATTGAATTTGTATCAAACATATTTACCAGGCCCAAGAAGGATGGAGGATGTCGGGTTATTATTGGTCTGACCCATTTGAATACCTTTGTAACATATACCCATTTCAAAATGGACACGTTCGAAACAGCCAAGTCATTGATTTCTCATGGCTGCTTTATGGCATGCATTGATTTAAAAGATGCATACTATTCTGTATCCATTCGGAAACACCATAGGAAGTTTTTAAAATTTGTCTGGATGGATCAGCTCTGGCAATACAGGGCTTTGCCAAATGGGCTTACTACAGCCCCTAGATTATTTACTAAATTACTCAAACCTATTATGGCCACGCTACGGAAGCAACATCATATAGTGATGGCCTATTTGGATAATATTTTGATTGTTGGCAATACCCTGGAGTCGGCTGAACTGGCAGTTTCCGCCACTGTGGCACTTTTTCAGGAAATGGGGTTTATTGTCCATCCAGATAAGTCAAAGTTCTGCCCTTCACTGGTTATGGATTATCTGGGGTTCACGGTGGATTCCAATCGCATGAGGGCCACCATACCGGCTAACAAGGTTGGGGATGTCACCCAAGTATGTCAGGATTTAGCCTGCGCCAGTATACCATCAATTAGACAAACTGCTAAGGCGATTGGCAAGATCGTAGCATTGTTTCCAGCAGCTCAATACGGGCCTTTGCATTATCAAAATTTGCAAAGAGCCAAGATCTCAGCATTAAAACAGAACACCGGTCATTTCGACAGATCAATGCAGCTGCCTCTTAAAGCTAAGACTGAGTTACAATGGTGGGTGGACCATATCAGTGACTCATTTAAACCCATCATTGTGCCCAATCCGATGGTATACTTACAAACCGATGCAAGCTCCCATGGCTGGGGAGCTACGGACAACTATTCTAGTTGCGGGGGCAGATGGGACACCCTTGAATCTACTCTGTTATTGTCACAAGGGATAAACTATTTGGAGATGCTTGCAGCATTTCACGGACTTCGAGCTTATTGCTCCAATCTTACTGACGCTCATGTCCGTATCCAAATAGACAATACCACTGCGGTGGCATATTTAAACCATATGGGCGGTACCAGGTCAATTTCGTGTGATGAATTGGCTAATACAATTTGGTTCTGGTGTATTCAACGGAATATTTGGATTTCAGCTACCTATTTACCAGGTGAGCTCAATACTGTGGCGGACACCAGGTCACGCAAGTTTAATGACAACATCGAGTGGATGTTGCATCCTCAAATCTTCACTAAAGTTACAGCCAAATTTGGTAAACCGGATATCGACCTCTTTGCGTCGCGGTTAAACGATCAGGTACCAACATACGTTTCGTGGGAACCAGATCCTGGGGCAATGGCGATGGATGCATTCTCGCTGGACTGGGGGCAATGGTTTTTCTATGCATTCCCCCCATTTTGCCTCATCAGTCGGGTATTGCAGAAAATCCAGATGGATGCTGCTAAAGGCATTCTTATCATACCCGACTGGCCTACGCAGCCATGGTATCCGGTGGTCTTTGACATGATCAGTCAACCTTGGGTCCTCTTAGAGGGTTGCCCACAATTGGTCACTAACCCTGTGTCAGGGGAACCACATCCCTGCCACAGCTATCTAAACTTGTTGGCTTGCAGGTTCCGAACCGGCCATTATTGCGGTATGGCCTATCACCCAGAACAATGGATACCATCGGAGCGTCATGCCGGGAGTCCACCAGGCGGCAATACCTCTCCCACATCCGGAAATGGGAAACCTACTGCGGCCGCTCCCAAATTACATATGACGCTGCATCCATAGCCGACGTATTGGAATTCCTCGCGGGGTTGCACCATGATGAACACTTGAGCTACAGTGCCATCAACAGCGCCAGAAGCGCGCTGTCATTCTACCTCAATATAGAGGTAGGATCCAACAGGCTGGTGTCCAGACTCATGCGGGGTATATTCAATTTGAATCCGCCCAGACCACGCTATAATATCACCTCGGATGTCAGGAAAGTACTAACCCTGCTCAGGACGTGGTCGCCCATGGAGGGGCTAGAGCTGGACAAACTCACCATGAAACTGGTGATGTTACTACCACTGACTTCAGCGCAGAGGGTACAGACACTGCATAAAATCCGGATCGACAGGATGATCTCTACCCCTGCAGAAGTAGTCTTCTTTATAGATGAGCTACTAAAGCAGCATAGACCTGGGTGCACAGGGCTGCAGCTGAAGTTCCCGGCATACCCCGCAGATGCAAGGCTATGTTTAGCCGCCCATATCCGTCACTATGTCAAAGTGACGAGAAACATAAGGGGAATGGAGAGATACCTGCTTGCCACTCACAAGAAACCTCACCATCGAGTGACAGTCCAGACGATATCCAGGTGGCTCAGAATCGTCTTGGGTAAGTCAGGTATCGACACTAATGTCTTCAAATCCCATTCCACCAGGGCTGCATCAACGTCGGCGGCGAGGGTCATGGAGGTGCCCAAAGATCATATTCTCGCTACAGCAGGATGGGCGAATGAAGCTGTCTTTCAGCGATTTTACAACAAGCCTGTTGCTGCTCCTCTACAGTTCGCGGAGGCCGTGCTGAATGCAGGTCAAGAACGTAGAGATGTCCCCGAATGAGGGGTTTTTGCTTTGTTTATTAATAAATACTATTCTTGTTTTTCAGTACAAGCAGTTTGGAAAATTGTTTACTCCCATCCATCCTTACTAGTGGTGTGTCAGCATGGACGTGGTCCAGGGCGTGCAATCACAGAGCTTTGAAGTCTTCACGAAGTCACTCATGTGACTCCGAAATGAAATAGTAAGATTAAACGAGAACTTACCAGTTCGAAGGTTGATCTTTATTTTATGAGGAGTTGCGATGAGGGATTTCGTGCCCTCCGCTCCCAACCCTCGATCATAATCAACTGGTAATTAGAGTCTCTTCAATTTTACTATGCCAAGTCATTTCTGTTGTTGTTTCTGTGATTCCACACCGCTACTTTGAAGAATGTCGCGCATGCGTGCTGGCGGGTTCTTCACGAAATCCCTCATCGCAACTCCTCATAAAATAAAGATCAACCTTCGAACTGGTAAGTTCTCGTTTAATCTTACTATTAATTATTTCCAATGATAGACACAGAGTGCTGGAGTTACTCAGCGGGTCAGGCAGCATCTGTGGAGAGCATGGATAGGTGACGTTTCGGGTTGGAACCATTCTTCAGACTCATCGTTTGATGAGAATTCCATACTTCCTCATCTGTTAAACGGACCAAATCATGAAAACTAAAATAATGTTGACTTATTCTTAATGTTGATTCCCATTTCTCGTGAACTGTTTTAAATTCACACATTAGAGAATTGTGCACAGTGTTGATTTTCAAGTTTTGAGACTAACCTCTGGTAGTATGTTTAAGAAAGAACTGCAGATGCTGGAAAAATCGAAGGTAGACAAAAATGCTGGAGAAACTAAGCGTGTGAGGCAGCATCTATGGAACGAAGGAATAGGTGACGTTTCTGGTCGAGATCCAAGGGTCTTCCTTCGCTCCATAGATGCTGCCTCACCCGCTTAGTTTCGCCAGCATTTTTGTCAACCTCTGGTAGTAAGTCCTCTAGTCAAACCTTGAAACCAAAAATAGGAAAAAACGTCAGGGGAGTAAACATCTTGGATCAACGCCTTGGTTTTTGAAAATGCCGTTCCCAGTAATTTTGGCTGTGGACGGGTGTGTGTGAGAGAGAGAGAGAGAACGAGGGAAGTGATTGGTGCCAATAACACCATCACCGGCCAACAACACGAGTTCTGCTGCATCAGATTCTTGCTGAACACAACGTTCTAACATCTTACATTATTCCGAGCTTGCTGTTCACTACACAACACACAATGCCTCCACTTTCTCAACCATAATTAGGATTAGCTAGTAATTGTTCTCTTTTATCCATGTTCTCCAGCGGGATAGGCAGCATCTCTGGAGAGAAGTGGGGGGGGGGGGGGGGGGGGGGGTGCTGCCAGAGATGCTGCCTGTCCCGCTGAGTTACTCAAGCATTTTGTGTCTACCTTCAATAGGGCGGTCCCGGTGACACAGAGTAGGGTTGCTGCTTTACAGCGAATGCAACGCCAATGACCTAGGTTCGGTCCCGACTACGGTGCTGCTGTACGGAGTTTGTACGTTCTCCCCGTGACTTGCGTGGGTTTTCCCTGAGATCTTCAGTTAACCCAATTGTCCCAAGTGCGTGTAAGATAGCGTTAATGTGCGGGGATCGTTGGTCGGATTCGGCCCGTCCAGTCCGTGACGACCAGTGATCCACGCACACTAACACTATCCTACACGCACTCGGGACAATTTACAACTATACCCAGCCAATTAACCTACAAACCTGCTCGTGTTTGGAGTATGGGAAGAAACCGGAGCACCCGGGAAAACCCACGCAGGTTACAAAGAGGTCATACAACTCCGTACAGACAGCACCCATAGTCAGGATCGAACCCCTGTCTGTGGCGCTGTGAGGCAGTAAAGGGCCTGTCCCACTTGGGCGTCATTTACGCGACATCCTAAAAATTGTTTGGCGCGTCGTGACGTGCGCAAGGCGCGTGGTGGCGTATGCGGTGACACGTGGTACAGTACAGCGCCCCAGGATTTTGGAATGCGCCACTTGAGTGATGTATCACTTGTGCACGCTGACGTACTGATGGCGTACGTGTAGCGCAGGGTGACGCACGGTGACGCACGACCGTTGCCTACGCTAATTTATTATGCGCAACGTGCGTCAACGTCCGTAAACGTGCGCCGCCCGTACACCGTCGGCACGCCATTTGCGCGTCGTTTGAGCGCTGCACCACCAGGTATAAAGCGTGAGTGGTTTTGAAATTTTTTCACTGGGAAAATCCTTGCCACGGAGTACGAACGACATCGCAAATGGCTCGCAAAAGAAGCAGGGCCCTCAAGAGCACTTGAGCGCGGCTGTCAGACTGCGAGACGATTTTCGCGCGACTGTCGCGTAAATGACGCCCAAGTGGGACAGGCCCTTAACTCTACCGCTGTGCCACTGTACCAGCCATGTGGTATGCAGTGGCAGGGGTCACGGCACCTATTCCACATCCAGGTCGACTGCTGCAGATTTAGTCAACTCTTTCAACAAACGTTGCAAACTCCGATAAACATTACTCTGTTTGCGGTATATGCAATCAGGGACAAAGATTCAATTACATGTAACCTTCTATTCAGCAGAGATTTGCAGTTCATTCAGGATTATCCTGTTACCAATCTGCTCCTCCATCGCCTGTGGAATACAACTGCACATCTGCCAGAATACCTCAGCAGGCAGCAAGAAAATGCAATAACTGGCTTACCTGATCATCGGATGATGCCAGGTTCTGTAACGCAGTCGAGATATTTGATAAATATTTGACGATTAGGTTTATTTGGCTCAATATAAAATTCTACACTTCAATTATTTTGGAAAATGGTCAGCTTTCCTTTAAACTAGGAACTCTTTCCATAAAGGTGAGTGATGTGCTAGCCAGCCAGTGTGATTAGTGATGGTGTTACAAAGTCTGAGTTGATAACTAGGGGGATTGTCGTGGAATGTGCCCGATCTGATGAATCTGTTCGTGCTTCTGCGATACTCACCTTGCCCACCCTAAAGGGCCTGTTCCAACTACGCAACGTTTTTGGCGACTGCCGGTACCCTTCATAGGTCATTGCAGGTTGCCAAAAATTTTCAACACGTTGAAAAATCCAGTGGCGACGAGAAAGACCATACGACTCTTTAAGCGACTGAAGAGACTACTCAGGACCATACAGGCATCACGTGTCGACATGTTGCGGGGCGAAGCCTGTATGGTTGTGAGTAGTCACTCAAAGAGTCGTACCTTGTTAGAAACATAGAAACATAGAAAAATAGGTGCAGGAGTAGGCCATTCGGCCCTTCGAGCCTGCACCGCCACTCAATGTGATCATGGCTGATCATCCAACTCAGCATCCCGTACCTGCCTTCTTTCCATACCCCCTGATCCCTTTAGCCACAAGTGCCGCATCTAACGCCCTCTTAAATATAGCCAATGAACTGGCCTCAACTACCTTCTGTGGCAGAGAATTCCAGAGACTCACCACTCTCTGTGTAAAGAATGTTTTCCTCATCTCAGTCCTAAAGGAATTCCCCCTCATCCTTAGACTGTGACCCCTTGTTCTGGACTCCCCCAACATCAGGAACAATCTTCCAGCATCTAGCTTGTCCAACCTCTTAAGGATTTTGTAAGTTTCTATAAGATCCCCCCTCAATCTTCTAAATTCCAGCGAGTACAAGCCGAGTCTATCCAGTCTTTCCTCATATGAAAGTCCTGACATCCCAGGAATCAGTCTGGTGAATCTTCTCTGAACCCCCTCTATGGCAAGAATGTCTTTCCTCAGATTTGGATATCAAAACTGTACACAATACTCCAGGTGTGGCCTCACCAAAACCCTGTACAACTGCAGTAGAGCCTCCCTGCTCCTATACTCAAATCATTTCGCTATGAATGCTAACGTACCATTTGCTTTCTTCACTGCCTGCTGCACCTGCATGCCTACTTTCAATGACTGGTGTACCATGACACTCAGGTCTCGTTGCATCTCCCCTTTTCCTAATCTGCCACCATACAGATAATAGTCTACCCTCATGTTTTTGCCACCAAAGTGGATAACCTCACATTTATCCACATTATACTGCATCTGCCATGCATCTGCCCATTCACTCAGCCTATCCAAATCACCCTGCAGCCTCCAAGCATCCTCCTCACACCTAACTATACCCCCCAGCTTGGTGTCATCTGCAAATTTGGAGATGTTGCATTGAATTCCCTCGTCCAAATCATGAATATATATTGTAAATAGCTGGGGTCCCAGCACTGAGCCTTGCGGTACCCCACTAGTCACTGCCTGCCATTTTGAAAAGGACCTTTTTACTCCTACCCTTTGCTTCCTGTCTGCTAGCCAGTTCTCTATCCACATCAATACTGAACCCCCAATACCGTGTGCTTTAAGTTTGTATGCTAATCTCTTATGCAGGACCTTGTCGAAAGCCTTCTGAAAGTCTAGATATAACACATCCACTGGTTCTCCCTTATCCACTCTACTAGTTACATCCTCGAAAAATTCTATCAGATTTGTCAGACATGATTTACCTTTCGTAAATCCATGCTGACTTTGTCCAATCATTCAACCACTTTCCAAATGCGCTGTTATCCCATCTTTAATAACTGACTCTAGCAGTTTCCCCACTACCGATGTTAGACTAACTGGTCTGTAATTCCCTGCTTTCTCTCTCCCTCCTTTTTTTTAAAAGTGGGATTACATTAGCTACCCTCCAATCCTCAGGAACTACTCCAGAATCTAAGGAATTTTGAAAAATTATCACTAATGCATCCACTATTTCTGTGGCTACCTCCTTGAGTACTCTGGGATGCAGACTATCTGGCCCTGGGGATTTATCGGCCTTCAATCCGTTCAATTTACCAACACCACCTCCCGGCTAACCTGGATTTCACTCAGTTCCTCCATCTTATTTGACCCACTGCTATTTCCGGCAGATTATTTATGTCTTCCTTAGTGAAGACAGAACCAAAGTAGTTATTCAATTGGTCTGCCATGTCCATGTTCCCCATGATCAATTCACCTGTTTCTGACTGCAAGGGACCAACATTTGTTTTAACTAGTCTCTTTCTCTTCACATATCTATAAAAACTTTTGCAGTCAGTTTTTATGTTCCCTGCCAGTTTCTTATCATAATCTATTTTCCCTTTCCTAATTAAGCCCTTTGTCCTCCTCTGCTGGATTCTGAATTTCTCCCAGTCCTCCGGTAGGCTGCTTTTTCTGGCCAATTTGTATGCCTCATCTTTTGTTTTTATACTATCCCTGATTTCCCTTGCTATCCATGGATGCACCACCTTCCCTGGTTTATTCTTTTTCCAAACTGGTATGAACAATTTTTGTACTTCTGGTTTTGTTCTGGTCACTGCTGGATTTTCAATAAGATCCCCTCTCATTTCTAAATTCCAGATTCTACATGCATTTTATGCTGTAATATGCTGAGAGAATGGAGCGGCAGTGCTTGTATGTTCTGGAATTTAGGTTGAGAGGGGCTCTTATTGAAACATAAAAGATTATTAAGGGTTTGTACACGCTACAGGCAGGAAACATGTTACCGATGTTGGGGTAATCCAGAGCCAGGGGCCACAGTTTAGGAATAAGGGGTAAGCCATTTAGAATGGAAATGAGGAAACACGTTTTCACACTGAGAGTTGTGAGTCTGTGGGATTCTCTGCCTCAGAGGGCAGTGGAGGCCGGTTCTCTGGATACTTTCAAGAGAGAGATAGATCGGGCTCTTAAAAATCTGGGAATATGGGGAGAAGGCAGGAACAGGGTACTGATTGTGGATGATCAGCCATGATCACAGTGAATGGCAGTGCTGAATCAAAGGGCCGAATGGCCTACTCTTGCACCTATTGTTTATTGCAAGTAATTCAACTTGTGTGGAGGAAGGAAGTGCAGATGCTGGCTTATAGCGAAGATAAACAGAACACACAAAATAACCTTTCATTCACTTGTTCTCTGTCCTTCCATATCTCTAGTTTCCCTCTTCCCTGAGTCTGAAGAAGGGTCTCCACCTGAAACGTCACCTATTCTCTCTCCAGAGGAGCTGCCTGACCAGTTGAGCTACCCCAGCATTTTGTGTTTTTAAATCCAACTTCATCCGATATGATACGAGCTTCACCTGATATAAATGTTCTTAAAATCGCAAAAAGGCGGCAGAGTTGCTGCCTTACTGCGCCAGAGACCCGGGTTCCATCCTGACTACAGGTGCTGTCTGTATGGAGTCTGTACGTTCTCCCCGTGACCTGTGTGGGTTTTCTCCGGGTGTTCCGGTTTCCTCCCACACTCCAAAGATGTACAGGTTTGTAGGTTAATTGACTTTGGTGAAATTTGTAAATTGTTCCTCGTGTGTATAGATTAGTGTTAATGTGCGGGGATCGCTGGTGGGCACGGAATGGGTGAGCTAAAGGGCCTGTTTCTGCGCTGTATCTCTAAAGGCTGCTGTTTGTTTCAACTGGGCTTGTATACTCTGGTGTTTAGAAGGGTGAGAGTGGATCTTATTGAAACATATAAGATTATTAAGGATTTGGACACGCTAGAGGCAGGAAACATGTTCCTGATGTTGGGAGAGTCCAGAACCAGGGGCCACACAGTTTAAGAATAAGGGGTAAGCCATTTCAAACGGAGATGAGGAAACACTTTTTCACACAGAGAGTTGTGAGTCTGTGGAATTCTCTGCTCATAGGGCGGTGGAGGCCGGTTCTCTGGATGCTTTCAAGAGAGAGATAGATAGGGCTCTTAAAGATTTGCGGAGTCAGGGGATCTGGGGAGAAGGCAGGAACGGGGTACTGATTGGGGATGATCAGCCATAAACCCATTGATTGGCAGTGCTGGCTCGAAGGGCTGAATGGCCTAATCCTGCACCTATTGTCTATAATAGTGCATAAAGTCTCATTGTGTTGGTGTATAAGAGCTTCAAGATCAACTGAATCATTACAATGGGGAAAGCATGAACTGAAATCGCCATGCTGCTGACAGTGAGGTTCTCGGGTACTCTAAGGGATTTAAAATTGGAGGTGATCAAAGGCTGGTAGGGATTCACTTGGTGGAAGCTTTGTGTGACAATCAGCTACTGTGAATGCAAGAGTTGATTGCTGATTATGTCAGAGTGGCAAAACACAAGCGTAGCTCCTCTGTTCCGATCCATCACCAACAGGTTACTGTCTTAAACTCGTATGATTTTATAAAAAAAGTTTACAAACTTATTCAGGCATACAAAGTAGCGTTAAGAATCTGACAACATACAAAGTGGCGCTATTAGTTTCATGCTCCAGATGGAATAAATCAGCATATGCCTTTGTTCTGTGCCGAGCTGCCTCAGTGCACAAAACACAAGGCTAAATGATGAAAACTACTTCATCGCTCAGAACAGGAACAGCAATTGTGTTCCTGATTAAATGTGATTCATGTGCAAGGAAGAGAATGTGTTCACACTGTCATTTAGAGAACATTGCACCAACAGACCTTGGTTTGAAAGCTGCATATAAATCACCATGGGCTTCACTTCACGGTCTGTATCCTTTTTTGACAGGTCAAAGATAAAGTATTCGGTCTGAAATACCCGTGCAAAGATGCACTGACCAGCCTTCAAATTCATTTTACCTCTCACGGCAACGTTAAAGGCCATCAAATTTCCATCCAGGGTCAGACCAATAACTCACACACGAGCGACCAAAGACAATCAATCGGCAGTCTCTTCCAATGTGATTTCAAAAATTGTTCAAAAAAGCATTTCATTTTTTACTCCTGTTCATGAACGAACTGCAGATGCTGGAAAAAACAAAGGTAGACAAAAAAGCTGGAGAAACTAATTCATTTTAACTCCAGTTATTTAAATCCAGTAGGAGGATGTCGACCTGAAACATCACCTGTCCATGTCTTTTACTCCAGCAATTTTTGCCTTATTTAAATTTAAATCCAGTGTTTGCAAAAAAAATTCCCACAATATGAAACGTAAAAACAGTCAGGAACACCTTTGACAGTACAAGTTCACAAGGCATTGGTGCAGAACTAGGCCATTCGGCCCATCAAGTCTACTCCGCCATTCAATCATGGCTGATCTATCTCTCCCTCTCAACCCCGTTCTCCTGCCTTCTCTCCATAACCTCTGACACCCGCACTAATCAAGAATCTATCTATCTCTGCCTTAAAAATATCCATTGACTTAGACTCCACAGCCTTCTGTGGAAATGAATTCCACAGATTCACCGCCCTCTGACTAAAGAAATTCCTCCTCATCTCCTTCCTAAAGGAACGTTCTTTAATTCTGAGGCTGTGCCCTCTGGTCCTAGACTCTCCCACTAATGGAAACATCCTCCCCACATTCACTCTATCCAAGCCTTTCGCTATCCGATAAGTTTCAATGAGGAGCCCCCTCATCCTTCTAAACTCCAGCGAGTAGAGGCCCAGTGCCGACAAAGGCTCATCATAGGTGAACCAAAACATTCCCGGGATCATTCTAGCAGTGAGCAGTTGAAAGCCAGAAGTGTGGTGTGGGGAGGGACTTTGATCCAAGACCCTTGCACTCTTCACTGCCACTCTGTCCCGTGAAAGTGTGACAAAGCAGAGACCTCCCGGCACTTTGTACCAGGTTTAGGATTAGCTGAGGGGGACCTGAGGGGTAACCTTTATTTCTACACAAAGGGTGGTGGGTGTATGGAACGAGCTGAGGCTGTTGAGGCTGTGACTATTACAACCTTTAAGATACATTTAGACTGGTACATGGATAGGACGGGTGTAGAGGGATATGGGCCAAACGCAGGCAGGTGGGACTAGTGTAGATGGGTCATGTTGGCCGGTGTGGGCAAGTTGGGCTGAAGGGCCTGTTTCCACACTATGTGACTCTACGACTGTTCTGAACCATGATGAGCTATCTGTGAACGAGGATGGAACAAAGAATGGAATCAGTCCACTCCTGCCCATGACATGAAACATGATCTGGGTCCAAGCGGGTCCCCACAGTCCAATGTTTAGTTTACAACGTGGAAACAGGCCCTTCGGCCACCGAGTCCGCACTGCCCAGCGATCCCCGCACACTAACACCATCTGAAGAAGGGTCTCAACCCATTCATGTTCTCCAGAGATGCTGAGTCACTCCAGCATTTTATGTCTATCTTCGGTGCAAACCAGCATCTGCAGTTCCTGCCTACACCATCCTACACGCACGATTTTACCAAAGCCAATTAACTTAGAAACCTGCAGTGTGTGAGGAAACCGGAGCACCAGGAGAAAACCCACGAAGGGTTCTAACGAGGAGAACATACAAACTCTGCACAGACAGCACCCATAGTCAGGATGGAACCCGGGTCTCTGGCGCTGTGAGGCAGCAACTCTACCGCTGCGCCACCGTGCCACCATAGTGGTGGGGATCAGATATCTCACTGTTCCCTCACTGCCTGAACCAATCAGTGGATCAATGATACTTTATTGTCATGTGTACCTCGGTGCAGTGGAATGCTTCGTTCTGCATACAACCCTGTAGACTCACGCAGCAGAGCTCAGCTGGGCAGCGCACAAGTGTCGCCCCATTGAAGAGCCTTTCCCACTATGCGATTTTTTAGGCATCTATCATTGTCGTAGCTGGTCGCAGAAAAGCCGGCGACTGGTCTATTGGCCTGTCCCACTTTGCCGATTTTATAGGCGACTGCCGGCGACTACGACAATGGAATTCACCAAGGTCAGCACCGGCGACAACCAACGTCACGTGGCGACAGCACCTACCGCTGACTGTCGGCAAAAAGTCTTGAACATTTCAAAATCCAGCGGCAACCAGAAAGAAGCTACGACTCTTTGGATGACTGAGGAGACGACTCACGACCATACAGGCAACACCCCGGCAACAAGAGCATCAATAATACCGGTGCCCAAGAAGAGCAAGGTGACATGTCTCAATGACTATCGACCCGTGACACTAACGCCTGTGGTGATGAAGTGCCTTGAGAGGTTGATCATGGCGCACATCAACTCCTACCTCGACAAAAACCTGGACCCACTGCAGTTCGCTTACCGCCACAACAGATCAACGGTGGACGTGATCTCGCTGGCTCTCCACTCCGCTCTGGACCACTTGGACAACAAAAACTCATATGTCAGGCTGTTATTCATCAATTACAGCTCGGCATTTAACACAATCATCCCCTCCAAGCTGGTTACCAAACTCGCAGAACTGGGCCTCTGTACATCCCTCTGCAATTGGATCCTTGACTTCCTCATTCACAGACCACAGTCTGTTCGTATTGGTGGAAATGTGTCAGACTCGATAACAATCAGCACGGGAGCACCTCAAGGCTGCGTGCTCAGCCCCCTGCTGTACTCACTCTATACTCATGACTGCGTAGCTGATCACAGTGTGAACTCCATCATCAAGTTCGCTGAAGACACCACCATTGTGGGACATATCACGGATGGGGATGAGTCAGAGTGTAGAAGAGAAATCGAGCGACTGTCCATATGGTGCCAGCACAATAACCTGGCCCTCAATACCAGCAAAACCAAGGAACTGATTGTGGACTTTGGAAGGAGTAGGATGGGGACCCACAGTCAACGGGTCGATGGTTGAAAGGGTCAAGAGCTTCAAATTCCTGGGCGTGCACATCTCTGAAGATCTTTCCTGGTCCGAGAACACAGATGCAATTATTAAGAAAGCTCATCAGCGCCTCTACTTCCTGAGAAGATTACGGAGAATCGGTTTGTCAAGGAGGACTCTCTCCAACTTCTACAGGTGCACATTAGAGAGCTTGCTGACCAGTTGCATCGTGGCTTGGTTCGGCAACTTGAGCGCCCTGGAGAGGAAAAGACTACAAAAAGTAGTAACCACTGCCCAGTCCATCATGACTTCCATACCATCGAGGGGATCTATCGCAGTCGCTGCCTCAAAAAGGCTGGCAGCATCATCAAGGACCCACACCATCCTGGCCACACACTCATTTCCCTGCTACCTTCAGGTAGAAGGTACAGGAGCCTGAAGACTGCAACGACCAGGTTCAGGAATAGCTACTTCCCCACAGCCATCAGGCTATTAAACTTGGCTCAGACAAAACTCTGAACATTAATAGTAAGATTAAACGAGAACTTACCAGTTTGAGGTTTGATCTTTATTTTATGAGGAGTTACGATGAGGGATTACGTGAAGACCCCGCCAGCACGCATGCGTGACATTTCTTCAAAGCAGTGGTGTGAAATCACAGAAATACAGTCACAATGACTAATATAGTAAGATAAACAAGAGAACTTCCATACCAGGTGATCTTTATAATAGAGGGTTGGGAGCGGAGGGCACGTAATCCCTCATCGTAACTCCTCATAAAATAAAGATCAAACTTCAAACTGGTAAGTTCTCGTTTAATCTTACTATTTTACTTCGGAGTCACGTGAGTGACTACGTGAAGATTTCAAAGCTCTGTGATTTCATGCCCTGGAAGCTCCATGCTCACACACCGCTAAAGTTGGGATAAGAGGATGAACGTAATTCAGACAAGACACTGGCTGAAAAACAAAGAAGGTATTTAGTCATACCTAAAATGATATGCCCCACATTGGGTAAATCATGTAACAGAAACCCAACATATTCCCCTGCAACGTCTCAGGAGCGGCCACGGGTTATAAAAGAAGTGCTGACAATCCGTTCACTCTCCAACCCGCTGTAGCAAAGGATGTGGTCCATAGGAACTCCCATCATCCTAGCCGCTGACGTGGATGCAGCCTTAGCTATAAGACTGGACCCGTTGTGCTGTTACAAGTGCCATAAACATAACCATATAATATGTAGTTATCCAGAGAGCGCCCCAATATTGGTGTCCATCCTCGAAGCATAGTAAATTTTATGCCTAGGTCCCATGTATGAGTGGATCTGGTCTAGGGGAAAATATTAACACCCCTCATCAGATTGATACCAGAGGGTGTGATCCTATACGCAGGTGATCACCCCCTCGGTCCAGGTTGGTAGGTAGGGCACTCCTGCAAATTTAATGGCACTATAGCTCAAACCTTCATGGAAAGAAGGGTGGCCAGAACTCCTGCAATCCAGTGATGGTGGCCGAGTCATATGAAGTGTTTGTTCTGAAGAAGAAACACTCCCATCTGCTGACATATGTCAGTGCTGTCCCATTGATCGTCCTGTCGGAGTATCCGAAGTCCAGAAATGGCCTGTTCAGAAACAGCATCAATAGGTTAATGCGATCATGGCACGGATAACTTACCCGTCACAGGGTGTGCCAACAGGCCCGGTCGTTTGAGGATCCGAAAGCAGTGTTCTGCGGCCATCTTTATACTGCTGGGGACCATGGTTGGGTAGGCCAATCGGGAACCCGAAATACCAGTTGCGGAGTCTATTAAATTTTTGTAAGACCCGACTGATAAGGCAGAAGGGGGGAAATGCTTAGCAAACAATCCCCCCAATGCAGCGAGAAACATCCATCGCTGCTGGCCCCGGTCCCGATCCAACATCCATTCATTGTTGTCGTTGAATTGCGTGACCTGGTGTTCGCCACCGTATTTAGTTTACCTGAAAGGTAAGTGGCTGAGATCCAAATCTCTCTATCCAGACACCAGTGCTAGTTGTAAAAAAGGCAATTCATCACATGATATCGATTTTATTCCACACAAAAGATTAATATAGGCCACCACTGTGGTATTATAATTTGTAACCATACATGCAACTGGTGCATATCTAAGCAGTAGGCCCCCGGGTTCCACGAATGCTTCCAGTATTTCTAGATAATTAATCCCTAGTGCTCCCAACAGGGTTAAATCTTGTGCATTCCATCTGCCACCACAACAGTGGTGGCATTAGCTGCTCCCCACCTTTAACACTGGCATCAGTCTATAATGTAACCGAGGGATTTATGATAGTGATGGATTTGGAACAGAATTGAGCATTTCCCATCCACCAATTTAATTCAACTCTTGCCTTTTCTAATAACTTCATAGGCCTGTTGAAATGGTATGACTTTTGAGAGCTATAATTTTAGCTCTTTGTAGGTTTTGATAATGTAGTGGTCCGAATTGCACTGCGGGAAAGCAGCCACTATCTTCCCAATACCATGGCCACCTACCGTATGGATGGATCCCTGATGCCAGTAAGGCTTCTGCAAGCTTCTACCAAGTCCACCACCTTGTTCGGTGGTAAGGTGGTAGACATTTGCACCGAGTCAATGGTGAACCCCAAGTAATCCATGGTAGTAGAGGGTTCCAACTTTGATTTATCTGGATGTATGATGAACCCCAGCTTTTGAAAGAGATGTTTTATGGCTAGAAACTGCCAATGTAGCCGTTTCCAATTATCCCCGACAATGAGGATATCATCTAGATAGGCCATAACAGTATGATTTTGTTTCCTTAAATAGGCCAAAGCTGGTTCCAATAATTTGTTGAACAGCCTGGGTGCTGATGATAACCCATTGGGTAAGGCTATATATTGCCATAATTGTCCCATCCAGATAAATTTAAGGTATTCCCTATGATCCTTGTGTATTAGTACTGAATAGTATGCATCTTGAGGTTAATGCATGCCATGTAGTACCCATAGCTATAAGCTGGCTACTGTGTCCATTTTGAAATGAACATACTGAACAGAAGTATTCAGTTCGGTCAGGTCTATGATTATGCGGCATCCGCCATCTTTTATTTTTGGTAAATATATTAGATACGAACTCCTGTGATTCTCTCAATAACCCCTCTTAATAGTTCAGCATGGCCCGCCGTTCTTTCTTTGTGAAAGTATAACTTTCGGCTAGGCGAATGCTGGACCGGGGCAGGAAGTTCGTAAATGAATTAATTTTATAGCCCTGAATACTTCCGAATATGTAAGGATCAGAGGTAAAAGTGCAACCGGTCTCCCCCATAAGATGAATTTTAGACATATGATGTTCCTGGGGGAGGCAGACCCACCTACCTCCAAGGTATTGCCGGCGTAGTGGTCGTTATTTCTTCTGTTTGAGTTGATGCGTTGTAGGGGTGGCGCATTTTCCAAGAAGGCCGGGCTGGGCCATGGCCTAAAAAGGCTGTTGTGCAGGTGGGCCGGCCTTCGAGCTTTGGGTGTCTAGGGGTGCTGTAGCTGTTGGCAGTGCGCTTGGAGGTACTGGGTACCTTATCAGCCCTATGGCCTCTTTGTCCAGGTCTTTCACCTGTTTGGGGAGCTCCGCACAGCAGATATGGTGGTTGAGCGTACCTGGTTTGCATAACCCCGCAATTTGGGGTGAATTGCTCTTCCTGTAGTTATTTTCAAACTGTGTTCACAGTAAGGCCAGAGCATCCTTTCCCTACCGGTAGCTCTATACCCACCGCAGTACTGGCACTGCCGAAATACCGGCGGTCAAAAGCTTCAGGATCCTCTGAAGTTTGACTCCTTGCCCTCTAATCGTAGGGCTCATGATCCCCCAAATAGGGTATTTACCGCGGGAACAATAGCGAGTACAATTATCAGGAGCAAAGTACTTATCAGCTATAGCATAGATGGCTGCTCCTGAAGCTGGTTTGTAGTCATATAATTAAACTAGCTGCCAGCTTAGGGTGGATAGGTAACCTTTTTAGAAGGAACTGCATGTTACTTACCATATCCAGAACTCTTCACTGCACCCCTGACACTGTTGGTTTGTTCAGCCAACTCCCCCTCTTCGGGTCAGCCCAGTTCTGACCCCCAATGCTCCCCTCCGAAGAGGGTGAGACATTTAGGCAGTCCATAATAGGATCCTGCCGTGGGCCTGCGAAGAGGCCCACTGTGACCCTGCCCCTGCTAAAGCAGGTCACGCTGGAGCAATTGCTCCACCATCCGCTCCATGCGGGTAAGACGACCTCCGTTGCTGCAGCGAACGGGGTGTCCTCGGGACTGGACCCAGCTGAGTCGACAGTCCCGATCGGCTTCTGGGTGGATTTACCGCCTGTCCGTGGCGAACCAGTCCCGGTGGATTTACCGCCTGTCCGTGGCGAACCAACCGCCCTCCCGGGCGGAAGTCGGGAGCTGCAGGTAGCACCTGCAGCTCGAGAAACGAACGGGTGGTTTTACCGCCTGTCCGTGGCGAACCAGCAGTCCTCCCGGGCTGAATTCGGGAGCTGCAGGTAGCACCTGCAGCTCGGAGAAAAAACGGCACGCTGCTGGCTGCGCTCTATAGCAGCAGCTCTTGCCGTTACTCTCGCCGCGCTCACCACTCTGGTGAGTCTTACCGTTCCATCGCTGGAGGAGCCCCGCTCCTCCCGACTGTCGCTTCCGCATGCGAACGACGATATGTCGCGCATGCGTGCTGGCGGGGTCTTCACGTAGTCACTCACGTGACTCCGAAGTAAAATAGCCCATTATCTGTTATTTGCGCTTTATCAATTTAATTATTCATGTGTGTATTTACGTATATAATGGTATATGGACACACTGATGTGTTTTGTAGTCAATGCCTACTATGTTCTGTTGTGCTAAGCAAAGGAAGAATGTAATTGTCCTGTGAGGGACACATGACAATAAACTCTCTTGACTTTGACCGTGTGGCAACAGCCTAGTCGCCGGCAGTCGGCTAAAACATTGCCTAAGTGGGACAGGCCCTTTACGTGCAGGAATGGATGGCAGCATCGAGTGTTAGATAAAGCTCTGACTGGTGGCTGTAATCTTCACTGTGTATAAAGAACCAATGTACATTGAACTGTACCAGGAGCTGAACAGTAAATAAACAACAACACTGCTAAGCACACATTGATTTTAATCTATTTACTGGGAATCACACTGCAGTGTGCGGAGAGGTTGTGAATCCATGAGAATCAGTGCCACCCGCTGCCTCTACAACCTCCACAAAGAGCCATCAACACACTCCACAGAGAGCTGCATGGTGTCACTGGGGAGGTCATAAGGCCAAAAGTGAGAGGAGCAGAATTAGGCCATTCGGCCCATCGTCTACCCCACCCAACAATTTTAGTTGATCTATCCCTCCCTCGTAACACCATTCTCCTGCCTTCTCCCCATAACCCCTGACACCCGTTCTAATCAGGAATCTATCTATCTCTGCCTTAAAAACATCAACTGACTTGGCCTCCACAGCCTTCTGTGGCAAAGCATTCCACAGATTCACCACCCCCTAAGTAAATAAAATCCTCCTCATCTTCTTGCTAAAGGAACATCCTTTAAATCTGAGGCTGTGACCTTTAGTCCTAGACTCTCCCACTTGTGGAAACATCCTCTCCACATCCACTCTATCCAAGCCTTTCACTATTTGGTACGTTTCAATGAGGTCCACCCTCATTCTTCTAAACTCCAGTGAGTACAGGCCCAGTGCCGTCAAACAGTCATCATAGGCTAACCCACTGATTCCTGGGATCATTCTTGTAAACCTCCTCTGGACCCTCTCCAGAGCCAGCACATCCTTCCTCAGACATGGGGCCCAGATTTGCTCACTGTACTCCAAATGCGGCCTGACCAGCGCCTTATAGAGCCTCAGCGTCACATCCCTGAGAGGGACTGCTCCACAACTCACCAGCCTGGCTAATGCTTCAAAGAATATCAGAGTGAACCATCTTTGCAAATAGCTTATCTGCTCATTGCGAAAGAAGATATACACAACAACAACAGAACAATGTTCCATTGGATGTGGTTCAAGTGAGAGGTGACTTGAATCATGCTCAAGTACTACAGGTAAGAATGTTGGAAGCAACATCAAGTATAAAGTAAGCTGCATGTGACTTGGTGGAGAGTGAGCATTCTGTGCAGTGTTTGACAAACATGTAGCATGGCTGGCAGTGTGTGGATGCACTCAATATATCAGGGTGTCGGAAGGAACTGCAGATGCTGGTTTACACTGAAGATAGACACAAAAATGTTGGAGTAATCAGCGGGACAGGCAGCATCTCTGGAGAGAAGAAATGGGTGACGTTTCAGGTCGAGACCCTTCTTGAGACTTGGGTTTGCTGGCACAATACTCATGAGACATTGTTAATGCTTCTCTTCCTTCTCAGACGACACTGGCAAGGCGATATTTATAATCTGCACTGCTGCAGTATAGAACGCTCAATGTGTAATGTGAGCAACTTTCACCGCGAGATCTTTGCCCAAACAATGAACATATACTGTATGAACACAACAAGTAGAAACAGGAATGGTTCCAGTGGGTGCTCAAACCTGCTCTGACGTTCAATAAGGTCTTGGTTGCTCAGATCTTGGCCCAACTTGGTTGCTCAGATCTTAGTGTTAATGTGTCGAGATACAGGTCAGCACGGATCCGGTGGGCCGAATGGCCCATGCTGTATCTCGAAACTAAACTAAGCTCCACTTATTACTCACTCATCTCTCTATTTATCAAACAGCGGGTAGTGTTGTTGCCTCGCAGAGCCAGGCACTCAGATTCAATCCCAATTTGGGAAGCTGTTGGTGTGGCGTTTGCATGTTCTCCCCGTGCCCATGTAGGTTTCCTCCAGTGCTCCGGTTTCCTCCCACACTCCAAAGACGTGCGGGTTTATAGGTTAATTGGCTCTCTGTAAATTGCCCCTAGTGTGTAAAGAGTGGATGGGAAAGTGGGATAACATAGAACCAGTGTGGATGTGTGATTGATAGTCGGTGTGGACTCGGTGGGCCGAAGGGCCTGTTTCCATGCTGTATCTCTCAAGCAATCAATCAAATCTCCTGGTTCAGCATTTCTTCTGTCCCAAGTGTCCAGGTACATCCAGGTCTCCAGGTACATCCCTCCTGGTCCAGGTGGCCAGCTACATCCTTCCTGGGCCAGGTGTCCAGGTACATCCCTTCTGGTCCAGGTATCCAGGTACATCCCTCCTGGGCCAGGTACAACCCTCCTGGTCCAGGTGCCCAGGTACATCCCTGCTGGGCCAGGTGTCCAGGTACATCCCTGCTGGGCCAGGTCTCCAGGTACATCCCTGCTGATCCAGGTGTCCAGGTACATCCCTGCTGGTCCAGGTGTCCAGGTACATCCCTGCTGGGCCAGGTGTCCAGGTACATCCTTTTTGTGCCTGGTGTCCAGGTACATCCTTTCTGGGCTAGGTGTCCAGGTACATCCCTGCTGGGCCAGGTATCCAGGTACATCCCTCATGGTCCAGGTATCCAGGTACATCCCTGCTGGGCCAGGTGTCCAGGTACATCCTTCCTGGGCTAGGTGTCCAGGTACATCCCTGCTGGGCCAGGTGTCCAGGTACATCCTTCCTGGGCTAGGTGTCCAGGTACATACATCCCTGCAGGGCCAGGTATCCAGGTACATCCTGCTGGGCCAGGTATCCAGGTACATCCCTCATGGTCCAGGTGTCCAGGTACATCCCTGCTGGGCCAGGTTCCAGGTACATCCCACATGGTCCAGGTGCCCAGGTACATCCCTGCTGGGCCAGGTGTCCAGGTACATCCCTCCTGGTCCAGGTGTCCAGGTACATCCTTCCTCGGCCAGGTGTCCAGGTACATCCCTGCTGGGCCAGGTTCCAGGTACATCCCACTTGGTCCAGGTGCCCAGGTACATCCCTGCTGGGCCAGGTGTCCAGGTACATCCCTCCTGGTCCAGGTGTCCAGGTACATCCCTGCTGGGCCAGGTGTCCAGGTACATCCCTGCTGGGCCAGGTGTCCAGGTACATCCCTGCTGGGCCAGGTGTCTAGGTACATCCCTGCTGGGCCAGGTGTCCAGGTACATCCCTGCTGGGCCAGGTGTCCAGGTACATCCCTCCTGGTCCAGGTGTCCAGGTACATCCCTGCTGGGCCAGGTGTCTAGGTACATGCAGTGACAATCACTGCCATGGGTTTAATGGTGGTCTCAACACTAACATGTTTGAAAGAGGGTGATTATGCCTGTGCCTCGTTCATGCCCTGACCATGGTCATGCGGAGAGGATGGGCAGGTGTGTATCCGCCCACCAAGTGCCTCCTTGGCGGGCACACTTTCTGTGCCGCCATTTGTTGGAACGTGGAGCTTCACATATTGATCCAGCTCGGTGCTAAATCACCGACTGTCTGCAAGGCACATTAAGTACAACTTCAATTAGGCTCCCTGGGGTGGGAAGGATGGATAGATGAAAGCATATTCTTGGCATTAAAGTTCCAGCAGAGAATTGCCTGCAAATGCACGTGGGAGAGATCACTGCGTAATGACTTATGTTCAGCTCTGACCCTCTCTCTGCAGCTGAATTACCCAAATTAATAATCGCTCTGCAGCTAAGACAGCTAAACTTTTCTGTGCAGGGAATGGTATGTCTGAGTTGATTATCGGGAAGTACTAAGAACGTGGGTGTCTAGAATTCATTTGATGCCTATAACTACCTAGTTGAGTAATAAATGAATGCATATTTGATACAATGTGTTTTACAACACAATATACAATTGCAGGGATAGTAAATGAAGGAATAGCAAATGAAGCCACAAATGAGAGAGCATTAAATAGGAAATAAATAGTGGAATGATGAGGGAAAACTAACCGCTTGCTCAAAATATTGCAGAAGCGGAGGAGATGGTTAAAAGATGAAATTAGGCCGACTGTTCACAATCACGGTGGCGCAGCAGTAGAGTTGCCGCCTTCCAGCGCTTGCAGCACCGGAGACCCAGGTTCGATCCCGACTACGGGTGCTATCTGTATGGAGTTCTCCGAGATCTTCGGTTTCCTCCCACACTCCAAAGACTACAGATTTGCAGGTTAATTGGCTTGGTAAATATAAAAATTATCCCTAGTGGGTGTAGGATAATGTTAATATGCGAGGATTGCTGGTCGGCGCGGACCTGGTGGGCCAAAGGGCCTGTTTCTGTGCTGTATCTCTAAACTAAACTAAACTAAATTAGCAGCATAGAGGATGCAGACGCTGAAAAGAAGGATGACCACGAAAGATGCAATGTACCTCTGTGGAATCACAGATAGACTCCACCTTGGAAGATGTTGGCAACTGCGGGAGGGGGAGGGGGAGGGGGAGCGATGGCCAACAGGGAGTGACAGCTGGTGAGAGGGGAGGGAGCCCCATGGTGACCGAGGATGTCCTGTCGATAGTGGCGGCCTGAAGCAAGCGCTGTCTTCAGGGGCTTCAAAGTGTCAGTGGGTGAGAGAGGCTCACTGGTGCAGACCAGCGACATTGGCCCCCGGGTTTAATGTGAAACGACACGTGCTGGAGTAACTCAGCAGGCCGAATCAGCCTGAAGAAGGGTCTCAACGTCACCTATCCATGTTCTCCAGCGATGCTGCCTGACCCGCTGATTTACTGCAGCACACTGTGTCCTTTTGTGCATTAACGAGCATCTGCAGTCTTTGTTTCAACTTCATACAATGATCATATGTTACTCAGCTATAGTGGACAATGATGGACACCATCCTCTCTATGGTCCGGTATACCGAGTGTTTACTGTACTAAGCAAGTGTAAAAATATGAAGCTTCCAATGGGCAGTGGGCAGGTGCTATAGACCTGCACGGGAAGGTAGACGGACGGACGTCCTCCATATGACATCGCCCAGGCTTGCATCCGACCACACATCACCTGCAAACTAGGATGCATCGCCCATGGTCAGTCATGACCGAGGGGGGCCTACTACTACCAATGGAGAGCTTGGTTGGAGAACGTTGCCATTTATACGTTCTGGAAGATTCCTTGCTGATCCAGTGGTCTTGCCTCACTGGGCACCTCGTGTTGGAGGTGGGGGTTTGGCAACTTGGACTTAATTTGGATAAACTGATTGAAAAGCCATTTCTCACCAAGAAGGTTCATGCTTCGAATCGTTTGTAAATGTAACATTTATTCTGGACAAGTCAGTGCACTCAAGAGACAAGAAGAAGTGTCAAAGTGAATATATTATGATGCAACAATGCAAGGGCTTGACATTGACACACAACAAACTGCAAGCGGTGGAACCTTAAGGAAAAACACAAAGTGCTGGAGGAACTCAGGGGATCACGCAGCATCTGTGAAGATGGCAATTTGGTTGAGACTCTTCTTAAGGTTGATTAAGGGTCCCTATCCAAAATCCGTCTGTCCATTCCCTCCACAGGTGCTGCCTGACCCACTGAGTTCCTCCAGCACTTTGTGTTTCACTCAGGACCTGATGTTATGGGAAACAGACTGATATCTACATTGTTCCAAAATCCAAAAGCATCCCACATTCACTTGAATATTTTAGTGCCCTGTGGATTGGTTCAAATGCTTCTCCATGGCGCTCTGGCCTCACAAAATACCATGAAAACATCCCATGCCAAGGCTGGTGGGAGCTTGTTCTTTGTAAAGTGGATGCAAGTTTCCTGCACTGTAACAACACCAACGTCTATGGAATGGAAACATATCATTCATATCAATGAAACAAGAGAGGAGAGAGTGCTATCATCCTACATACAAATCAGGTGCCCACGTACGCACACACAGCACACACAGACAAGGAGCAGAGTGCAAAATAATAACCCAATATTAATTAGTCACTGGAGTATTTCTGTACAGTTCGTACGGCACTTCCATTTGCATCTCCCTTTAGGATTAAATATTTGTGCAAGGCTTACAAAAATCTATCCCACAATCAGCTTCCTGTTTTCTTACAAAGGCTAAAAGATAGACAGGTTGCAATAGGTTACACAATAAATGGCTGGTTTCCAAAAGTTATGTTACAGCCTGCCATAGAGATGCCGAATAAATGTCTGATGTTCCAAGTTTCAGAATGTCCCAAAACATCACTATCGACAAATAATTTGAAAAAAACCTTTTGAATCCATCCTGGGTTCACTTTCATCTATCGGTTTAGTAAGGCAACCTACAGTAAGGATTTTCAAAGGAAACAAAAAATCTTTTAACCAAAGCCAAGGCCATTATGTTCCATGATTGTCAGCCTGCCTCACACTTTAGTCCATCGTGGCCAGTCCCGTTGGCAACGCCTCAGCTCAACACAAGGCATTGGACAGGTTGGATGGTCATGGTCACTGTCCAAAAGCAGCAGAGAGAAGCAACACTGACCCACAACCAGCCCGCCTGCAGTCTCGATACCCCTCAAGATGCAACTCCCTCTGCAAGCAATCTCTCCAGTGGCCAACTGAATACTAATAAAACCAAACGCAGAACAGAAAGCAATTTAAACACAGTCGGCAGCGCTGAGGCATCACCCCAAGCGAGAATAAAGAGCCCCTGTGATAGACATTTACAGGGAAATAGAAATCTAATCCCAGAACCTCAAAGCCATCCTGCCAACTGTTTGAAATGCAAAGGATGCTTTAAGCCCTGGCATGCATCTGTACAGCCGATCAAATCCGCATCTGAAAATGCGTCAAAGAGTTGTTGTTGCGTGGGGTGCCTGTCCAAGTTCACACGAAGCTACAGAACAACAAGATGCCAAACCCACAACACGATGTCTGCACTGGCAGCACAAACTCTTGGCAATGGACAGATACATGGGTAAGAAGTGTTTGGGCCAAATGCAAACAAATGGCACTCGCCCAGTGAGCCAACCTGGTCACTTGGACAAGGTGGGCTGAAGGGCCTGTTTCCCTTCTATACATCTCTATGACGCTGTGGGAAGAGGGTGTCAGGGCTTCTTCTCCCCGCTCCCATCTGGCACAAGGTACAGAAGCTTGAAAGCACAAACCACCAGATTCTGGACAACTTCTTCCCTTCTGTTATCAGGCTTCTGAACAGTCCTTCCATCAGCCAGGGTACTGTCCAATCCACCTCTACCCCATTGCGGACATTGGACTTTGTCTGTAGAACTGATGCGCTACAATGCTGAGAACTATATTCTGCTCTCTGTATAACCATATAACCATATAACAATTACAGCACGGAAACAGGCCATCTCGGCCCTTCAAGTCCGTGCCGAACAACTTTTTTCCCTTAGTCCCACCTGCCTGCACTCGTACCATAACCCTCCATACCCTTCTCATCCATATGCCTATCCAATTTATTTTTAAATGATACCAACGAACCTGCTGCCACCACTTCCACTGGAAGCTCATTCCACACCGCTACCACTCTCTGAGTAAAGAAGTTCCCCCTCATGTTACCCCTAAACCTCTGTCCCTTAATTCTAAAGTCATGTCCTCTTGTTTGAATCTTCCCTATTCTCATAGGGAAAAGCTTGTCCACATCAACTCTGTCTATCCCTCTCATCATTTTAAAGACCTCTATCAAGTCCCCCCTTAACCTTCTGCGCTCCAGAGAATAAAGACCTAACTTATTCAACCTATCTCTGTAACTTAGCTGTTGAAACCCAGGCAACATTCTAGTAAATCTCCTCTGTACCCTCTCTATTTTGTTGACATCCTTCCTATAATTGGGCGACCAAAATTGTACACCATACTCCAGATTTGGTCTCACCAATGCCTTGTACAATTTTAACATTACATCCCAGCTTCTATACTCAATGCTCTGATTTATAAAGGCTAGCATACCAAAAGCTTTCTTTACCACCCTATCTATATGAGATTCCACCTTCAAGGAACTATGCACGGTTATTCCCAGATCCCTCTGTTCAACTGTAATTCTTCAATTCCCTACCGTTTACCATGTACGTCCTATTTTGATTTGTCCTGCCAAGGTGTAGCACCTCACATTTATCAGCATTAAACTCCATCTGCCATCTTTCAGCCCATTTTTCCAACTGGCCTAAATCACTCTGTAGACTTTGGAAATCCTCTTCATTATCCACAACACCCCATATCTTGGTATCATCTGCATACTTACTAATCCAATTTACCACCCCTTCATCCAGATCATTGATGTACATGACAAACAACAAAGGACCCAACACAGATCCCTGAGGCACCCCACTAGTCACCTGCCTCCAACCCGACAAACAGCCATCCACCATTACCCTCTGGCTTCTCCCATTGAGCCACTGTTGAATCCATCTTGCTATTCCTGCATTTATACCCAACAGTTGAACCTTCTTAACCAACCTTCCATGAGGAACCTTGTCAAAGGCCTTACTGAAGTCCATATAGACAACATCCACTGCTTTACCCTCGTCAATTTCCCTAGTAACCTCTTCAAGAAATTCAAGAAGATTAGTCAAACATGACCTTCCAGGCATAAATCCATGTTGACTGTTCCTAATTAGACCCTCTTTATCCAGATACTTATATATATTATCTCTAAGTATCTTTTCCATTAATTTGCCCACCACTGAAGTCAAACTAACCGGTCTATAATTGCTAGGTTTACTTTTAGAACCCTTTTTAAACAATGGAACAACATGCGCAGTACGCCAATCCTCGGGGACTATTCCCGTTTCTAATGACATTTGAAATATTTCTGTCATAGCCCCGGCTATTTCTACACTAACTTCCCTCAATGTCCTAGGGAATATCCTGTCAGGACCTGGAGACTTATCCACTTTTATATTTTTCAACAGTGTCAGTACTTCTTTTACTTTGAAACTCATAGTATCCATAGCTACTCTACTAGTTTCCCTTACCTCACATAATTCAATATCCTTCTCCTTGGTGAATACCGAAGAAAAGAAATTGTTCAATATCTCCCCCATCTCTTTTGGCTCTGCAGATAGCTGTCCACTCGGTCTCTCCAATGGACCAATTTTATCCCTTGTTATCCTTTTGCTATTAATATAGCTGTAGAAACCCTTTGGATTTACTTTCACCTTACTTGCCAAAGCAACCTCATATCTTCTTTTAGCTTTTCTAATTTCTTTCTTAAGGTTCTTTTTACATTCCTTATACTCCTCAAGCACCTCATGCTGCCTATTATTATTTAAGATCTCCCTCTTTTTCCGAACAAGATGTCCAATTTCCCTTGAAAAGCAGGGCTCTTTCCAATTTTTACTGGTTCCTTTCAACCGAACAGGAACATAAAGTATCTTCCCCTTTGCTCTACCCATTGTACTTGAGTTTGGTTTGATTGCATTTATGTGTGGTATAATTTGATCTGATTGGATAGCGTACAGAACAAAGCTTTTCAATGCACCTCGGTACAGGTGACAATAATAAACCTGAAGAGGGGTCTCGACCCGAAACATCACCTATTCCTTCCCTCCATCGATGCTGCCTCACCCACTGAGTTTCTCCAGCATTTTTGTCTACCTATAATAAATCTGAACTCATTCGATTGCTCAAATGGCCCTTGAGTTGCCTTCAGTAAATTTTCCATTGAGTGATACAGTTCTCCAAGAACTTCTCCTTCTCTTGGTTATCTTACCTGCTACTTCAGCACCTGAAACTCTAATTGAACACACGTCAAACATCGGGTTTCTCAGAGACTGCCAAGTTTACAAAGTTACTGGGTGTGAATACAACTGTATGAGACAGCACTCATTAAAATTGCTTTCTATTTACGTTCGATATGCAAGTTCTCTGAATCAGTGATTCCAGTAATGGTAAATGTGAACTCTCCATTATACTGAAGGCAAAGACCGTCTTCAATGGCCTGCTCCACTATTGGGGCTGGTTATTAGATTTTTTTAATGCAGATTGCATGCACCTGTGTACAGAAAGGAACCCCAGATGTTGGTTCATACCGAGAATAGACACAAATTGCTGGAGCCACTCAGCGGGTCAGGCTTTATCCCTGGAGAAAAAGGTTGGGTGATGTTTCGGGTCGAGACCCTTCTTCAGACACCAGGTGTGCATTTTATTTAACAGGTAAATTATTTGGTTCCTGTTCTTTCAAAGTAAAAAGTGGATATAAAAATATGCTGCAAATAGTCAGCAAGTCAAGCAGCAACTCTGCATCTTTCTTCACACAATGCAAGAATAAAATTATCCATTTATCTTAAATTCTCCTTACAGAATTTGGAGTAACATCTTGAATGGTCTGCTCCACTATTGCAAATCACAAGACAACTCTGGCTGTGGAAACCATGTAATACTTGGACACACAAGAAACTGCAGATGCTGAAAGCTTGAGCAAACTGCAAAGTGCTGGAGGAACTCAATGAGACAAGCAGCATCTGCGGTAGGAATGGACAGACAACGTTTTTGGTTCGGACCCTTCTTCACGCTGCTTATAATAATTGGTCCTGGCCACTCCCTCTTCTCCCATCTCCCATCAGACAAAACGTACAGAAGTGTGAAAACGCACACCTCCAGATTCAGGGACAGTTTCTTCCCAGCTGTTATCAGGCAACGGAACCATCCTACCACAACCAGTGAGCAGTCCTGAAGTACTATCTGCCTCATTGTTGACCCTCGGACTATCCTTGCTGGCTTTACCTTACACTCAATGTTATTTCCTGCACACTGTGAATGGCTCGATTGCAATCATGTATTGTCTTTCTGCTGACTGGATAGCACGTAACAAAAGCTTTTCACTGTACCTCGGTACATGTGACAATAAACTAAAACTGACTAACTAAAGTTCAACTTCATTTGTTTGGCCACATCACGGCCCGCGATCTACACACTTTCATACACTTGCAAACATTAAATATTTGTAAGAGTACTCTACACACGCTCTTCCAAAACCCAGTGTCCCAATTAGATTCCAACACATAACCTTCAGATTCTGAAAGGAAGGAAAAAGCATCATGGACCAAAATAATTATGTGTTCAGTTGTAGTACTGGATGGTGGAGAATTAATCAGTTTACTTCCTTGCCCAACGTTAGATCATAGAATTGCTCACCGCAGTGGATAAGGCTGCATGGGATTGAAGGTGCTGATGCCTTAAAGGCATTCATGATTTATGGTGTTAATTATGTGATCCTAATCAAGAGTAATTTACTATCAGGTTCCTGCTGAAAATAATAACATTCGTCCTGTCTCTAAACAGCTACACTACCGAATATTGCAGGTGAGTTTATACCATAACCGCAGGTTCTAAAACTTACAGCACGTAACGTACACAAAATAAAGGTTTTTCTTTCCTCAGTCAATCACTAGAATTTAATATCTGTTGTTGTGCTTCAATTCACAACTATTAATGCTGACCAATGCCTTGGAGCCAGAGTGATATCATGTACATCATCATCTCTACTGAAACAAAAATATATTCTTGGACTTGCAGTTTATTTAAACTCTACCCTGGTTGGTTTGCAACATTACAGAAAGGGTATATAGTTTAGAAAGCACTTTCACACCATGAAGAAACAATTTAAAAGTAAATCCACGGTTAAGAATGAAGGAAACAAAGAGCAAAAGGAGGTAATGAGAGAATATTTGTGTTCAGCTTCCGGGCTATCAGTCAACAGGAGACCACTTCTGTGCAACAAGCCACTGATGGGACTTTCACTGACAATTGAACACCTCGCATCCGTGTAAAGGGCCTGTCCCACCAGCACGCAACTATATGCGATGAACGCGATCAAACCGGCAGCGGGGGCCGCGCGGAGGTCGGGTGATCCCCTGTACAGGTCCGGTCCCACCAGCATGCGCCTGCATGCGGCAAGCGCAACTAAACCGGCAGTAGGGGCCGCGCGGAGGTTGGGTGAGTGGCGCAACGCGGCGCAAAGCGAGGCGAACTTGAAGCAAGTCCAAGGTAAGTTCGCCAGGACTTAGAGGGGCACACAGAGAGGGGCACCGAGACACACACACATACAGGGCCACGGAGCCACACACATAGAGGGTCACGGAGGCACTTACGAATAGTTTCACGGAGGCACGATGTCCGGGCGGTATGTAAATGTCGCGGTGACTGCGAGCCGACAAACCGTTGCCACGCGGGATTTTTGGACATTGTCGGTTTTTCGGAGCCCCGCGCGGCGTCGGGACGAACTCTGCACAATTCCGCACGGCTCCGGCGATCGAAGTGGGACCGGCCCCGCGACGCCGGACGGCTCAAGCGACCACGTTAGGTCGCGCTAATCGCATCGAGTTGCATGCTGGTGGGACAGGCCCTTTACTCCTGACCATTGTAGGATAACTTTAAAATACTTGTCCTGACCTTTGAAATGACCCTCTTTCATGCTGCGATCTATTAACAGTGATGCTAATATGCTGAGAATCAAGAATCGGCTAGCAGAGATCAAGAATAATTGGCAGGTTCACCTCTTCATTCTGTTGCTTCAGTCTTAATGAAAGACAAGAGAACTAAGAGGTGCCAAGTCTAAATAGGCTAAGTGAGATAAGTGTTATTATAATACATGTAGAGAAAGAAATAGAGAAGGTAGTTCCGTTATCAGAGGGGAGAATATACAAAGGCCGCAAGATGAAGAGGACAAATTATTTTTCAGAGTTTCTATGGAGAGCAGATATGTTAATGGCACATTGCAATGGCCGGTTAAGTATCTGTTTTAGTAATGAAAGATAGGAGATTACCATAGACAGTTCAACATCCATGCCAGAGAACATGATGTGATCCTTAATTAAACTGATGTCACAGATACCAAGATGAGTGCGGAGTAATTAGAAGCAGCTTCAGTGAGTGAGAAAGGAAACTGCACTTAATAAAACAAATAGAACCTGCGGAGGAAGTGAATGCTGTGGTTAATGAAGAAAATAATCAAATGTAGGTACATTTCAGAAGGTGCCACAAAGACTAGTGGTGCAGCCAATGGCATTGGCAGTTCAAAGACGTTTGATAAAAAGATGCACGATCAATAATAAGAAACCGATTGATTGATACAGGGAGAGAGAGGGAGAGAGGGAGGGGGGGAGGGGGGAGGGGGGAGGGAGGGACGGGGGGAGAGGGGGACAATAGACAATAGGTGCAGGACTAGGCCATTCTGCCCTTTGAGCCAACACCGCCATTCAATGCGATCATGGCAGATCATCCCCAATCAGTACCCCGTTCCTGCCTTCTCCCCATATCCCCTGACTCCGCTATTTATAAGAGCCCTATCTAGCTCCCTCTTGAAAGCATCCAGAGAACCTACCTCCACCGCCCTGTGAGGCAGAGAATTCCACAGACTCACCACTCTCTGTGAGAAAAAGTGTTTCCTCGACTCCGTTCTAAATGGCTTACCCCTTATTCTTAAACTGTGGCCCCTGGTTCTGGACTCCCCCAACATCAGGAACATGTTTCCTGCCTCTAGCGTGTCCAAGCCATTAACAATCTTATATGTTTCAATGAGATTCCCTCTCATCCTTCTAAACTCCAGAGTGTACAAGCCCAGCTGCTCCATTCTCTCAGCATATGACAGTCCCGCCATCCCAGGAATTAACCTTGTAAACCTACGCTGCACTCCCTCAATAGCAAGAATGTCCTTCCTCAAATTAGGGGACCAAATCTGCACACAATACTACAGGTGCGGTCTCACTAGGGCTCTGTACATCTGCAGAAGGACCTCTTTGCTCCGATATTCGATTCCTCTTGTTATGTAAAGGCCAACATGCCATTCGCTTTCTTCATTGCCTGCTGTACCTGCATGCTTACTTTCATAGACTGATGTACAAGAACCCCCAGATCCCGTTGTACTTCCCCTTTTCCCAACTTGACGCCATTTAGATAGGAATCTGCCTTCCTGTTTTTGCTACCAAAGTGGATAACCTCACATTTATCCGCATTAAACTCCGTCTGCCATGCATCTGCCCACTCCCCCAACCTGTCCAAGTCACCCTGCATTCTCATAGCATCCTCCTCACAGTTCACACTGCCACCAAGCTTTGTGTCATCTGCAAATTTGCTAATGTTACTTTGAATCCCTTCATCCAAATAATTGATATATATTGTAAATAGCTGCGGTCCCAGCACCGAGCCTTGCAGTACCCCACTAGTCACTGCCTGCCATTCAGAAAGGGACCTGTTCATCCCTACTCTTTGTTTCTTGTCTGCCAACCACTTCTCTATCCATGTCAGCACTCTACCCCCAATACCATGTGCCCTAATTTTGCCCACTAATCTCCTATCCATGTTCTCCACAGATGCTGCCTGACCCGCTGAGTTACTCCAGCACTCTGTGAAACGTCACCTATCCATGTTCTCCACAGATGCTGCCTGACCCACTGAGTTACTCCAGCACTCTGTATTCGACGGGTGAAGAATGGAACATCCACAGCTGCGCCACAGTCACCAAGGAGGCAGAATTCAAACCATTCCTCTGGCCTGCCTCTTCTGGCACCACAATCTTTCAACGTTGATTTTTAAAGTTAGCATTCAGAACAACTGCTGTGACCCAAAGTACGTTCATAAAATAGCAAGCTCTCTCTCTCTCTCCTTTGCTCCAGGCTACCATTGCAAATTGTTTTTTCCACAATTATGATTACCTAGTATAATGAATATTAGTTTATTGTATTATTGATTATCTGTGTGTTATTGTGTTTACAGGTCTGTTCAATTGCAGTGGGCAAGGATTTCATTCTGCTGCATCGATACATATGACATTAGATACACTCGACACTCTCTCTCTCTCTCACAACTGCCCGGAATTCTGCAACAAAGGAACATCGAAGATGATTTCATGATGGAGACGCGAGGAAAAGCGTTTATCTCATCCTGCTCAGCTGATCAGACACTCTCTGTGCATCTCAAAGATGGTAACTATCTTCAAACTGTGGTGAAGAGAAACATAATTCAAAGACCAACAAATGTGACTGTTTCACACATTCATTGGATTTGAACTGAAGGCAATGACTCAGATGCAATCATGGAAGTACCTGCCACAATATAACATTGAGTTCCAATACACTTGTCATTATTCAGACCCAACTCCCTGGATGGAACATTATCAGAGATTGTCCAGCAAATGAGCGTATTACATGTGTGATTAACTGGCAAACCAAGGCAGGCTGCTGCCAGGTGCACATAATACATTTTCCTTAGCTCGCTTTCTACCGGGGCCTGTCGAATTCAATCATTGCTGATTGCAAATGGAACTTGCGATAGCAAATCTGCAAGTGTTTCGTTTAAACCACTATCTCAGCACATCTTCATCAGGCTGCGGAAAGCACACTCCCATTCACAAAACCCAATCACTCAAGTGACTTTGTGGCTCCCAAGTTTTTAACTCCTTCCTCAACTTAGAAACATTCTAGATGCTGAAGACAAATGCTGCACATGGATTTGACGTCTGGAGACTGTAGCTAAAAAGGAAAGTTATTCAAAGAATATATTTTTTCTGACTCTTAAACAGTTTGCAAATTAATCCTGATAAACTTACTTTGCTCCATCCATTCTTTGAGAGAGCGTTTTATCAAACCCCGCGGGTTCTAAATTAATTATTCCAGAGAGGAAACTGGACCGCATTGGATAAATTGGACCTGCTTGTCAGTTCAAGTGTTTCAATCAACAGACTCAATAAACAATGATCTGTTTCTCACCAACGTGTCAGACTGACCTTAACGTTGTCTACACGCCAGGGTTAGTCACAATTTATTTTATAATTAGTGGGACAAATATGGCTGTCAAGTCAAACTGGAATGAAAGGGCAGGTGCAGAGATTAGCTAAATTGAAATCACAAGACAGTGATTAAAGTGGGCGGAACCCCAGCCTGTCTGGCTCTGCCCGGGCTTTTTCAAAGGGGCACACAGCACCAGAAGCCAGGGATAGCTAGAAGAGGCAAGCAGGACTGATTTTCTACAGACCCGATTGGCAGCCGGTAAGGACTGAACTCTAAATAAACTGAGCCGAAGACTGCAGCCCAGAGACTCTGTTTAACCTGTTAATGTCCGAGAAACTTGTCTGGCTAGTGTGTTAAGATTAAGAAAGTTTGAAATAGTGTTTGTTGTCTATGTGGGGTTAAGGGCTAATGTGAGCTGATCTCTAATGCTAATATGCTATGTGTGGTGTTAGCTTAAATAATTGTGTTTTTAAAAAAGAAAAAAATGTATTAAAAAACAGTAAAGATCCATCTGATATTAAGCTAGGTAATTGGTAACAGTAGTGGGCATTATCTTTATTTTCTTTCAATGAAATGTGAAAATTATTTTAAAAGACAAAATGGCTGCTATGAGTTGGAATGTTACAGAATGGAACAGATACATGGAACTTTCTGTTAGTTATATTTGGTTACATGTAATGTGTGTTTTCTGCCTTTATGTCTAAAGGTTTTTCACCTGATAAAGACTAAACAACTGCTAAAGGCTAAACCACTGAAAAGTCTAAAACTGCCAAAATAAAAGGTGGAAAAGAAGTGTTTGGTCTGAGTGAATCCAGTTCATCATTTCGGGGTAGATAAATCAAATCCCTTTCAAGCGGGGAAACTGCAAAACATTAAAAGACTTGACAATGGCCATGCCCTTCCCACGCTTTGCATGTTAGCAAAAAACGGAACTAAAAAGGTCACATTTCAACAAAGCCGACTTTGATGAAGTACCACATCAGATCAAGTACCACATCATTTGACAAAGAGAGCTGCACATTTGAAAGCACGGAATGAAATGTGCAGGAACTTGATAACACAATCAGATGTGACAGGTACAGATTTCTTCCACATTGAGAGGAACGTTTCATGAAACCATCCAATTTCAAAAGATTGAAATGGCATTTGTATTGGAATTCTAATATATTCAATCAACGTTAAGATTTCCAGAGAAATTCTTTGCCATACACACTCTTCCCTCAAACTGATCAAAAGTTCTATTATTAACACCAAAGCAGAAGTCAGTCTGAAATTGTCCCAACCGGCCAATATTTTCAAAGACGAATGTGTACATCTGACTTTCACAATGCTACTGTAACTGAACAGTGCCTATCCATCTGAAATGTATGAAAATCCATAACTACATTCTTAATATATTTATATTGATTATCAGATTAATTGTACACATTCTGATTGCAGCGTAGGTTTACAAGGTTAATTCCCAGGATGGCGGGACTGTCATATGCTGAGAGAATGGAGCGGCTGGGCTTGTACACTCTGGAGTTTAGAAGGATGAGAGGGGATCTTATTGAAACATATAAGATTATTAAGGGCTTGGAAACGCTAGAGGTAGGAAACATGTTCCCGATGTTGGGGGAGTCCAGAACCAGGGGTCACAGTTTAAGAACAAGGAGTAAGCCATTTAGAACGGAGACGAAGAAACACTTTTTCTCACAGAGAATTGTGAGTCTGTGGAATTGTCTGCCTCACGGTGGAGGCCGGTCCTCTGGATACTTTCAAGAGAGAGCTAGATAGGGCTTTTAAAGATAGCGGAGTCAGGGGATATGGGGAGAAGGCAGGAACGGGGTACTGATTGGGGATGATCAGTCATGATCACATCGAATGGTGGTGCTGGCTGGAAGGGCCGAATGGCCTACTCCTGCACCTATTGTCTATTGATCGGCAATCTCTTTTTGTTAATAATGTTCATAGGATTATCAACTTACATAAACTTAAAACTTTTAGATGATGCAGTTGTGTGTGGGATTGGGCAACTGTTAAATGGCGAGAGTAAAATGATTTTAAATAATTGTAGTAAGCCTTGCACCTCATGTATCTTGGTCTCATTACAATGGAAAGTGAGCTCAACTATAAATATATGACTGAGGATAATTGCTATGCTTTGAGCAATAATCTTCACCAAGCCTAAACAGGTTCTATTTCTACCAAACAGTAAATTCTAAAGCACAGTCATGCTCAACAAATAAGCCTCCACAGTTGAACGAACTTGTACAGGAGCTAAAGACGAATTTGTGAAAGGCTTGAAGTGATTTTATAAATATTACAGAAGAAGTGAAAATAAGGAATGGGAGGCCAATAACATGAATATGGCCAGTTTAGTCACAGAGAGAATGATATCATTCTGCATGGCTGGCCCGCCCGTAAACCTGCGCCAAGACCTAGTCAAGGGTACAGTCCAAATCCAGATCAGAAGTCATCCCACCTATCATTTACCAGGATGATTGTCCTGCCCCCATCTCTCTTACAACTTTCTCTCCCCCCATCCCCCCCCCCCCCCCAATCAATGTGAGGAAGGGTCCCAAGCCAAAACATCACCCATCTCCACAGATGCTGCCTGACCCGCTGAGTTACTCCAGTACTTTGTATTCTTTGTTGTAAACCTGCACTTGCAGTTTCCTGTATGTAAGGAACAGGTGATGTTCAGGCACTTCCGATAACATCCTGTGCATTGATGACATTCTGAAGCATTCTCCCCTGAAAATCTGTCTTTCCAATTTGATATGCAATGCTGACACTGATTTCTCCTTATTTTTCTTAAACTATCTTGATTGGGGAGTTAGAAAACAATGGAAATTTTAAAAATCCTCAAGTTCTACCGTTAAACATTTTAATTATTTTGTGCATGTTCATGATTATAAATCCACACAAAGAATGATACTCTGTAGTTTTAAACCTAATGCTTATTTTAACCAGATCTTAATGCCTTTCCTGTAATTAGAACTCATTTAATGAGGTTTCAAATCAGTTAAGTTTCAACGAAGTTGTCAACAACATCTCTCGTGCTGCTGAGAACATTAATCTGTTGATAACATTAATCTGTCACAGGAATATATGGACTTGTTTAATTGCCTTGAATGCACCAAATGTATATATTTCTCTTGTGGATATGGAAGTTTTAAATTCCCAAAAGGGTTTTACTGCACAATTAATCCCACATACAGAAACAAAGGCTGGATCAGTAATCAGACTGAAAATAAGTCTTTGTGCCCATTCTCGGTTGAATAACTAAGCAGATTTGTTGATGGTTTCAAGAGCATCTTATAAATAAATCACCACGTTGTAAATAAATAACAATTTTCTCGGCCTGAAACCCTTTCTTCCATGAAACATCCAGACTTTATTCCCAGGGACCCACTCAGCCCCAGCCTTGCATTCCAACAGATGATCATCTGCCTGGATATTGTGTCTGGCAGAGACACAAGGAACTGCAGGTGCTGGAATCTTAGGAAAAATGCAAAGTGCTGGAGGGACACAGCGGGCCAGGCATCATCTGTGGAGGGAATGGACGGCCGACGTTCTGGTTCGAGACTCTTCTCTGACAGATCTCATGTCATAAGGCCATGTGATGGGAGCAGAATTAGGCCATTCGGTCCATCGACTACTCTGCCGTTCAATCATGGATGATCTATCTCTCCCTCTGAACCACATTCTCCCCATAACTTCCGACACCCGTACTAATCAAGAATCTATCTATCTCAGCCCTAAAAATATCCATTGACTTGGCCTCCACAGCCTTTTGTGGCAAAGAATTCCACAGATTAACTACCCTCTGACTAAAGAAGTTCCTCCTCATCTCCTTCATAAAATAATGTCCTTCAATTCTCAGGCTGTGCCCTCTGGTTCTAGACTCTGCCACTAATGGAAACATTCTCTCCACATCCACTCTATCCAAGCCTTTCATTATTCTGTATGTTTCAATAAGGTCCCCCCTCATTCGACTAAACTCCAGCGAGTACAGGCCCAGCACTGTCAAACGCTCATCAGAGGTTAACCTACTCATTCCTGAGGTGCAGACCCAACAGACCCAGGTGGCAGTACCCCACGGCATCCATCAGTTGCCAACTACCATATGGGACTGGTGAAAGCTCAGGGTCCGCAACCATTCCCCGTAAGCCTTTCTTAGGCCAGGGCCCAGAGCGGACCCCATGGAAAATGCGCCACCCCCAACATCAACATCAGCCCTCTACAGCCCAGCAGACACCTCATCGTCCAGCGAAGAGGTAGAAGAAGTACCAGTAACCATGGAGGTAGGTGGGTCTGGTTCCTCTCAGCATATGAGCAGTAGGGGCTCTATACTAACAGGGGGGAGATTGCACTTGTTTTGGGATGCATGGGAGTCTATCACTAATGACAAATATATACTCAGCAGCATTCATGGCTATAAAATTGACTTTGTTCATGAAAACATGCTGCCAGTTCAGCATATACCCCAAAGGATATTCACCCTCTCAGTCAAAGAGAAACAAGAGGGTCAAGCTGAACTGATGAGGCGACTAGCAAAAGGTATCATTGAAAGAACAAAACTTGAATCTTTGGAATTTGTGTCTAATATTTTCACTAAAACTAAAAAAGATGGTGGATGTCGCATCATCATTGACTTAACTTCTTTAAACAAATCTGTTAAGTATATACATTTCAAGATGGAAACTTTCGAAACAGCCAGACAATTGAATTCTGGAGGGTACTTTCTGGCAAGCATTGATTTAAAAGATGCCTACTACTCAGTACCCATATACAAGGAGCATCGTAAATACCTAAAGTTTATCTGGATGAAAGAGCTATGGCAATTTAAAGCCTTACGAAATGGGCTAACCTCAGCTCCAAGGTTGTTCACAAAAATCTTAAAACCTGCCATGGCATTATTGAGGAAACAAAAGCATATAGTCATGGTGTACTTAGACGACATTTTAATAGTAGGGGAAACCTTGGAGACAGCCATTTCGGCAGTAGCAGCCACCAAACATTTGTTTGAAACTTTGGGGTTTGTCATACATCCAGATAAATCCAATTTGACACCGTCCACAACCATGGACTATCTTGGATTTATGGTTTGACACTATTCGCATGACTGTAACTCTGCCGAAGGGGAAAGAATCAGAGTTGGCACAATCATGCAACGAACTAATGGTTAATATGGCCAACCATACGGCAGGTAGCTGGTGTCATTGGGAAAATGGTAGCAGCCTTTCCAGCTGTACAATTTGGGCCTCTGCACTATCAAAATTTACAAAGAGCAAAAGTGCACGCACTAAAGAAAAACTCAGGTCATTTTGACCGAGCTATGAATGTAACTGCTGAATCCATTCCAGAGTTACAATGGTGGACAAGTAACATTAAGCTTAATTCCAATCCCATAATAATCACCAACCCAGTATTAACCATTCAAATGGATGCCAGTGCTTTGGGCTGGGGAGCAACTAACATGCAATCCACACAGGGGGCAGATGGACTAATTTTGAATCATCTTGCCTACAGACATGGGGTATTAACTACTTAGAAATGTTGGGTGCGTTTTATGGTTTAAAAGCATATTCATCTAATACGCATCGCGCACATGTCCGGTTGCAATTAGATAATACCACGGTGGTGGCTTATATCAACCACATGGGTGTTGTAAAGTCGATATCATGTGACAATTTGGTCAACCTAATCTGGCAATGGTGTGTCGAAAGACATATTTGGTTATCAGCAACTTACCTACCAGGTAAGCAAAGTACAGTGGCAGACACCAGGTCACGCAAATTTAACGATAACATCGAATGGATGTTAAATCCCAAAGTATTTGCTGAAATTACAAAGCAATATGGCACACCAGATATTGATCTATTTGCATCTAGGCTGAATCACCAGGTACCAACGTATGTCGCTTGGGAACCAGACCCTGAAGCAGCAGCAGTTGATGCATTCACGCTGCATTGGGGGAAAATGTTCTTCTATGCTTTTCCTCCCTTCTGCCTCATCAGTCGGGTATTATGCAAGATTCAATTGGATTCTGCTTCAGGAATCTTGATAATACCCGACTGGCCTACACAGCTATGGTTCCCAGTGGCCCTCGACATGGCTGTGAGGCAGCCTGATGAAGGGTCTGGACCCGAAACGTCGCCTATTCCTTCTCTCCATAGATGCTGCCTCACCCGCTGAGTTCCTCCAACATTATTGTCTACCATTTTATTTCAAGTAGTTTCAATCCAGTTTCCTCCGGGTGTTCCGGTTTCCTCCCACATTCCAAATATGAGCAGGTTGAGAGGTTAATTTGGCTTTGGTAAAAAATTGTAAATTGTCGCTAGTGTGTGTGGGATAGGGAAAGTGTATGAGGTGATCGCTGGTCGGTGCGGACTCGGTGGGCTGAAGGGCCTGTTTCCATGCCGTGTCTCTAAACTAAACTAAACTAGTGCTGCTCTTTTAAGAAAGTTGTGCATGATTAGCAAGAGCGGAACTCACTATAAAAACATGCAGGGGATGGGGGACACAATTTTTTGGCGGCCGCACGCTCACCCACATTATGTCCCGCCCCCATTGCCTGCTGACCGACGTCCCTCTCGTCCAATCGGCGCCCTCGATCAGCAGTCCCACCTCCTCTGTCTCGCGGAAAGCGGAGATTTTAAAATCCGGATTACAAAAACTTGGGGGGGATGTCCCCCACCTCTCAAAACATGGAGGGGAAGTGTCCCCTTTGCCCCCCCCCCCCGGATTTTCCGCCCCTGATGATTAGTATGATTGTCTGGAAGTAAATGGACATTGTTTCCAAGTTAACGGAGTGGAATCAGCTTGATGTGGCAACCATCAATGTCCGCTTTCCCCAGGGATACCACAGCTGACATAGATGCAGACCCACTGGAGCAGGTGCTGAAGAGGTTCTCCTGGATGTTGACTGAATCAGGGGCTATTGGCCATCAGGAGAGATTGGACCAACTTGGATTGTTCTCTCTGGAATGTTGGAGATTGGGGGAAGACCTGATAGAAGTGTGTAAAATTACGAGAGACAAAGACAGAGTCGGTCATCAGAGGCTATTTCCCCAGGGTGGAAATGTCAAAGACTAGAGGGCATGGCCTTAAGATGAGAGCAGGGGTGAGCTTCCAGGAGATTTACAGGACGTTGATTTTCCCTAAACAGAGAGCAGGGGAGTGGCTGGAAGCCGCTGCCAGGGGAGGTGGTGGAAGCAGATCCAATAACAAGATACAAGCGGCATTTAGACAGACACATGAACAGACAGGGATGGATGGATGTGGACCATGCGCAGGCAGATTTACATTGGCATCAAGGTCGACACTGAAATTGTGGGCCAAACGGCCAGTTCTTGTGCTGTACCATTCCTAGTTCTATGTAAAATATAAAAACTAAAACATTGCAGATGGGGTAATTCTGAACTAAAAACTGAAAATACTGGGAACACACAGCAGATCGTGCAACGCCTGTAGAGGGAGAAACAGAGATGATATTTCAAGTTACTAACTCTTCATAAGAACTGGGAAAGTGGGAACACCAATGTGTTTTTCAGCTACAGATGGAGAGAGGGAGAGGGATGGAGAGGACAGAAAAGAATGATTGCAACAGAGAGCAACGTTTTCCGATGACAACTTGTAAAGTTTGAGCCACACACTAACACTATCCTACACACAAGGGACAATTTATAATTTTACCAAAGCCATTTAACCCAAAAATTGATACTTCTTTGGAATGTGGGTGGAAACCGGAGCACCCGGAGAAATGCCCACCCGGTCACAGGGCGAAAGAACAAACTCCGTACAAACAGCAGCTGTAGTCAGGATCGAACCTGGGTCTCGGGAGGTGAGGCAGCAACTCTACTGCTGCACCACCGTGCCTCTCATTCTTTCAACCATAGAAACATAGAAAATAGGTGCAGGAGTAGGCCATTCGGCCATTCGAGCCAGCAACACCATTCAATATGATCATGGCTGATCATCCACAATCAGTACCCTGTTCCAGCTTTTTCCCCATATCCCTTGATTCCCTTAGCCCCAAGAGCTAAATCTAACTCTCTCTTGAAATAACCACTTCTAGAGTGAGTAAAACATTGTTAAATTATGTTGAATCTTGTGTTCAAACAGTTTTAATTTGATGTTAGAATGTAACTCTGGTTTCTGCCTCAATGTGAAACATAGAAACATAGAAAATAGGTGCAGGAATAGGCCATTCGGCCCTTCGAGCCTGCACCGCCATTCAATATGATCATGGCTGATCATCCAACTTAGTATCCCTTACCTGCCTTCTCTCCATACCCCCTGATCCCTTTAGCCACAAGGGCCACATCTAACTCCCTCTTAAATATAGCCAACGAACTGGCCTCAACTACCTTCTGTGGCAGAGAATTCCAGAGATTCGCCACTCTCTGTGTGAAAAATGTTTTTTCATCTCGGTCCTAAAAGATTTCCCCCTTATCCTTAAACTGTGACCCCTTGTCCTGGAATTCCCCAACATCGGAAACAATCTTCCTGCATCTAGCCTGTCCAACCCCTTAAGAATTTTGTAAGTTTCTATAAGATCCCCCCTCAATTTTCTAAATTCTAGCGAGTACAAGCCGAGTCAGGATCGACATGCAGATTTCGATAGAAAGCACATATTCTTCAGATGGAAGTGAAATAAAAATTAAATGTGCAATTTTCAGTCTTCAAAAGGGCAGTTCTTATTCCAGACAAATGTTCCATTGCCTTTCGTGATGTCTGATTATCAAGGTGCTTTTAAAGCAATCACTTCAAAATCGTTGCTCTGACATTTACAACCTGACAATTCTCACCTATAGCTACAAAGCTGCAGTGAGGAAAGAGGAGAATCCAATTGCAATCTTCTCTCTGTCCCAGGGATATAATTTACTGTTTTGTAATTAATTTCAGGGGATTGGATCTTTTTATTCTGCTGCGGTGTCTTTGCAGAAAAAGGAAGTGGCCAATTTGCGTGTCTTTGTTCTATCGAATGTTTTACAATTTGATGTTTAATTCTTTACCTAAGCACATTTTATATTCAGTTATTTAAAAGATAAAATGAGTTGGCTGGACTGATACGCAGGAACTAACTTTAATTAAAGTAGAGCGTTAAAGAGGACAAACAACTTATGAATCTTTCCTGTTGCGGCTTTGTGAAATGTACTAGTATTTAAAGATAAACCGCATGTTTGATCTTTCAAAGACACAGTTGCCTCCAAGTATCAGACATTCAGTCACAGGACAGGTAAATAAGGGCGGTGTCAGATGCCTGGCCAGCACAAGGTAAAAGACAGCATGAAGAAATGAGAAATCGACATCGGCAATTGGGAAACCGATGCCAAGGACAGGAAACTCTGGCCAACCATCATCCAAGAAGGAACAGCGACCTTCGAAGCAGAGAGACGCGCAGAATTAGAAGAGAAGAGAAGAAAACGGAAAGAGAGGCGACAACTACCGCAGCCCGATCTGCCATCTGGAATTACCTGTCCTGAATGCCGAAGAGCTTTCAAAGCCAGGATTGGACTCATAAGCCACCTAAGAGCCCATAAAAACAACGGAACGTAGACCATCATCCTCAACCTCAAGGGATAGCCACGACAAGTGGTTCACAATTATTGAGTAAAACGCAAAGCACTGGAGGAACTCAGTGGGTCAGGCAGCAGCATCTGTTGAGTGAATGGACAGATGACGTTTCGGGTCAGGACCCATCTTCAGACTCAAATCTGGAGAGGTCAGGCTTCTGAAGAAAAGGATTCTGACACAAAACATCATCACAACACTCTCAATAGACAATAGGTGCAGGAGTAGGCCATTCGGCCCCTCGAGCCAGCACTGCCATTCAATGTGGTCATGGCTGATCATCCACAATCAGTACCCCATTCCTGCCTTCTCCCCATATCTCTTGACTCCGCTTTCTTTAAGAGCTCTATCCAACTCTCTCTTGAATGCATCCAGAGAACCGGCCTCCTCCGGCCTCTGAGGCAGAGAATTCCACAGACTCACAACTCTCTGTATGAAAAAGTATTTCCTCATCTCCATTCTAAATGGCTTACCCTTTATTCAGATGCTGCCTGACCAGCTGAGTTCCTCCAGCACTTTGTTCTTTCCACAATTATTAACCCCATTCACAGATGATCCCCACATCAACCCTCGATTCACCATTACCAGCTGCTATCAGGCAACTGAACCATCCTATCAACTAGACATTCTCACTTGCTGCAGCACAACACAATATGTAATCATAAGTTCAGTGTGTCTATATACACATTCACACATACTCAATAAATAAACAAATATTGCGCAATAATAATAATAGTCTGTTGTAGTTGAGAGGTTATTTGTTGTTGTGTTTAATAGCCCGATGGCTGTGGGGAAGTAGCTGTTCCTGAACCTGGACGTTACAGTTCTCTGGCTCCTGTACCTTCTTGGTGAATGGTGAAATGAGTGTGTGACCAGGGTGGGTCTTTGATGATGCTGGCTGCCTGAGGCAGTGACTTTGATAGATCCCTTCGATCTACCTCATTGGAGACCCTCGAACTATGGTTAATCGGATTTTACTGGACTTTATCTTGCACTAAATGTTATTCCCTCTATCCTGTATCTGTACACAGTGGACGGCTTAAATGCAATCAATCACATGTAGTCTTTCCGCTGACTGGATTGCACGCAACAAAAAGCTTTTCTCTGAACTTCGGTACATGTGACAATAAATGAATTCATTAACCCTTGCCATACCTCCGTCTTCCCGCCAACCACATACACATTTATTCCCTGGTTCTAATAAATGACCTGTTCATTCTGTTTCACAGAGGCTACCTGCCCAGCTGAGTGTTCCCAGCATGTTTCTGCTTTTATTGCCGATTTCCTGCATCTGCAGGTATTTGGGCTTCAGGATACTGATGTGTTTTGGGTGGGGATGATAAACAATCAGGTGTGTAAAGTCACACAGGCCTCCAAATGGCAGCCACGCCACAGGATGGAGCAGAATTCAAGAATGGGTCTTCATAACAAAGACATGCTGATATCCTGGAGGAGTTACATTTGCGTAGACAGGAGTGTTCGTCATACTATGTTGGAGCAGCCGGTTCTGAAACTGACCGAAGACCTGGTTAAGTTTAGTTTAGATATAGAGCGTGGAAACAGGCCCTTCGGCCCACAGAGTCCATGCCGACCAGCGATCAGCTACCACCCCGTACACTAGCACTATCCTACACACTGGGGATAATTTATAAAAGCCAATTAACCAACAAGCCACACGTCTTTGGAGTATTGGAGGAAACCGGAGCACCCGGAGGAAACCCACGTGGTCACAGAGAGAACGTGCAAACTCCACACAGACAGCGCGGTAGTCAGGGTGGAACCCCGGTCTGTAAGGATGCAGCTCTACCGCTGCACCACCGTGCCTGGTGCTGAGCAACGAGACAGGGTTAATTAGCGGCCCAGTACAGAACGCACACCAGGTAGCAAGGAGTGCCGCTGGTCGTATGTGGGGTACACCAACGTTCACCTCCTGACAACAGTCCCTGCACTACATTCTCCACAGGTCAGGAATATCTGTTTTCCACAGCTATTTTTTTCACATTAGATCATTCTTGAGGGCGGCACGGTGGCGCAGCGGTAGAGTTGCTGCCTTATAGCGCTTGCAGCGCCGGAGACCCGGGTTCGATCCCAACTACAGGAGCTGTCTGTACGGAGTTTGTACGTTCTCCCGGTGACCGTGTGGGTTTTCTCCAAGACAGGTTTGTAGGTTAATTGGTGTCAATGTAAATTGTCCCTCGTGTGTGTAGGATAGTGTTAAGGGTCTGTCCCACTTTACGAGGTAATTGAAGAGTTCTCCCAAGTTTTCCCCTGATTTGAACTCGGAGAATGTCCGTAGCGGGTCCGTAGGAGTTTGCGGATGTCTCGTAGCGGCTGGTAATGCTAACGATAGGTACGCGGGAAATCCGGTAGCTCATGCCGTTTTTTCATCCCTGCAAAAAATGTCCACGAGTAAAAAAATACTTGTGATGAAAGAAATTGTTACTTTTTACTCGTACGAGCCACTACGAGACATCCACGAACTCCTACGGACCCGCCACGGACATTCTCCGAGTTCGAATCAGGGGAGAACTGGGGAGAACTCTTGAATTACCTCATACAGTGGGACAGGCCCTTTAGTGTGTGCGGGGATCGCTGCTCGGTGGGCCGAAGGGCCTGTTTCCGCAATGGATCTCTAAACTAAATACACTTCCTGGAACTTTTTAACTTTGCCACATATTCATAGAAACATAGACATAGAAATTAGGTGCAGGAGTAGGCCATTCGGCCCTTCGAGCCTGCACCGCCATTCAATATGATCATGGCTGATCATCCAACTCAGTATCCCGTACCTGCCTTCTCTCCATACCCTCTGATCCCCTTAGCCACAAGGGCCACATCTAACTCCCTCTTAAATATAGCCAATGAACTGGCCTCAACTACCCTCTGTGGCAGAGAGTTCCAGAGACACACCACTATCTGTGTGAAAAAATTCCTTCTCATCTCGGTCCTAAAGGATTTCCCCCTTATCCTTAAGCTGTGACCCCTTGTCCTGGACCTCCCCAACATCGGGAACAATCTTCCTGCATCTAGCCTGTCCAACCCCTTAAGAATCTTGTAAGTTTCTATAAGATCCCCTCTCAATCTCCTAAATTCTAGAGAGTATAAACCGAGTCTATGCAGTCTTTGTTCGTAAGACAGTCCTGACATCCCAGGAATCAGTCTGGTGAACCTTCGCTGCACTCCCTCTATGGCAATAATGTCCTTCCTCAGATTTGGAGACCAGAACTGTACGCAATACTCCAGGTGTGGCCTCACCAAGACCCCATAAAACTGAAGTAGAACCTCCCTGCTCCTATACTGAAATCCTTTTGCTATGAAAGCTAACATACCATTGGCTTTCTTCACTGCCTGCTGTACCTGCATGCCTACTTTCAATGACTGGTGTACCATGACACCCAGGTCGCGCTGCATCTCCCCTTTTCCTAATCGGCCACCATTTAGATAGTAGTCGGTTTTCCTATTTTTGCCACCAAAGTGGATAACCTCACATTTATCCACATTATACTGCATCTGCCAAACATTTGCCCACTCACCCAGCCTATCCAAGTCACCTTGCATTCTCCTAGCATCCTCCTCACAGCTAACACTGCCCCCCAGCTTAGTGTCATCCGCAAACTTGGAGATATTGCCTTCAGTTCCCTCATCCAGATCATTTATGTATATTGTAAATAGCTGGGGTCCCAGCACTGAGCCTTGCGGTACCCCACTAGTCACTGCCTGCCATTGTGAAAACGACCCGTTAACTCCTACTCTTTGCTTCCTGTTTGCCAGCCAGTTCTCTATCCACATCAATACTGAACCCTCAATGCCATATGCTTTAAGTTTATATACTAATCGCTTATGTTGTCGAAAGCCTTCTGGAAGTCCAGATACACCACATCCACTGGTTCTCCCCCATCCACGCTACTAGTTACATCCTCGAAAAATTCCACAAGATTCGTCAGACATGATTTACCTTTCGTAAATCCATGCTGACTTTGTCCAATCATTTCACCACTTTCCAAATGTGCTGCTATCCCATCTTTAATAACTGACTCTAGCAGTTTCCCCACTACCGATATTAGACTAACTGGTCTGTAATTACCCGTTTTCTCTCTCCCCCCCTTCTTAAAAAGAGGGGTTACGTTTGCTACCCTCCAATCCTAAGGAACTACTCCAGAATCTAAAGAGTTTTGAAAGATTATCACTAATGCATCCACTATTTCCGGAGCTACTTCCTTAAGTACTCTGGGATGCAGCCTATCTGGCCCTGGGGATTTATCGGCCTTTAATCCATTCAATTTACCCAACACCACTTCCCGACTAACCTGGATTTCACTCAAGTACTCCTTTGACCTGCGGTCCCCTGCTATTTCCGGCAGATTATTTATGTCTTCCTTATTGAAGATGGAACCAAAGTAGTTATTCAATTGGTCCGCCATATCCTTGTTCCCCATGATCAACTCACCTGTTTCTGACTGCAAGGGACCTACATTTGTTTTAACTAATCTATTTCTCTTCACATATCTATAAAAACTTTTGCAGTCAGTTTTTATGTTCCCTGCCAGTTTTCTTTCATAATCTATTTTTCCTTTCCTAATCAAGCCCTTTGTCCTTCTCTGCTGGTCTCTGAATTTCTCCCAGTCCTCTGGTATGCTGCTTTTTCTGGCATCCTTTGCTTTGATACTATCCCTGATTTCCCTTGTTATCTACGGATGCACTACCTTCCCTGATCTATTCTTTTGCCAAATTGGGATGAACAATTTTTGTAGTTCATCCATGCAGTCTTTAAATGTCTTCCATTGCGTATCCACCGTCAACCCTTTCAGAATTGATTGCCAGTCAATCTTGGCCAATTCACGTCTCATACCCTCAAAGTTACCTTTCCTTAAGTTCAGAACCATTGTTTCTGAATTAACAATGTCACTCTCCATCCTAATGAAGAACTCGACCATATTATGGTCACTCTTGCCCAAGGGGGCACGCACAATAAGACTGCTAACTAACCCTTCCTCATTACTCAATACCCAGTCTAAAATAGCCTGCTCTCTCGTTGGTTCCTCTACATGTTGATTTAGATAACTATCCCTCATACTTTCCAAAAAATCCTCTTCCTCAGCGCCCCAGCCAATTTGATTCACCCAATCTATATGTAGATTGAAGTCACCCATTATAACTGTTTTGCCTTTGTCGCACGCATTTCTAATTTCCTGTTTTATACCATCCCCAACTTCACTACTTCTGTTAGGTGGCCTGTACACAACTCCCACTAGCGTTTTCTGCCCCTTAGTGTTTCGCAGCTCTACCCATACCGATTCCACGTGCTCCAAGCTAATGTCCTTCCTTTCCATTGCGTTCGTCTCCTCTCTAACCAGCAACGCTACCCCACCTCCTTTTCCTTTCTCTCTATCCCTCCTGAATATTGAATATCACTGGATGTTCAGCTCCCAGCCTTGGTCACCCTGGAGCCATGTCTCCGTGATCCCAACTATATCATACTCATTAATAGCTATCTGCACGTTCAACTCATCCACCTTATTACAAATACTCCTTGCATTGAGACACAAAGCCTTCAGGCTTGTTTTTACAACGCTCTTACCCCTTATACAATTTTGTTGAGAAGTGGCCCTTTTTGATTTTTGTCCTGGTTTTGGCTGCCTGCCACTTTTACTTTTCACCTTGCTCCCTATTGCTTCCACCCTCGTTTTACACCCACCTGCCTCTCTGCTCTTGTACCCATCCCCCTGCCACATTAGTTTAAATCCTCCCCGAGGATATATTCAACCTAACACTCCCAATATTTGATGGAATATATACTGCACATGTTAATGTATATCACAAAACATTATTACTATTGTGAACAAATGTTTAAACATTTATTGGAGAATTCGTGTTCATAGTACATATTCAGTACACCACAATATCCATACTGAACTCCTCTGCCTGCACGTGATCCATATCCCTCCATTCCCCACATATCCATGTGCCTATCAAACACACCTCTTAAACTTCACTCTCATATCTGCCTCCACCACCACCCCTGGCAGCGCGTTCCAGGCACCCACCACTCTCTGTGATAAAAACCTTGTCTCCAATATCTCCTTTAATCTTTCCCCCTCACATCTTAAAGCTGCGCCCTAGTCCTGGGACAAAGGCTCTGACTGTCTACCCTATCTATGCCTCATAATTATATCTACCTCTATCAAGATTCCCCTCATCCTCCGACATTCTAGAGAAGCGCAGGCAAGTGGGACTAGTATAGCTGGGACATTGTTGGCTGCTATGGGCGAGTTGGGCTGAAGGGCCTGTTTCCACACTGTATTACTCTATGACTCTAAAAGAATCCAAGTGTAAAGGCAGACTTTGGTAAACAGGGTTTTCCACAACCCACGGAGATTTGTAATACATTCAGTTCAAGGGAGATAAGAATTTCAAATTGCCAAGCCAATCAGATTTTAATTAAAGATGTCTCCTGATTACACCTTTAAATCCAGCAGCCTCGTAAGTAGTTTTTAACAACTTGGATAACGCACCAAATGGTTTGCTCTTTCTTGCATGAAATCTTGAAGCCATGTATACAAACGGACATGCAGTTTACATCATAAATATAAAGGCAATGAATCCCACAATTATACCATCAGGTTTGAATATTGATTTCTCTCATTTTAAGTAACCTCTCTCTCCAACCCTCCCCACCCTCGTCATCGTACTAGTTTCACCATTGTCCTGCTTGGTTTGTGTATCAATCGTTATCACCTTCCCCACAGCCAACAACGGACCGCTGTGGGCTCAACCTTTACTTCATCATCCTTGCTGCCTTTCATTTGTTCTTCTCAGAACCTTTTATTTTTTTTTGTTCTTTGCACCTTCTCATACCTCTAGATTCCCTCTCCCCTGACTCTCAGTTTGAAGAACTGTCTCAAACCGAAACATCACCCATTCCTTTTTTCTAGAGATGCTACCCGACCCGCTGAGTTACTCCAGCACTCGGTGAAATGTCACCTATCCATGTTCTCCACAGATGCTGCCTGACCCGCTGAGTTACTCCAGCACTGTGTGTCTATCTTATACTATCTGGCAGTGGGGTACCAGATTAGTATTTCAATTTTCCAAAGTATTTCTTTTTGAGGATGATGATTGAGTAGTTATTTATATCTAATATATTATGTCTATTTTGGCATTCCACCCTTCCTTTGTTAATTAAACAGCCATATGGAACAATTATATAAACTTTATGCTAATATGCACATGTTTTAAAAAGCATCACATTTCCCACATTTAACGTGTACGAAGAAACTACAGAGAGACACAAAATGCTGGAGTAACTCACTGGGACAGGCAGCATCTCTGGAGAGAAGGAATGGGTGATATTTCAGTCCGAGACCCTTCTTCAAACAGAGGAAGTCTGAAGAAGGGTCTCGACCCGAACGTCACCCATTCCTTCTCTCCAGAGATGCTGCTTGTCCCGATGAGTTACTCCAGCATTTTGTGTCTATCCCATATTTAACGGTGCTTTTTTACCCCCGAGCTTTAATTTGATTTAAAAGTTAGCAGGTTCCTTAACCTCTACAGTGTGCATTCCTTCACCTATAACTTAATGAATTTGCAAAGCTGCTCAAATATCACAGTATTTGCTCGCTGGATTTTGTGAGAAGCAGTGAATGTTAAGTAGCACTTGGGCTTGGTCTGGACCTTCCTCTGGTAGAATCCGGATTGATTCGAGCTGCACAGATTACACGTTCAGTTTGTTTGATGTTGGCGACACGTTGCTTTCTTAATCTGATCAAAGTGCAATCTTGCCGGGGTTGTCCATGGGCAGTGAGTGGGCAGTGGGTGGTATGGTCACCCTAGGTCAGTGAGTGGTATGGCCACCCTTGGTCAGTGAGTGGGCAGTGGGTGGTTTGGTCAGTGAGTGGTATGGTCACCCTTGGTCAGTGAGTGGGCAGTGGGTGGTATGGTCACCCTTGGTCATTGAGTGGGCAGTGGGTGGTATGGTCACCCTAGGTCAGTGAGTGGTCAGTGAGTGGTATGGCCACCCTTGGTCATTGAGTGGGCAATGAGTGGGTAGTGGGTGGTATGGTCACCCTTGGTCAGTGAGTGGTATGGCCACCCTAGGTCAGTGAGTGGACAGTGAGTGGTCAGTGGGTGGTATGGTCACCCTTGGTCAGTGGGTGGTATGGTCTCCCTTGGTCAGTGAGTGGGCAGTGGGTGGTATGGTCACCCTTGGTCAGTGAGTGGACAGTGAGTGGGCAGTGGGTGGCATGGCCACCCTTGGTCAGTGAGTGGACAGTGAGTGGGCAGTGAGTGCCATGCCATACTCAATGTTAAACACTGACTCTTGACCCATTCTGATCTCGTTGGTTTAGTTCTGTCCCCAGATAAGTAAAGCCTGTAGTATTGCAGTCTGTATACAATGCAGTGCTGAATCTGCAGATAGAAACAAAAAGCTGGAGTAACTGAGCGAGACAATAGACAATAGGTGCAGGAGGAGGCCATTCGGCCCTTCGAGCCAGCACCACCATTCTATGTGATCATGGCTGATCATCCCCAATCAGTACCCCGTTCCTGCCTTCACCCCATATCCCCTGACTCCGCTATTTTTAAGAGCCCTATCTAGCTCTCTCTTGAAAGACAAGCAGCATCTCTGGAGAGGAATGGGTGAGGTTTCCGGTCGAGACCCTTCTTCAGGCTACCTGCAGCCTCGGTGTTCTGTCTACAGTCTAACATGGAGCAAGGGAGCGAGAGATCCATTGACTGCAAAATCTAAAAATGAAAAATATTTAACAAATGCACCAACCACTGTAACTCGCCTGGGTTTTGACTGTTCAGTTAGAATAATGATACTCTAATTATGTTTGACTGCAGTAACCTAAGCTGCCGACTACAGTAACGTTTGCTTTTGATGAGAAGGAATGAATGGATAACTTGCCCTGTCCAACACTCTGTGCCAATGTCATTGCCTAGGGCGCCCCCTCGTGGCGACACTGTCTTTGTGGAAAGGTGAAGAATTCAAGTGATGCATGTGGGCAAAGAATAAGGAATGCCATTTTACCAACATCAAATATAAACCAATTGAAATGCCGCATCTAACCCAAACAAACTTCTCAAATTGTCCTAACACTAAAGATGGGCACACAATACTGGAGTAACACCGGCGGGTCTGAAGAAGGGTCTCGACCCGAAATGTCACCCATTCCTTCTCGCCAGAGATGCTGCCTGTCCCGCTGAGTTACTCCAGCATCTTGTGTCTTTTCTCAGTGTAAACCAGCATCTGCAGCTCCTCCCTACACATAACTGGTTATCACCCAACCTGCAATCAACAATCCACCGTCTCCTTGATCATCGTTATTTTTTTGGAAATCTTTCATTTATAATCAATTCTTTGTTCTCTATCTCTCCACATCGCCGTCTATATCTCTCGTTCCCCTGTCCTCTCTCACTCTCAGTCTGAAGAAGGGTCTCGACCCGAAACGTCACCCATTCCTTCTCTCCGGAGATGCTGCCTGTCCCGCTGAGTTACTCCAGCATTTTGTGTCTATCCTCGGTTTAAACCAGCATCTGCAGTTGCTTCCTACACTCGCCGTAAAATACTCATGGGACCTCTCACAGTACGGTTAGAAGGGGGAAGATTTTAACTGCAAAACATTGCTAGTTATAACGGTTCACATAACACAGAAAAAATAATTAAGCGCCTTTGATCAATAAATGTATAACTAAAATATTATTTGATATCCATGTCATATTACAAGTAAATAGTCGTGAATGGGAGGTTTAAGCTGCCTTGAGAAAGCTGTGGACATTTCTCTCTCCGGGAAGGCGCTCCTGTGACTAACGCCGGCAAGTTGGCAAATTAGCGCATTTTCTTTAATTCTTCCATCGACGGAGAGAGTCCATAAATAACCATGTTCAACCCGCTGCAGACATGGATTCTGCTTTAGAATGTCCTGTATTTGGGAATGTCGCCCATTCCTCCTCCCCAGAGATGCTGCCTGACCCGCTGAGTTACTCCAGCTGTTGGTGTCTAGATTTGAGAGCGCTCCCTCCCGCTCTCTCTTCATCTCTACAGTCGGTCACATGTGCAGGGAGCCAGATCTGCGCCGCATATTGTTGTTCCCCCACCATCTCCTCCCCACGCCCCAGCTCCCTCACCCTTCTGCACAACTCATCCCCCCCCCCCCCCCCAAACAAAAATACTTCTTCAGCGCGACAGGCGACAGTGATGTCGGGGCAGAGGATGCCAACTTGGCATCTTCTCCGGCTTCAGACAGGAGTACACACCAGGGCTCTGCCAGCTGACGGCAGCCACGTTGCTCAGGAGATTGCCCGGCTCTCTGTTCATCGGTGTGTGGGAAGGAACTGCAGATGTTTTCAAGAGACTGTTAAATTTAGCTCTTAGGGCTAACGGAAGCCAGGGACATGGGGAGTTGGCAGGAACGGGGTACTGATTGTGGGTGACCAGCCATAATCTTATTGAATAGCGGTGCTGGCTCGAGGGGCCGAATGGCCCACTCCTGCACCTATTTTCCATGTCTATGCTTCTATGCTGCCTGCTTTAAACCGAAGGTAGACACAAAATCTGGAGCAACTCAGCGGGACAAGCAGCATTTCTGGAGAAGAGGAATTGGTGATGTTTCGGGTCGAGACCCTTCCTCAATCTGAAGAAGATTGAGATGCTGCCCGTCCCGCTGAGATACTCCAGCATTTTGTGTCTATCTGTGTTAACTGGCGTGGGTTGGGAACAACGGGGTCTCGTTGTAAAGGACAAATGAAGCGCTTAATACACGGCGCACAAACACTCGATTCATTATCGGGCAGCTCAATGCTAGAGTGTGTACAGTGAGCTCATCTCCACAACCTCCAGAAAGCAGCACAACAAAGCATTTATTGATGCTCTGGACTTTGTAACACGGCTTATAGCACGTCTTTATAACAGGGCTAACTACCGAATGAGAGAACTTGCAGGTAACATTCTGCAGAGAGAGAGAGAGAGAGAGAGAGAGAGCTTTGATCGCGAGTGCGGCGACAACCATTAGTTTGGAGGCACTCTGAGCCCGAGTCCCCGCTGTGAAGAGGCAGTGAGTGTGTAATGTGCAGAATGGCTCCTGGTGTGGTGGCATCTGGCCAGTTGACAAAACTTCCCTTGATGCTGCCCAGATCGATGTGCCCAGCGCTGCTGATAACTGCGCACAAGCCACATCACTTGACACCTTCAATCTCCGAGTACCAACAGCATCCCGGTGGCGTGTGAGACACTGGCCGGTGGACAGACCCCCTCCCCTCTCTGTCCCAACCTTCTCCTCTCCCACCCCTACCGTCCCGACCCTCCTCCCCTTCCCTCCCGTCCCCACCCTCTCAACCCCCCCCCCCTCAATGTCCCAACGCTCTCCCCTGACCCCTATCCCAACCCCTCTCTGTCCCTCTCCCTCTCTTCTCCTGCCCACCACGATGACCAACCCCAGGAGCTGTCTCCCTCTCACCACCACCACCCCCCTCTCGCCCCTCAGCCCGGCTCCATCCTCCACAGTCCCACAACTGAACATTCCTTCTCTCCACAGATGCTGCCTGTCCCGCTGAGTTACTCCAGCACTTTGTGTCTATCCACGGTGTAAACCAGCATCTGCAGTTCCTTCCCACACACGGACAACATAACAACTCCCACTGAAGGAAGGAAGGAAACTTCACCCCAAAGTTGCCCAGCTCCGCCGACATGAACCCCCGGGGGTGGGGGGCGAAGCCGTGTGTAACTGCAGCGGCTGAGGCTGCGTGAAGTGTCAGGAGTTGCCATTACAAATGCAGATGGACAAGCGCCTTGTCCACCACCGCCCCGTGTAGCGAGGACCGTACGCCCGCCCGCCCGCCCGCCGCCACATCCACAACTCTGGCCATGAATGTCCCGCTGCCACCTGGGTTTACCCGCCGCCGTCTCCAGTGCAGCCAGTGCCCAGTGGTCAGTCCAGTGCAGTGAGCTGCAGTGCAGCCAGTGTAGTCAATGTCCAGTGGTGAGTCCAGTGCAGTGAGCTCCAGTGCATGCGCGGGCTGGACTTACCTGCAAACACCTGTCCCGTGGCCCCCAGCACCAGGTGCCCCAGTAGCGACAGGGCGATCAGAAGCGCGGTCATGTCCGGCCGCCTGCTCCTCGCATCACGCGTGCAGTTGTGGCTTGGGTCCGCTGTCCGGTAGCCGGTGTCCAGTGGCCGCTGGGCGCTCGGTCCCCGCAGCCCGGACCACCGCTCCTGAGCCCCGCGCTGCCGAAGTCCGGCTGCTCCTCAAGTAGTGACCGACAGAGTCCTGGATCACCCCTGCCTCTCTCTCTCTCTCTCTCTCTCTCTCTGTCTCCCCCTGCCTTCCCCTCTCTCTCCCCTCTCCCTCTCTGTCTCACGTCTGCACAAGCCAGCCCGCTCGCTCACTGCTCACATCCAATCCCAAACGGCGGGGGACAGATAGGGAGCCCAGTTTCACTCGGGAAGTGGTGCATCTGTTGAAAGCAGAGAGAGAGAGGGCGGTTGTGCGGGCTCGACCAGGGGGTGGGGGGAGAGAGACAGAGAGTTACACGGAGAATGATCAGGCGCTGCTCACCTCCTACCGGGAAGCAAATTGATTGACTGATATTGCACGACCTGAATATTTAATATTTCATTTGTGTTTCGCTGTTACTGACGTCCATTGTAACAAGCGAGACGCGCTCTTTACAGACAGCTCGCTTCCAACTAAATCTAGAGACTGATGCCTCTCGGTGAATGGATCCCATCTCCAGCAGGAGAATGTATCTTGCATTTTTTTTTAAATAGCTGAGATATTGTTGAGCTTTCAATTGTGCCCAAGCACAGCCTCAAATTGTACCGGGCTCCAACACCCACGATATGACAAACTAATACAATTAGAAACGACAGCAACAATCACAAAACCCTTCTTACTTTTCCCAATTACCACTTTCTCCAATGTCACCTTTGCAAATCAAAGCCCCAAATAACTCATTTATTTTAATTTATGCAAATCTTTACATTATAGTAATTAAAAGTCATTTTTATAAATTCCCCATGGTATTCATATGTCAATTATTTTTTTCAACAAGATAAGTTCGGCAGGTTTTGCTTCTTAATGAAGCATGCAGGTATGAATTTGGAGTTACAAATTGGTGGGATTCTCGCAGGGGGGCATTTAAATTTAAGTTTTTAAGTTTGGCACAGGTGCAACATGAGTTGGACATCCCGATGCTCATATGCTAATGTGATAGGAGCAGAATTAGGCCATTCAGTCCATCAAGTCAACCGATCTATCTCCCTCCTAACCCCATTCTCCCCATAACCCCTTATACCCATACTAATCAAGAATCTACCCATCTCTGCCTTAAAGACTTGGCAATAGACAATAGGTGCAGGAGTAGGCCATTCAGCCCCTCGAGCCAGCACCGCCATTCAATGTGATCATGGCTGATCATCCACAATCAGTACCCCGTTCCTGCCTTCTCCCCATATTCCTTGACTCCGTTATCTTTAAGAGCTCTGTCTTGCTCTCTCTTGAAAGCATCCAGAGAACCAGCCTCCACAGCCGCCTGTGGCAATGAATTCCACAGATTAACCAACCTCTGGCAAAAGGAATTCCTCCTCAGGTCATCTGTGGGGTGTTCAACAGCCTGATGATTGCTGGGAAGAAGCTGTTCTTGAACCTGGATGTCACGGTTTTCAGGCTCCTGTACCTTCTTCCCGATGGTAGCAGCGAGATGAGTGTGTGGCGTGGGAGGTGTGGGTCTTTATTGATATCGGCTGCCTTTTTGATGTAAGGTGCACTTACTCCAAGAATAGAAGTGTTGATTTTACATTCATGGAGGATTTGGGGAACTTATTTCCACCATCGCTTCAAATCCATCCTTGATTCTTCAACCTGAAGTTGGCTTTTGATGTTAGGAATGTTGATGTAAATGGAAGAAAATATTTGAAATTTGAGCTCTGCTTTTCAGGGAATATGGGCAATATTATCATTGATGAAGTGATATCTTGGACATTTTGATGCATAGATTAAGAAGGCACAACTTCTTAAGTGAAGTTCAAGGGTTAAGGGTTTTTAATTATCTAATACGCCAGCAGCAGAACGATGACATTCTAACCTGCTGCAGTTTGACAAGCCCATTAATGTAAGAACACAAACACATGTGCAACATCCTCTGCACCACCTCACCCAGGACTCACAGCAACTGGGACCTCAACGCCTGTCATCTCGTCGGCCCTTCTTCCGTCACGCAGTGACCCTCTGTGGCTCCAGTTTCAACACACTAGGAGCATGGAACAAACTTCATGACAGCCTCACCGAACACCACAGCCCCACGCGGCTCGGACCTGCCCCGCAACGAGTGGGTCGCCCTGCACCACCTCCATACAGGGGTCGGCCGGTTCAACGCCAACATTATCGCTGGGGGCTGCGTTCAGCAGCAACCTGTGTGTGTGGGGCAGACCAGCAAACAGCGCAGCACGTCATTTTCAACCACGTTGTCCTCCGCTCCCCTGGTGGAGGGGTAGACCCCACGGCCCTGGAACTGGCTACAGCGCCTGGAGGCCGTTACATAACCTCTGCTGCCTCAAACGCAAGAAGAAGAAGAAGAAGAAGACTACAATCAGTTAATAACTGTAATACTAGGTAACCACAGTAGTGTAAAACTGAAGTCGGTAGTGCAAGCAAGATCACAGAAGATCCACAGAAGATCACAACTGCTGAGGTCAGTATTGTGCAGTGTTGTAGAGCCCGATTGTTGTTGGGAAGAAGCTGTTCTTGAACCTGGAGGTCACGGTTTTCAGGCTCCTGTACCTTCTCCCCGATGGTAGCAGCGAGATGAGTGTGTGGCCAGGGTAGTGTGGGTCTCTGATGATATTGGCTGCCCCTTTTGATATAAAGCTAGACACAAAATGCTGGAGTAACTCAGCAGGACAGGCAGCATCGCTGGAGAGAAGGAATGGGTGATGTTTTGGGTCAAAACCCTTCTTCACAGATGCTGCCTGTCCCGTTGATTTACTCCAGAACATTGTGTCTATCTTCGGTTTAAACCAGCATCTACAGTTCCTTCCTACACATTTTGATATACATTTAGTCTGTTTATTGGCTTTAATATGTCTCAATAGGTGCAGGAGTAGGCTATTCGGCCCTTCGAGCCAGCACCACCATTCACTCTGATCATGCCTGATCATCCACAATCAACACCCCGTTCCTGCCTTCGCCCATACCCCTTGACTCTGCTATCTTTAAGAGCTCTATCAAACTCTTGAAAGCACAAGAGAGAGTTACCTGCCACAAATTACTCAATTGATCAAATTCAATGATGTTACCCCACTCTGGGACATAGGACCTCAAACCTCTCGCCCCCAAGATCATTACCATAACCATTGTTACTTTCCACAGACTGTTATGCAAATGTGCCCTGTGTGGTTTACATAAAGCTAGGTGAAAATGCAATTAATTTAACTGCACAAATCTTTCATTTTAATCATAAGTCTTTGTGAAGTGTTTACTTTTGTACTTCATCTTTGATATGTCTTTGAATAAAAAATGTTAATCCATCACCTTTGAAGTTGGGGGATTTAAATGGAAGTTATGTCAGATGATATAATTTAAATAATCTGATGGATTTTCTCTTTAATTTGCTTTCTTGGAGCTGAACATACATTGTATAAAAACTATCTGAGAGTGTAACGTGCTGTGGGGTTCAATAAAACACAGGACAAAAATCTTGTAGAACATCAGAATGGCTAGATCTTGCATTTGGAGGATATCGTTTAGAAGATGGATCTACAATCTGTGCCCATCTCATGTTGAACTTCCTCTGTTCCAACAGCACCAGTACAAATGAGCTGGAGACACGAGGAACCGCAGATGCTGGTTTACAAATAAAGACACAAAGTGCTGGAGTAACTCAGCGGGTCAGGCAGCATCTGTGGTGAACATGGATAGGTGACGTTTCACAGAGTGCTGGAGTAACTCAGCGGGTCAGGCAGCATCTGCGGTGAACATGGATAGGTGACGTTTCACAGAGTGCTGGAGTAACTCAGCTGGTCAGGCAGCATCTGTGGAGAACATGGATAGGTGACGTTTCGGGTGGGGACCCTTCTTCAGACTGATGATGGTGCTGGAGGACCTGACAAAGCCTGGCAGGTAAGAGGTTGATACAGGTGAAGTGGGGGGGAGGCGGGGGGGTGTTTAAATGGGCAGATGGTTGGGAAAAGGCTAGAGATAAAAAGACAGAAGGTGTGTGAGGATTGAAGAGTTGCAAATTGTGAAGCTAGAGGAAGGAAAGAACATGGGTGAGAGGGGAGGGGGAGGAGAGAAATAGGTGAGAGTCCAGGTGGAGCACAAGGGAGGGGGTGGGGGTAGTTTAGAAACAATAACTGCAGGGTTGCAAAGCTGCTTATTGTTGAAAAACTGCAACCTTCTCACAGACTCCTGGTGATCTCTGGCCCATCACCACGTAAAATGAAGAGAAGCCACTCTGGATGAAACTCACGGACATGTATAGGAGCAAACAGAGGCTCCAGGTGGTGAAAGATCAGACTGCCATACTAACTACCCACTCACGCACCCCACTGCCATTCACTGTCTCCTCTGTGGAACAGTCCATGATCCAACATCTGATCAATGCCATACCAGAACTCACTTTCAGGTATCACAGCGGTGAAGGTTTTTTCTTTTCAGAAACAATTTGCTTCATTTTCCCCATTCTTAGTTCCTTCTATTTCTTTCACTTGTTCACTTTTCTTGGTTAGTACGGGGGTCAGGGGTTACTAATGTGGGTAGGAGAATGGGTGGGGAGGGGGGGGAGGAGAGATAGGTCAGCCATGATTGAATGGTGCAGTAGACTTGATGGGCTGAACAGCCTAATGCTGCTCCTATCACTGTCATGGTTTTCCACAACATGATTTATTACAGGATCATCCTATTTGTAGCCCAGAACTCAAAGAACTGGAGTGGAAGTATTGCCGGTTTCCAAGGATATGCCTTGGAAGATGATGATTGTACAACCACCATCATCTTCAAAGCAGGGAAAAATAGTTATTTTGGATCCAAGATTTATTTTGGAATTCATTTTTAGATTAAGTTACCTCTGTGGGTGTGAGTGCTGGAGATGACCTATGTTAGCTGGGTGCTTGGTAAAACTGTATGATCTGCCTCAACATAGCACAGTAATTAGTGTGACATTTCCATTTTCCTTATTGAAAAGACCCCACCAAAATTCATGATTACTTGGCTTCAGTAATTCTGAACACTATTATTGAGCCTCATTGACCAGATGGCCAGCTGAAGAGAGAACAGATAGATTTCTAAGATTGAACTTCCTACTTCAATAACATCACAAAATTGATTTTGATAGAATAACTATTTCTCGATTAAATTCCAGACAAAGAAAAGGTTGATTAAGTTAGATCACTCATGACCAGACCTGATGGGTAGAATGGCCTAATTTTGCTCCAATGCCGTATAAGCTTGCATTAACATGCAAGACATCCCAGTATCTATTGTAGACAAAAATGCTGGCGAAACTCAGCGGGTGAGGCAGCATCTATGGAGCGAAGGAAATTGGCAATGTGTCGGGTTGAGACCCTTCCCAGTATCTATTGCCCATGAACCCAGTGGCCGACACCAACCACTGACCCAGCAACATTCAGTGTTAAAGTTTCTTTCCTTTGTCCTTCTCTGTGACCCCTCAAGCACTACTGCCCATCCCGCTAGCTGCAAAAAATCACAGAGTGCCTGAGTAAATCAGAGGGTCATGCAGCATCTCTGGACATTTCGGATTAGGACCCTTCCTCAGACTTTTTCATTCTTTCAGTCTGAAGAAGGGTCTTAACCCAAAACGTCACCTATCTATGTTCTCCAGAAATGCTGCCTGACCCACTGAGTTACTCCAGCACTTTGTTCTTTTTGTTAACCAGATTCTGCAGTTCCTTGTTTTTTATATTCTTCTACCTAGCCCATCAGTTGTGTTAGGATCCGAAAATCTTCGACTCCCACCCTCTAGTTCTCAGTTTTACTATATAATCTATATAAACAGTTTGGCTAACTGTTCTAATATTTATAGGGAAAGGTTTGGATAGAGTGGATGTGGAGATGATGTTTCCACTGGTGGGAGAGTCTAGGATTAGAGGTCAGAGCCTCAGAATTAAAGGACAGTCCTAAATATCTTTAGTCAGAGGGTGGTGAATTTGTGGAATTCATTGCCACAGAAGGCTGTGGAGGCCAAGTCAGTGGATATTTTTAAGGCAGAGATAGATGGTGGCCCATTGGCAATGACGATGGCGGGTTGTGCAATCTCAATTCTGGTGAGTTCTGACACGGCTCACGAGCTGCACAAAAGCCTGTGCGTGAATGAGTTTAAGTTGGAGAAGCTGATGCACTGTAACAACCCCACCCTCTCGGCTGCAGAAGTCAGAGTCCAGTGGTATGAAAAATCTTCACGGTTGGAAACTTCTTGGATGCAGTGGATGGCCATGTCGTTTTTAGTGCTCTGACTAGCCCTTCACATTCCACAGTGAGTCGCTGCATCGCCTTTCCAGCCGTTGGTTCATAGAGATCTGTTCCACCTGGTCCGCCAAAGCAGACTTTCCGTGAAGGATGAGCATGTCCCACAGGTTGAACTGGATTAGACGGTAGCAGTTGCAAGGCTACGCCTTGACCTGACAGTAGCAGAGATAGACAGATTCTTGATTAATACTGGGTGTCAGGGGTTATGGGGAGAAGGCAAGAGAATCGGGAAAGATAGATCAGCCATGATTAAAGTAGAATCAATGGGCCGAATGGCCTAAACTGCTCCTATCATTTATGACCTACTTGGTTATAAGACTTAATGGCCGCAAAACGTCTTAGAATATTCTATTATCTCTGAATAATATCGTGAATTTCCATCACAAATATGTAGCTGTTTAAAACTCCATATTGTCATGGTAATAAAATACATTAATTACTGTGCAAACTATAAACAAGTGCTGGAGGAATTCGGCAAGACAGGCAACATCTGTAGAGGGAAATGGACAAGTAAGGTTTCAGGCCAGCACCCGTCTTCAGTCTGGGGCTCTGAACCCATATTTACAATATCGGCATCTGTAAAAAATGCTTCAAGGACAACATCAAGAACAGCCTGAAGAAATTCCACGTCACATCGGGTAACTTGGAGCACATTGCACTGGACAGGCGCTGGAGGAAATCCATGCAGGAAGGAGCTGCACTTCACGAGACGGAACCACGCCGTGTCGCAAAGACAAAGCGACAGCACTGTATGGAGAGGGAGAAGGGGGCTCGACGACTACCAACTACCGCCAGTCTCCACTGCCCGCATTGCAGCAAAGTGTGTGGATCGCGGATCGGACTCTACAGACATCTGCAGACCCCCAAGTAGACGACCCTATGGAGAGGACAGTCATACTGCTTTTGAGTGACTGCCCGTGATGATGATTTAAAATAATTTTGGCTTGAATTCCCTCTGTTTAATTTATTTCTTTACTTTTCTTAGCAGTGGTGGATGAAGCTCACAACAATGCTTGACCAAGCCGACCCTGCAACGCCACCAGGGCAACAAAGCTTCATATGCAGCGGCACTTAGAGCAACTTGGGTTTAACAATGGCACCAAAACCTGATGATTCATGTATATTGGCTCAGTCAACTATTTCTATGCACTTTGTACTCAATCTAAGATTCCGCTTACATATAGTAATAGTTCAATGAATTTAGATTTAGTTTAGAGAAATAGCGAGGAAACAGGCCCTTCAGCCCATCGTGTCACTCTGACCAGCGATCTCCACACACTAACACTGTGACATGGTACCAGTTGCAAGGCTATGCCTTGACATGACAGTAGCAGAGATAGATTGATTCTCGATTAATACGGGTGTCAGAAGTAATGGAGAGAAGGCAGGAGAATGGGGAAAGATAAATCAGAGTACACACTCTACACACGAGAATCATTTACAATTACACCAAAGCCAAATTAACCTACAAACCTGTATGTCTTTAGAGTGTGGGAGAAAACCGGAGCACCTGGAGAAAACCCACGCGGTCACGGGGAGAACGTACAGACTCCACCCAGACAGCAGCCGTAGTCAGGATCGAACCCGGGTGTTGTTAGGCAGTGACTCTCCCGCTGCTGCCATCGTGCTGCCCTTGTAAACTGTACGCAAAAATATTTCACTGCACCTCAGTACTAGTGAGAATTAAGAAGCATTGAACTATTTCCTAGGCTGTGTGGCACTCCGCAGTGACACAGCAAGGCTGCATTGGTAATCAGTCCGTCGATTCCCAGTGGGAAACCACTTCATTTCTATGCTGGAATTCTCTGCCACAGATGGCAGTGGAGGCCAATTCACTGGATTTGTTCAAGAGAGAGTTAGATTTAGCTCTTCGGGCTAATGGAATCAAGGGCTATGGGGAAAAGCCAGGAAAGGGGTACTGATTTTGATCAGCGGTTATCATATTGAATGGCGGTGCTGGCTCTAAGGGCCGAATGGGCTACTCCTGCACCTATTGTCTATGTTTCTATGCTCGACACTCTCACAAAGTCCCATGTGGAGGGCAGCAAGTGCAAGCAATCCCTCCACAGACACCACACCTGGGAGCCACGCTGCTCGACAGAACATACGGCGTGTGTGCTGGCGTGCGCCTTCCATGCTTCAACAAACCTTCCCTCATTATGTGACCTATCACTTATGTAACAAACGACCCATTGGTTTTTAATCACTGATCAATGAACCCTGCCATAGAGAATTTAATTTTATGCCCCCAAGCTTATTGTTGCTTCAACTGCATTTCATTTTTCATGAGGATACACTGGACTACGTTTAGCAGCAGACATGTAAACTGGTCTGTGTTCTGTCCTATCCATGATTGAATATATTAACATTGCAAATTATTTAATGATCTTTAACTTGTCAGTCTGTTCTCGCACTCAGATGTCAATTGAAACATACAATACTGCAGCTGCTTCATTCCCGCACCAGCTCATATTATTCTCACGATCGAATGAAAGATATAGCATGGAAACAGGCCCTTCGGCCCTCCAAGTCCATGCCGACCATCGATCACTAGTTCCATGTTATCCCATTTTATATCCACCTCCTACGCACAAGGGGCAATTTGCAGAAGCCAATTAACTTACAGACCTCCATAGGTCATAGGGTCAGGAGCATGGAAGCAGGCCCTTCGGCCCAACCTGCCCACACTGACCCTGGGATGAGGTAGGAAACTGGAGAACCTAAAGAAAACGCACAGGATCACACGGGGAACGTGCAAACTCCACGCAGAGAGCACCCGAGGTCAGGATTGAACAGGGTCACTGGCGCAGTGAGGCAGCAGCTCTACCAGCTGCATCACTTAATTTTGAGGGAACTGTTGGTTTCACCACAATGCTCTATTTCCATGTACATGTCCATGATTGTAAAGTGTGTAGATATTTCAAAATATCATTTCACAAACATGAAAGATTTCTTCCTTCCTTTGGAGTCCATTGAGATTTATTTTAATATATATACTCTCCCAATTTTTCCAAATCACCTTAACATTTAATATAGAGATTTAATGTTGAACCTCTGTGTTTGTTCTTTTAGGAAATTGTGCAAGTCCAATTTGTTATGACATTCTTAAAAGTGAACCAAGTGGTTGGTATTTATCAATTTTCAATTATAGCATTGGAAAATTTCCAGAGTATAGTCCAGCCACAAATTCATCTACCACTGGTAAATTATAATTGAAAGCATGGTCTCAAGATTAAGGAGAATTGGGGAACGTTTTGCTGAATAAGTCTCAAGCTCCAAAGTTTTGATTTTATAGATACAGCACGGAAACAGGCCTTTCGGCCCACCGGGTCCATGCGGACCAGCGATCCCCACATATTAACACTATTCTAACCCACTAGGGACAAACCTGCAAACCTGTATGCCTTTGGAGCGTGGGAGGTAACCAGAGAAAATCCACACAGATCACGAGGAGAATGTACAAACTCCATTCAGATAGCACCCATAGTCGGGATTGAACCCGGGTCTCTGGCGCTGCAAGTACTGTAAGGCAGCAACTCTACTGCTGCGCCATTGTGCCGCCGTGCTAAGTTGTAAAGTAGTGGCCGATATGTGTTCCTGAATCCATCGCCATCTTGGCCTGCGATTCAGAAGCATCAGGTATGAAGGAACTGCAGATGCTGGTCCACAAAAAGCTGGAGTAACTCAACAGCATCTCTGCAAAGAAGGAATGTGTTGAGACCCTTCTTCAGAAGTAACCTTCATCAAGGAGGTTTAAACCATACGATCAATGTAGACCTGATTGTCAAATACAGTGGCTGCAAACATTCAGAGTGGTTTGGTAGCTACTGGAGATCGTCAAGTAATGGCCTTCCCATAAACCATCTCCCTGCTCAAGAGTAACTCGGTCAATATTTCAATGAAATCTGCCCATTTCATGATCATTTGGACTGCATAGAGAATCTGTTTTTTTTTTGCTTTTTGATTATTCCACAACTAGTACTTTGGTTGAAATGGAAGTAGAAATATTTCAAATCAGAAGTGTGATAAACTGATTAATAAATGTTACCATGAAAAAAGTTGCTTTAAAGAGTACTCATTGATTGGTTTTGGAGAAACAGCATGGAAACAGGCCCTTTGGCCCACCAAGTCCTGACGGACCATCGATCAGCCATTCTCACTGATTCTGTTACACCACATTCCCAACCACTCTTTACACACGAGGGGCAATTTACAGTTGCCAATTAACCTACAGACAATGTGGGAGGAAATCAGAGCAGCCAGAGGAAACCCACTCGGTCACAGGGAGTAGGTGCAAACTCCACACAGACAGCACGCGAGGTCAGGATCGAACCCTGGTCTCTGGTGCTGCAAAGAAGCAGCTCTACCCGCAGCGCCACTGTGCTGCCGTTATTGAATTTTGGAGAATGAAGAGATATTCCAAACTGTGGCACACAATGATAATGCCTGCATTTGAACTTTGTCAAATATCTTTCAAACTATAGTGACAGTCAAGATGTGCTGATTGGATCCACTGATTGATAATTAGTTTTCATTTCTTTCATGGTATTATAGAACATTTTTCAAAAGTAATTCAAGTATGAAACTCGGAATAGCTATTAAATGATAATTAGTTCCATTGACTATCACTATAGTTTGGATGCATGGGATTTAGATTAACACAGCCTTCAGAAGGATGAATTTAAAGACCCCTCTCATTTTGTCACCTGCACAAATCTGTGTGGATTTACTTATTCCTAATATTGTGACTAGATTTGGAATATAAATTTTTCTGTGGTAATTATTTAAAGGCAGCAACAAAACCTTATCATAAACTGGGGAGATTGAAGGGACTTCTTCCAGCATTGCATATAGCATGAATTTATGTATAAATGTTTGAATTCTATCTTAAGGTCTTTTTTGCAGATACAGTTTAACATAATTAGCACAACAAATGTGAAAGCAATGTTCTCATGTTATTGATAATCTCGCCTTCCTTGCCAGTTGCTTCTGAAGCCTGCATTGATCCTTGTCTGAGCCTCCCTCTTGTTACGACTAAGTATTTAGTCACAGAGTGACTCGGGGATCATGACGGAAGCCTCCTTGTGGCGATCCCCAGAAACAACGACACGATGCACTCTGTGACGCGTCGGGCGACAATCCTGTCAACATGTTGGACGATGACAGAAGCCGACAGCGAGCTACATGTTGCCTGACACTAGTGAACGAACAGTCATACAGCAGGGAAACTGGCCCTTTGGCCAAACTTGCCCACGCCGACCAAGATGCCTCATCTAAACTAGTCCCATTAACGTGTGTTTGGCGCATATCCCTCCAAACCTAACCACACATGCACTGTCCTGATGTCTTGAAAATGCTGCTGTACCACCAGGAACACGTATGCTACCCAATGCATGCTACCCAAGTCAATTCCCCACCTCCACCAACTGCAGTCACCCTGGTAACTCTTGGTACACATTTAGTATTGTCACGTGTACCAAGGTACAGCAAAAAACTTTTGTTTTTATGTGCTATCCAGTCAAAGACTACACATAATTACAATCAAGCTGTTCACAGTGCATAGATAAAGGATCATAAGTGCAACATTTAGTGCTAGATAAAATCCGATTAAAGAGATTTCCAATGGATAAGACGGGTGGTCAGGACCTGATAACAGCTGGGAAGACAAAATGTGTATGAAGAAACTGCAGATGTTGGTTTAAATTGAAGATAGACACAAAATGCTGGAGTAACTCAGTCGGACAGGCAGCATCTCTGGAGAGAAGGAATGGGTGATGTTTCAGGTCGAGACCCTTCTTATTGATCTTCAAGTCGAGTCCTTCTTCAGGCTGAAATATCAGTGGGAAGAAACAGGCCCTTTGACCAAGCTGACCAATACACTTGTTGTACATGCGTATGGCTTGATGTTACTCAGGTAGAACCCGATCTCCAGATACTCCAGACTCTTTAGATTCTGGAGTAGTTGCTGAGGATTGGCGGGTAGCAAATGTAACCCCTCTTTTTAAGAAGGGATGGAGAAAACGGGGAATTACAGACGAGTTAGTCTAACATCGGTAGTGGGGAAACTGCTCGAGTCAGTTATTAAAGATGGGATAGCAGCACATTTGGAAAATGGTGAAATCATTGGACAAAGGGAGCATGGATTTGCGAAAGGTAAATCATGTCTAACGAATCTTGTGGAATTTTTCGAGGATGTAACTAGTAGCGTGGATAAGAGAGAACCAGTGGATGTGGTATATCTGGTCTTCCAGAAGGCTTTCAACAAGGTCCCACATAAGAGATTAGTATACAAACTTAAAGCATACGGCATTGGGGGTTCAGTATTGATGTGGATAGAGAACTGGCTGGCAAACAGGAAGCAAAGAGTAGGAGTAAACGGGTCCTTTTCACAATGGCAGGCAGTAACTGGTGGGGTACCGCAAGGCTCAGTGCTGTTTACAATAGCTCACAGCTATTTACAATATATATTAATGATCTGGATGAGGGAATTGAAGGCAATATCTCCATGTTTGCGGATGCCACTAAGCTGGGGGGCAGTGTTAGCTGTGAGGAGGATGCTAGGAGACTGCAAGGTGACTTGGATAGGCTGGGTGAGTGGGCAAATGTTTGGCAGATGCAGTATAATGTGGATAAATGTGAGGTTATCCACTTTGGTGGCAAAAATAGGAAAGCAGACTATTATCTAAATGGTGGCCGATTAGGAAAAGGGGAGATGCAGCGAGACCTGGGTGTCATGGTACACCAGTCATTGAAAGTAGGCATGCAGGTGCAGCAGGCAGTGAAGAAAGCGAATGGTATGTTAGCTTTCATAGCAAAAGGATTTGAGTATAGGAGCAGGGAGGTTCTACTTCAGTTGTACAGGGTCTTGGTGAGACACGCCTGGAGTATTATGTACAGTTTTGGTCTCCAAATCTGAGGAAGGACATTATTGCCATAGAGGGAGCGCAGAGAAGGTTCACCAGACTGATTCCAGGGATGTCAGGACTGTCTTATGAAGAAAGACTGGATAGACTCGGTTTATACTCTCCAGAATTTAGGAGATTGAGAGGGGATCTTATAGAAACTTACAAAATACTTACGGGGTTGGACAGGCTAGATGCAGGAAGATTGTTCCCGATGCTGGGGAGGTCCAGGACAAGGGGTCCCAGCTTAAGGATGAGGGGGAAATCCTTCAAGATGAGAAAGACTTTTTTTCACACAGAGAGTGGCAAGTCTCTGGAACTCTCTGCCACGGAGGGTAGTTGAGGCCAGTTCATTGGCTATATTTAAGAGGGAGTTAGATGTGGCCCTTGTGGCTAAGGGGATCAGAGGGTATGGAGAGAAGGCAGGTACGGGATACTGAGTTGGATGGTCAGCCATGATCATAATGAATGGCGGTGCAGGCTCGAAGGGCTGAATGGCCTACTCCTGCACCTAATTTCTATGTTTCTGTGATCTGATAGCATGCAAACAAAAGCTTTTTGTTGTATCCGGTATACATGACAATAATAAACCAATATTACAGAAATACGGCCATTCTGCCCATCACCTACATACCGACAGAACTACTGATCTTTAATTTGTATATCATTTAACATTGAAAATAAAGTTTGTATTTTAAAATGTATACATATCGCTCATTCTAAAGCCAATTAATTTCACGTGCCGAAAAGCAACAAATTGCCTGCCAAGTAGTAAAAGAGTTTGTGAACATTTTTGTTTTTAATCCACTTTGTGAAAAACAACAAAACAACTGTTGATGATTCAGCACTGCCTGCCTTGGCTGAACAGACTGCAGGTTTCAGGTTGAAGAGTCCTCCACAGTTGTTAGCAATGCTATGGTGCAATTGCAGAGCAGTCACAATGAGAGATGTTACCCAGAGTCACACTTTCATTCCTCACTCTCTTAATAAAGGTCTGCACTGACATGACTGAAACAAAGACAACAGCGCACTTATCTCTAAATTGTTTGTTGTCAAAATTTCTCAGCAAGGTGCATAATTTACAAAGTTTAAATGGCGATTCCTGCAGGTTCAATTCTTTGTCAGCGCCATAAAATCAAGAAGGCTTTTTGCAAAATTGGCCCCAAACAAAATTCTTTGTGTGTGGAGATCACACAGGATTAATGTTCACGGCCAAACCACGGTCACATACAAGCACTTTCAAGGGCAAAACATCGCATGAAAACCTTCATCTTTATTCATAGAAAAGACATCCACTTCAGAAGTCAATGACTTCTACAGTCGCTTTATGTGGAAATACAGCCTTGATTGTGGAAATACAACTGAACCACTCACTTTTAACAGTTTGGTTGACTACATTTTCCAATAATAAACTCAGCATTAATTAGATTCAATTAAAACTCTGTTACCATATTTAATATAATGGAATCAGAAGATTATTAGATTAACAAATCTCATCAAGTTTGGCTCGTGAATCCTAGTCTGAAATTAGAAGCTAGATGCTGGGAACATGATGCTCAATTAACCTCTGGCCATTGCACCTGCATGTTTTTACACAGTTTATTAGCGGCATTCAGTCATTAACCAGCCATAGTCTTCCTGGTGGACATTCACAGGTTCATGTATAGGAAGGAACTGCAGATGCAGGTTTATACCAAAGATAGACACCAAGTGCTGGAGTAAGTCAGCGGACCAAGAAGCATCTCTGGAAAACATGGATAGGTGATGTTTTTACAGAGTGCTGGAGTAACTCAGCAGGTCAGGCAGCATCTGTGGAGAACATGGATAGGTGACATTTCACAGAGTGCTGGAGTACCTCAGCAGGTCAGGCAACATCTGTGGAGAACATGGATAGGTGACGTTTCACAGAGTGCTGGAGTAACTCAGCGGGTCAGGCAGCATTTGTGGGGAATGTGAATAGGTGACGTTTCACAGAGTGCTGGAGTAACTCAGCGGGTCTCTGCCTCAGAGGGGGGTGGAGGCCAGTTCTCTTGATGCTTTCAAGAGAGAGCTAGATAGGGCTCTTAAAAATAGTGGAGTCAGGGGATATGGGGAGAAGGCAGGAACGAGGTACTGATTGGGGATGATCAGCCATGATCACATTGAATGGCGGTGCTGGCTCGAAGGGCCAAATGGCCTACTACTGCACCTATTGTCTATTGTCAGGCAGCATCTCTAGAGAACATGGATAGGTGGCGTTTCACAGAGTGCTGGAGTAACTCAGCGGATTCGATCCTGACCACGGGTGCTGTCTATTTGGAGTTTGTACCTTCTCCCCGTGACTTGCGTGGGTTTTCTCCGAGATCATTGGTTTCCTCCCACAGAGTCCTGCTCCGAAGAGTAGTTGAATTGGCGTGGTAAATGTAAAAATTGTGGGCTAGTGTTAATGTGCGGGGATCGCTGGTCAGCGCGGACTCGGTGAGCCGAAAGGCGTGTTTCCATGCTGTATCTCTACACTAAAGAAAGTTAAGGAGTTGTTCCCAAAGATAATGCAGACGAACACAAGCTTTGCTTCTGAGAGGAGAAGCAGAGATTTATTTGTAACGGACCAACCAATGCACGAGTTTCAGTTTTCCCCACATTTCTGATGACAATGCATTTTTCTGTATTTTTGATAACTTCTAATTTGAATGATTTGATATAGTTTTATTGGTTTTATGGAAATTATTTCAAATGAATGTTGGATGCAAAGACCTACTCTGCACGGATTGTGAATTGCCAATCCATAGTAATTTTCTTTTGATTTCATTATCAGTGTTATTTCAGTTCATACAAAGTGCCCAATGCATCAAATCATTTTAGTTATAGGAAAGCGATGTTAAAATGTTATTGCTGAAACATAACTGGATTTGCATTGAACATTATACTCTGCGATATTGTCTCTACATGGTTGAAATTGGAAACTGTTTTTTCAGAACACGTGTAAAGATTACAATGCTTCTGCAGAGAGTTTTACGCCAGCCATTTCCATGTTTTAATGGTTGGAAGGTTAAAGTGCTATCAATATCTGAGACATTTTATGGTGGCATCTGCTGGGCGTAAATCACGGCAGTTCAGACGAGACAGCAAGTTGCTGCACATCAGCAGTTGCCTTGCTCAATCATCAATAGCTACAACTGGGGGGACAACTAAAGTGGACAGGTCCACAATGGGTGTTCAGCTACAGGGCTAGATAATGTCTGCAGTTATCCGGATTATAGACACAAAAAGCTGGAGTAACTCAGCGGGACAGGCAGCACCTGAGGAGAGAAACAATGGGTGACGTTTCAGGTTGAGCATCTATCCCGGTTATTGCATGGTCATGAACCATTGTACCAGGATATATCATCACACTGTCATAACTGGACACATTTTGCACAATTGTATATAAAGTGCCAAGATCGTTGTCCTACAACAATTCACGAGGAACCAAGTGTTTCAATCACACAACTGCAACCTTCAGTTCACAGAGTCTGCCAACTAGGAAGTAGCGAGGGCAATATACGATACTACAATAAGCTGCCTCAGCAACTGGAAGGAGATAAGCTTTCCTTTATGAGGTCCTGTTGGTGCCAGACACTTCCACCCTGCTCCACATTGAACATAGATCATTTGGCAGATTGCCCCATGTACCAGGCTCAGACCCAAACTCATCCCTGAAGAGAGAGGCCCCTGCAGAGCACTGAAGAATTGTTGACATTACACAACTGTTTGCAAAGGGAGGAATAGATAAACCAAATGCTTAGAGTCAAGAGTGTTTACTTGCAGCAGCACGACAGATTTGTAAGCACAGGCCTCAATAGATAATAGAATAACAAAATGTTCAATAAAATTAAAAAACACTCTCATGCCAAACCAATCCCAAAGTCCCCAGTGGAAGAAGGGTAGTTTGTTTTTCAAAGTTGAGTTGGAGCTGCAGGCCAGTCCATCACACAGACCAGAATCCCCACCATCGACTCCATCTATAACCATATAACAATATAACCATATAACAATTACAGCACGGAAACAGGCCTTCTCGGCCCTTCCAGTCCGTGCCAACCATTTATTTTCCCCTAGTCCCATCTACCTGCACTCAGACCATACCCCTCCATTCCCTTCCCGTCCATATACCTATCCACTTTACTTTTAAATGTTAAAATCGATCCTGCCTCCACCACTTCTGCTGGAAGATCATTCCACACAGCCACCACTCTCTGAGTAAAGAAGTTCCCCCTCATGTTACCCCTAAACCTCTGTCCCTTAATTCTCATGTCATGCCCTCTTGTTTGAATCTTCCCTACCCTCAATGGGAAAAGCTTATCCACGTCAACTCTGTCTATCCCTTTCATCATTTTAAAGTCCTCAATCAAGTCCCCCCTTAACCTCCTGCGCCCCAAAGAATAAAGACCCAACTTGTTCAACCTTTCTCTCTAACTTAGTTGCTGGAACCCAGGCAACATTCTAGTAAATCTCCTCTGTACTCTCTCTATTTTGTTGACATGCTTCCTATAATTAGGCGACCACAATTGTACACCATACTCCAGAATTGGTCTTACCAATGCCTTGTACAATTTTAACATTACTTCCCTACTCCTATATTCAATGCTCTGATTTATAAAGGCCAGCACACCAAAAGCTTTCTTTACCACCCTATCTACATGCGATTCCACCTTCAGGGAACTATGCACAGTTATTCCTAGATCCCTCTGTTCCACAGCATACCTCAATTCCCTACCATTTACCATGTATGTCCTATTTTGATTTGTCCTGCCAAGATGTAGCACCTCACACTTATCAGCATTAAACTCCATCTGCCATCTTTCAGCCCACTTTTCCAAATGGCCCAAATCTCTCTGTAGACCTTGAAAATCTACTTCATTATCCACAGCACCACCTATCTTAGTATCATCTGCATACTTACTTATCCGATTTTCCACCCCATCATCTAGATCATTAATGTACAGACAAACAACAGTGGACCCAACACAGATCCCTGAGGCACCCCACTGGTCACCGGCTTCCAACCTGACAAACAGCCATCCACCATTACTCTCTGGCATCTCCCATTCAACCACTGTTGAATCCATCTTGCTACTCCGCCATTAACACCCAAATATTGAACCTTCTTAACCAACCTTCCATGGGGAAATCTACACTTCACGCTGCCACGGGGAAGCAGCCCATGCACAGGTGCAGCAGGCAGTGAAGGTATGGAGGTACAGCAGGTACAGCAGACGTTCCCCTTCATAACAACAGGAGCTGAGTATAGGAGCAAAGCAGTCGTTCTGCAGTTTACACCTTTCAAGCTTGTACCACCTGCTACAGGAACAGCTTCATCCCCACTGTAATCAGACTACTGGCATACCTCCCATGAACAAGAGTGCAGTTCTGATCTTCCAATCTACTTCTTGCGGACCACGTAGTTTTTCCTCTGTAGCTGTAACACTACAACAAAATTGTACACTCTGCTATTTTTTCATTGCACGACATGTTGTACATGTGTGAGACTTGCTAGTATGTGGTAGACGTGACAGTAATAAACTAATCTCCATTAATATCCACACGTCTGTCCTCAGCAGACCGTCCTGGCCATTCAGGTGGTGGGTCAGGGGGAGATTGGAACCAGTGTCCGGTGACCAAGCATTAGCCCGCATCTGCTCTGGCCATGGTCACATACCGGGTGTACAAAGAGGAAGTGGAACACGTGACACATGGTGGCTACCAAGTGGTGCGCAGGCAGCCTCTGGCACCATGGACCTTCTGGGGAAGGTCTGCAGGAGGACTTCATGCTCTCCCCATCTGCTGCCCTTTGGCAAGAAACACAAGGAATCCAATGAACTCAAAGCGGAGTCAAAGCGGCGCCTCGTTGACCTTCCGATACAAGGATGAACGTGAGATGTGAGAGGTGTTGCGCTCTCGTGTGGAAGGGCTCACTGCCACACTTCCCTAGGCAACCATTGACCACGTACTCCTCCTTCACTGTGGGGGAGGTAACAAATGTCCCTGGGGAACCTTGTGGCCTGGATTTGGCTAGGTGCCATACACTGACTGCATCTGTAGCAAAGACACAGTCTTTCTGCGCTTGCCTTCGATCTATTCTCAAGGAGGACTTGTTGACTGAGACCGTCTTTGCTGGGGCACCAAGGTGCTAATGGCTGGTGTGAAGTGTGAAGGTCACCCAGGAAGGCAGCACCAGCCACAACCACACACCAGACTCAATCCCAGCCTTGCCATTGCCCATCCGTTTGCTTTGACGTATTTAGATGTTGCTGACATTGGATAGGCATTCAATACAAAAGCAACCTGAAAGATTAAATCAAATTATCTAAAATACCCCAAAACATTACACCTAATAGCAATAGTTTGTAAAAAAAATGTAACTTTATATACTCTTACATTTTTTCCTTGCAGTCAAATCTCCAGTGAAATGCATGTCCCTGAACCGTACACCATATCTACAGATTCCCCAGCTAAAGTGTCTGTAACAGATGGTGTATGTATATATATATATATAATGGAACATTTGGATACTTTGGCACCACAGTCACAAATCTGTTGCCACTTTTTGGTTTGAGTGTAAATGCTACCAGCACCAGAATTGCCAGCAGATACCAAAACCTTCCAAGCTTTGGAAATGTAAATGCCTCACACCCTTCTCCTCAGCGAGTTTCATGTCAGACAAGAAACCTGAGCTGATTTAGACTCCCGCTGAGACGCATCATCCTCCTTTGCCTCGCAGGATCTGGGAGGTGAATTCATCTGGATGTGGGAATTGATGGCTTTGTGACCAATTTTGCAGATGATAGGGAGATAGGTGGAGGGGCAGGTAGTGCTGAAGAAGCAGGGACTCTGCAGAAGGCCATGGCCAGATTGGGAGAGTGGGTAGAGAAGTGGCAGATGGAATACAGCGCAGCAAAGCTTGCAATCATGCACTTTGGTAGAAGGAATAAAAGACGTATACTATTTTCTAAATGGGGATTGGATTCAGAAATCGGAGGTGCAAAGGGACGTGGGAGTTCTGATGCAGGATTCCCAGAAGATTAATTAGCAGGTTGAGTTAGTTACATGGAAGGCAAATGCCTAGAATCAAAGGGCACAGACTCAGAATAAAAGGACGTACCTTCAGAATGGAGATGAGGAGTAATTTCTTCAGCCAGAGGATGGCGATTCTATGGAATTTATTGCCAAAGACACCGTCATTGGGTATTTTTAAAGCAGAGATGGATAGATTCTTGTGTGTTGGAAGGAACTGCAGATGCTGGTTCACACCAAAGATAGACACAAGATGCCGGAGTAAATCAGCGGGTCAGGCAGCATCTCAGGAGAAAAGGAATGGGTGACGTTTTTGGGTCGAGACCTTCTTTAGGTTAGTAAATCTCGACAAGTAAGAGTGTCAAAGGTTACGGGAGAATGGAGTTGAGCGTCGATGAGCGTGAAGTGGGGAGGGGAAGGCAGTAGAGGACCCGGCATGGGGGGACCGCCATGAGGATGGTGGGAGAACAAAGGGGGACCCGGCGTGGGGGATGGGGGGGGGGGGGGGGGGGGGGGGGTAAAGACACTCTAGTTTAAAGTCCTCTGTCCAGGTGATAAGTCTGTGTTTGTTTGTTCGTTCCGGTGAAGGCGCTGTGCACACGGCAACCACACATCAGTCGGTTGTGTTTTTTTTTGTTTTCACTTTTAATTTCAAGTTTTCGTGTACTCAGTTATGTGTTGCGACTGTCGGCAGAACAATCTCCCTCCGGGGATGAATTAATTTTTATTGTATCGTATCGCTAATTCATTCGCTGTTACGTTTGAGGAACGTTAAGGCAGGTAACATGCGTGATGGCAATTCAAGAGCATGACATAGTGTCATGAGATCTTTGCCCAGGGTCACCAAAAACCTCCACCCCTCAGCAAACAGATCGAGTGGAAGCAACCGACAGCAAGAGGTAAAGTCTGGTGCTAATGCAATCATGCCAGGGGCAAATTGTTATAGAGCATGTTTGCCACTAATCCCACGCCAAGCTGCCTTCTGGTCTCGGACTGGAACATGGTGTGCAGCATAAAGCATATCAATAAGAGAAAGTAGCAATGGGAAGCAATAAAGGAATGATATGAAGCGATCATTGTTTTTTTTTATTCCTCTAGCTTTGAGTTAATAAATTGGATTTCTTTTAACTGGTAAGTTATTGTCAAAGCCTAGGCTCACTTACAAGTGGTGAGAAATGTTGATGGCATTATTAAGGATACCCTAAATAGTCTTGCTGTGTTAAACTGTAATTTACAGACCCAACAGACGATCAGAATTAATTCACGGTCGTCTCTTAAGAACGTACACTATACATATTTCATTTGGGGATAGAAAACAACATTTCTAAAGCTTTTCAGGATGATCAGGTAATGGAATGCTAGGGCAACAGTGACTAATGAGAGCTCAATCCTACATCATAGAACAGGTACAGCAGTTTATATAATCTACTGCTCCTGAAAGCTTGCAGTATTAACTCGTTTATTCTAAGCAGGTTCTTGCCTTACGGAAACCAGACAGGGAATAATGGAGCAATTTACGGAAGTAGAGATGGAGAAATTTGTCAGTTGCAATGACTTGCTACTTGCAGTTACAGCAGTGAGCATCATTTAATATTGAAGACAACACAGTATTACCATTGAATTGGACGTGAATGTAGCTGAAATATTCTCAAAACACATAGTGAAACGTTTTATTTAAGAAAGAACTGCAGATGCTAGAAAAATCGCAGGTAGATAAAAATGCTGCAGAAACTCAGCGGGTGAGGCAGCATCTATGGAGCGAAGGAATAGGTGACGTTTCAGGTCAAGACCCTTCTTCAGACTGATGTGTGCGGGGGGGGGGGGGAGGTAGGAAGAAGAAAGGAAGAGGTGGAGACAGTGGGCTGTGGGAAAGCTTGGAAAGGGAGGGGAAAGAAGGAGAAAGCAAGGACTACCTGAAATTGGAGAAGGCAATGTTCATACTGCTGGGGTGTAAACTACCCAAGCGAGGTGCTGCTCCTCCAATTTGTGGTGAGACTCACTCTGGCCATGGAGGCTGCCCAGGACAGAAAGGTCGGATTCGGAATGGGAGGGGGAGTGGAAGTGCTGAGCCACCGGGAGATCAGATTGGTTATTGCAAACCGAGTGGAGGTGTTGGGCGAAGTGATCACCAAGCCTACGCTTAGTCTCACCAATGTAGAGCAGCTGACACCTAGAGCAGCAGGATGCAATAGATGAGTTTGGAGGAGGTGCAGGTGAACAGGTTTTATGCATCTTTGACCATGTTCCATTGTCAATAGCACAAACATCTTGAATGAGATTCAATAAATGAACAAATAACATACTGTGGAATTCTTTGCCACAGAAGGTAGTTGAGGCCAGTTCATTGGCTATATTTAAGAGGGAGTTAGATGTGGCCCTTGTGGCTAAAGGGATCAGGAGGTATGGAGAGAAGGCAGGTACAGGATACCGAGTTGGATGATCAGCCATGGTCATATTGAATGGTGGTGCACGCTCGAATGGCCTACTCCTGCACCTAATTTCTATACAACACAACAGCACAGGAACTGCCCAGAATATTTGTGTCAAAGAATGGAATACGTTATTGTCACATGTGATAGGTATGCTACAAAACTTACCTTGAGCGGCGCTGCAGTTCTGCCACTCCCCGTGTGCGCGACTTTGGCGCCCTTCAGGGGGGCGGGTTTAAAATGACGTTTTTCTCCAGACAGTTCAAATCGATCCATCTCAGGGGATTTTGTTGTTAAACAGAAATCGCTCCGACATTTGTTTTATGAAGGTATTTTTAAACTACGTTAGATCATTTATTAGCTATTTTAAAATCATCTTCTAAAGCCATGAGCGCCGACAACGGGAAGGATTTTACGTAGGGAATAACAGAAGGTACACAGTTTATTTTTACATAAAAACGTGGTTCTTAGGAAGCCTTTAATCAAATTTTCATGTTGCGAAAAGGGGACAAAAAATATATACAAACCGGCAGTATTTTTCCTGCTGACTGTGGGTTAAATTCACTGCAAACCGCAGCTTTCCAATCTGCTGCGTTCCACTAAAACCCACTCGCAAGTTGATTTAAATGGCCATTAATTTACTGGAATTAAAACACTAAATTCCTTCCATTTGGCCTATAAATTCATGAGAATGAGATTTAAAAATCATGTTATATTGTGAATTATTGTGTGACTGTTATTTGGACACATAAGCAATTAAAAAATGTTTATCTTTTCTTAAGAAATGGATAGATGTTTAGATCTAGTAATTAAATTTTGTAATTAACTATAATTAGGTAACTAACTAATTATATGCTTTAATTTCAGGTCATCCGTATGATTGTTTCATATTTGTTTCAGAATGCTTCAATCTATAATAACTGAAAATTTCATTGAGTTCTCTTCATTTTTAAGAAAATTATGGGCTTTTGACTGTCCTTGATCACAACTTTTGAGTTAAGTCAATGGAAAGGCAATTGGGAACAAGATGCTATTTTCCGAGTATGAAAATGGCCATAACTTTTTTTAATACCGAAGATACAGGGCTGCCAACATTGGGTGAGAGTTGAGAGTGAGAAATTGCGAGGGAGCGTAGCGACGGAGAGGGGTTTAGGGTGTGGGGGGGGGGGGGTCCCCCTCCCATGGTAAGGAGCTTTTACATTTTTCAGCTTGAAATTGTGCAATCTGGTGCATACTGTAGCGAGTCTTTTAACTTACACTTGGATGCAACATTTAAGTTGGATTAGGTATGAATAAGGTTAGGCTAAATCTAGCAAGTCAGACTACCATCACTGTTCTGCACAAATAAATCAATCAACCTTGTTCAAGAATGAACTGCAGATGTTGGAGAATCGAAGGTAGACAAAATTGCTGGAGAAACTCAGTGGGTGTGGCAGCATATATGGAGCGAAGGAAATAGGCAACGTTTCTGGATGAAACCCTTCTTCAGACGGTTTCAACCTTACCCTTTGAATATAGAAACAAGACGATAATAATGCCACATATTCAATCATATATGGTTCAATGAAATTAAGATATATGTGTAAAAATATATATGGAAACAGGCCCTTCCGCCCACCAGGTCCACACTGACCAGCAATCTATCATACACCAATTCCATCCATCACACCAGGGACAATTTACAGAAGCCAATTAACCTACAAACCTGCACTTCTTTCGGATATGGGAGAAACTGGAATATCCAGAGAAAACCCATGTGGTAGTGGGTCTGGGACTGGCTGCCTTTCCCAGGTCAGCTCTTGTCCCAGGGACTGGCTGCCATTCCCGGCGGGAGGGGGGGGGGGTGGGGGGGGGGGGAGAAGGAAGAGAGAAAGGTTTAATTGAAGCAACTTGCAGTGAGAGCGTTGCTGTTGCTGCTGCCCGCTAGTGTTGAGGGGAGGGGGTGGTCGTGGCTTCTGTTCCATGTCGGGACCCCACAAAAACGAATTGAAAACAAATACGCGTTTTTTCAGGTTACGGGCCGTGTGCCCGTAGTCCGAACCTTGTCCTAGATACTTGGCCTCATTGTCGTGGTCGTGTCCCCCCCCCCCCCCTCCCCCCCCCCCCCCCCCCCAATGTTTGACAACTGCTTCATCTGGTTGTTGTTGTCGGCAGTTGCACATTCGACCAAAGAGAAGTAGCAATGTTACAACATTTTGAGATTTTAAAAATCAAGTCTGCAATTTATCCCATCAGATAAAGCATAAAAAGAAGTTTAATTTAACACCTAATTCACTTTCATATCTTCAGTATTAAGAAAGTTATGACCATTTTCATACTCGGAAATTAGCATCTTGTTCCCGATTGCCTTTCAATTGACTTAACTCAAAAGCTGTGATCTGGAACAGTTAAAAGCCCATAACTTTCTTAAAAATTAAGAGAACTCAACGACATTTTCAGTTATTATAGATTGAAGCATACTGAAACAAATATGAAACAATCTTGTTAAAGAAGGAACTGCAGATGCTGGAGAATCGAGGGTTACACAAAAAGCTGGAGAAACTCAGCTGGTGCAGCAGCATCTAAGGAGCGAAGGAGCTAGGCGACATTTCGGGTCGAGACCTTTCTTCAGACTGGTCAGGGATCAGGGAAACGAGAGATAAAGACGGTGATGTGGAGAGATAAAGAACAATCAAATGAAAGATATGCAAAAAAGTATCAATGATAAAGGAAAGAGGCCATTGTAAGCTGTTTGTAGTGTGAAAATGAGAAGCTAGTGCGACTTGGGTGGGGGGGAGAGAGAAGGAATGCCAGGGCCCGAGGGCTGAGGGAGAGGTGGGAAGGGGAGGAGGCAGCCTGGGTTAACCGAATTGAGAATATTCAATGTTTAAGCCCAGAGGATGCACACTCCCCAAGCGGAATATGAGGTGCTGTTCCTCCAACTTGCGGTGTTGCTCACTCTGGCCATGGAGGAGGCCCAGGACCGAGAGGTCAGATACGGAATGGGAGGGGGAGTTGAAGTGCTGAGCCACCGGGAGGTCAGGTTGGTTATTGCGGACCGAGCGGAGGTGTTCGGTGAAACGATCGCCCAGCCTCCGCTTGGTCTCACCGATGTAGATCAGCTGGCAACTGGAGCAACGGATGCAGTAGATGAGGTTGGAGGAGGTGCAGGTGAACCTCTGTCGGACTTGGAAGGACTGCTTGGGTCCCTGAAAGGAGTGGATGGGGCAGGTGAAGGGACAAGTGTAGCATCTCTTGCGGTTGCAAGGGAAAGTGCCCGGGGAAGGGGTGGAGCGGGAGGGAAGGGAAGAATTGACAAGGGAGTTGCGGAGGGAGCGGTCTTTGCAGAAGGCAGACGGGTGGGGGGGGAGATGGGAAGATGTGGCGAGTGGAGGGGTCACGTTGGAGGTGGCGAAACTGGCAGAGGACTATCTGTTGTATGCGCCGGCTGGTGGGGTGAAAGGTGAGGACCAGGGGGATTCTGCTCTTGTTGTGAGTGGGGGAATGGGGAGAGAGGGCAGTGTTGCGGGGTATGGAAGAGACCCTGGTGCGAGCCTCATCTATAGTGTGGGAGAGGAAACCCCGTTCTCTGAAGAACGAGGACATTTGTGATGACCTGGTGTGGAACACCTCATCCTGGGAGCAGATGCGGTGTAGACGGAGGAATTGGGAATAGGGGATGGAGTCCTTACAGGAAGCAGGGTGGGAGGAAGAGCAGTCCAGGTAGCTGTGGGAGTCAGTTGGTTTGTAGTGGATGTCGATCAGGAGTGTATCACCTGCAATAGAGATGGTGAGGTCAAGGAATAGTAGTGTCAAGGAAACAATCTTACTTGGATGACCTGAAATTAAAGCATATAATTAGTTAGTTATCTAATTGTAGCTAATTACAAAATTCAATGAGTAGATCTGAACATCTATCCATTTCTTAAGAAAAGATCAACTTTTTTTAAATTGCTTATTTACTTTTTTAAAAGTGTCCAAATAACATTCACACATTAATCCACAATATAACATATTTTTTAAATCTCATTTTCCTGAATTTCTAGGCCAAATGGAAGGAATTTAGTGTTTAATGCCTGTAAATTAATGGCCATTTAAATCAACTAACGAGAGGGTTTTAGTGGAATGCGGTGGATTGGAGCGATGCAGTTTGCGGTGAAGTCGGGAGGAAAAATACTGTTGGTTCATACAATTTTTTGGACCCCATTTCGCAACATGAAAATGTGATTAAAGCCTCCCTAAAAAACAACTTTTAATATAAAAATAAACTGTGTACCTTTTTTTCTCCCCTACGCAAAATCCTTCCCATTGTCGGCACTCACGGCTTTTGAAGGTGATTTTTAAATTACTCTAGTTAATAAATAATCTAGCGTAATTTAAAAATACCTTCAGGAGTGAAATGTCGGAGCGATTTTTATTCCGCAATGAAATCGCCCGACATGGATCGATTTTCCCAGTCTGTAGAGAAACGGCACTTTAAGCCCGCCCCCCTCTGAAAGGCACCAAAGCCGTGCACACGGGGAGCGGCAGAACTGCAGCGCTGCTCAAGGTAAGTTTTGTAACATACCTAAGAGAAGCGAAGAGACGCAACGTTACTCACAGCCGTCAACCGACGCGCTTCCTCAGACCGCACAGATCGCTGGCAGGCGGCGCAAAGGGACAAACTGGCGCAGGGACCGAACTCGGCGTGAGATCTCGGTCATGAGCGTGAGGGTGTGAGAAATAGCTCTAAGGCGTGATTCTCACGCAGAAAGCGTGCGAGTTGGCAGCCCTGAGATATGAAAGTGAATTAGGTGTCAAATCAAACTTCTTTTTATGCTTTATCTGATGGGATAAATTGCCGACTTAATTTTTTAAATCTTAAAAATTTGTAACATTGCTATATGTGACCAAAACCAAATATTATGTGACTAGGCGCAGTGAGGCTCTTTGCTGCTAACACGATGTGTATATAGTACAAATCTAATCTATAATCTTTGGTACAAATAGCGGCCACCGACAGCGCTGACAAAGTTACAAAACACAGCGACTCCTCCTTTTGTTCTCGCCCACGCCGGGCCCTCCATTACCCCTCCCTCCCTCCCTCCCTCCCTCCCTCACTCACTGTGGGCCTCTCTCCACGCTGTCATGGCCGCCGCCGCCGCCGCCGCCGCCGCCGCCGAGGCCTCACCGCTGTCGACGCCCCACTTCCCGCCTCCGTGGTGCCGACCTGGACCCGGCCGCGGGCTCGACTGTCACCGACTCGGACACCGACCCGCGGGCCCCGGCCCCGGCTCCGGCCCGGGCTTCCACGCGACGGGAGGCGCCTCGATAAAGGCCTCCTCCGGCCTTGTTCGCCGCCCGCAGCCGCACCTTGTCTCCCGGTTGCTAGAATGTTCCAGCGCTGCTCTCTGATCACAGGTGGGTCTTTAGACGACTCCCACCTGTCTGATGTGAACTCAGGCCAAGACCAGCGGCCTCCTCGCCCCCATCCCTGCCTCCTCAACTACCTGAGCTCAGTCCTACCTTGCCCCCCACCCCCACAAAGGTGCAGACCTATCCTTAACCTTATTCACAACTGGTTTATAATTTGTGGAGATGTGATCACTGTTCTCTGCAAATGTGTGCTGTTTGATTCATTTCATAACACATTTAATGTCCAACAATGTCCAAGATTCTGAATCTGAGCCCAACCGATCCTGGCCACAAAGTAGTCTGTCTGCGAGCTCCTTCTTATTTCATGTCCATCTTCCATGTTTCAAATGTTAACCTCGCTGCCATCGTCCGTCCTGAAAAGGACGCAAGCTTCCGGCGACAAACAGTGGGAGCCATTACTTGTCGCAATAGATGATGGTGGAAGCAGAATTAGCTCAGGATACTTCCAGCTCCCAGCCCCGCGATGTGGACGCTTCTGCTATGGGGCCGGTCTGCAAGCTGATGAAAGCACAGAGATATCTGACATAGTTAAAGTTTAGTTTGGAGATACAGTGCGGAAATAGGCCAATCAGCCCACCAAGTCCATGCCCACCAGCGATCTCCATACGCTAACACTACACACACTAATCACACACACACTAGGGACAATGAACAATTATTCCAAGCCAATTAACGTACAAACCTGTGCATCTTTGGAGTGTGGGAGGAAACCGGAGATCCCGGAGAAAACCCACATGGTCATGGGGTGAAAGTACAAACTCCGTACAGACATTCGATGATCAGACCCGGGTCTCTGGCGCTGTGAGGCAGCAACTCTACTGCTGCAACACCATGCCGCCTATACGTCTAGAATTCACACATGGAATGGCTGGGATTAACCCTAGACCTGGCTGCGAGTTTGCTCACTGGATGGATGACAGCACCTATTCTGTTCAAATCCATTGGGAATTAGGGACGGGGCAATAAATGTCAGCCTTCTGGCAACACCCACATCCCGTGAGTTACCTTTGCACAACAAGGCCAGAGCAGCAACAAGGGTATCAGTTATAGTGTACAGGAAGGAACTGCAGGCTTAAGCTGAAGATAGACACAAAGCGCTGGAGTAACTCAGCGGGTCAGGTAGCATCTCTGTGCAAAAGGAATAGGTGACGTTTCGGATCGAGAGCCTTCTTCGTCTATTATAGTGAATCCACATCAGGCCTAGTGTTAGACAGGGCATGGCGTGGTTTAAGGTCATAAGTGATAGGAGTAGAATTAGGCCATTCGGCCCATCAAGTCTACTCTGCCATTCAATCATGACTGATCTATCTCCTTCCTAACCCCATTCTCCTGCCTTCTTCCCATAACCTCTGACACTCATTGTAATCAAGAGCTTGCTGAGGAAATCCACAGAAACCTGCTTTGGAGAAGATCTGATCCTTATGCTGTTGTTTACTGGAATGGAACGGAATATTTCATTGTCACGTGTGACAACATGCAGTGAATTTCCAAAGAAGAGCTTGCTACCCCGATGCTATAAAGAACAATTTACAGTTGCTTTGTTTCATGAAGCAAAAATATCATCACTCGCGGATGTTTTCCTTGTGTCTTACCCCAGAGATGTCTGACAAGTCCCCTTGATGTATTGACCTGTTGCCGGATAATGCATTATTGCATTGAATTCGCAAGAGCACAGTTGCATTTTATCTGACTAGTATCTTAGAGTGTTCAGCGCAGCACAAAAGCAAGTCATAAACCACTTTCTTCATCATTAATCATTCCTCCTCAAAGGCCAGCCATGCTTCATGCAGCCTCAGACTCAGTCACCATTACTCATTCTCCTCTCCTTTTCTCCCCCCTCCTCTCCTCCCCTCTTCTCCACACTCCTCTCCTCCTCCCACCCCTCCCCTCCACTCCCCTGCCCTCTCATCTCCTCTCCTGCCCTCTCCTCCACTGTCCTTTCATCCCATTCCCCTCCACCCCTCCCTGTCCTCTCATCTCTTCCCCCCACTCTCCTCCCTGCCCCTCCCCTGTCCTTTCATCTCCTCCCTCTCCTCCCTTCTCCTCCCCACCCCTCTCCTCCTCTCCCCTGTCCTCCCCCTTCTCTCCTCTCTTCCCCTCTCATCTCTCCTTTCCTCCCCCTCTCCACCCCCCCCCTCTCCACCCCCACCCCTCTCTTCTCCTCTCCAAACAAGAGTTCATCCAGTCATGCCTTATTATTAAATGTGACCGGGTGCTGGAACCTACAATGACACATCTGTTTCAACCTGCACTGAAGTTATTTTCCCACTTATTATCTCAGCAAGACCCTATTATATTTTAAAAATTCACAGAAATCTCAAATGTTATCTTCCAAGCATTTTTTCTGCTTTTTTGACAGTTTTTTTCTGTTGATAGATATCCTGGAATAAGAATAACAAAAATCCCTCTCCCCTCTCAGCTTCTCAATAATCCATCACACTGCCGCCTTAGAGTCACGGAGTGATGAGGCTGTTCAGCACGGAAACAGGCCCTTCAGCCCATCTTGTCCTTGCTGACCATTCGCGCTCCATTTCGCCCACATCCCTCTGAGATAGATAGACACAAAATGCTGGGGTAACTCAGTGGGACAGGTAGCATCTCTGGGGGCATGGAATGGTTGTCATTTCGGGTCGAGACCCTTCTTCAGAACCGGAAAGTCACCCATTCCTTATCTCCCGAGATGCTGCCTGTCCAGCATATTCTTTCTATCTTCGGTGTAAACCAACATCTGCAGTTCCTTCCTCCACATCCCACTGAAACCATTCCATATATCTGCTCATATGTATTTAAAAAGTTGTAATTGGATCAACATCTATAGCTTCCTCTGGCAGCTCGTTCCAGATACAATCTACCATCTGAGTGAAAAATTTGCCCCTGGGGTTCCTCTTCAATCTCTCCCCTCTCAGTCTCTGTGCCCTCTAGTTTTAGAATCCTCTACCCTGCGGATGAAGGCAGTGAGTGTTATATAAAAAATAGAGAAATCACAGAATTCAACATGTCAACATTTATTTTTGCTTCCTGATGTAGCGACGGCTTCTTCTGTTGATAGATCACCCGAAATGAGAACGTTGACACAAGCTAAACTTCCTCTCCCCTCTAAAGTTAACAACAGTTCCCATGTCAGTCAATCAGGCTGACATATCGGCTGGCTGGGCTGATTTTCAGAAGGAATCAATTAAAATGAAGACAAGGGACTGGAATCACAAAATAACACCGGCTGGAGCTGTCTTCTCTTCTGCCGACTATGGTCATGGTTGGACAGAGTTATTGTTTCACAAAGCCTCAGGCTCTCAGAGTTTGTTCTGGGTGCTTCTCCAAAATAAATATCCAGCATTCCCATCTCGGTTCAATCAATAGACAATAGGTGCAGGAGTAGGCCATTCGGCCCTTCGAGCCAGCACTGCCATTCAATGTGGTCATGGCTGATCATCCCCAATCAGTACCCCCTGTTCCTGCCTTCTCCCCATATCCCCTGACTTTGCTATTTTTAAGAGCCCTATCTCGCTTTCTTCTGAAATCACTTTGATGGAAGGATTTTCCCAAATGTTTCTCCCATCTGCCGACGGTAGTGTACATCAAAGATAGACACAAAATGCTGGAATAACTCAGCGGGACAGGCAGCATCTCTGGAGAGAAGAATGAGTGGCGTTTCGGATCTCGACCCTTCTTTAGACTGGTTCGGATACACCAGTGGTGTAAACATCTTTTAATTTAGTTTATTGACACGTGTACCTAGGTACAGTGAAAAGCTTTTTGTTGCGTGCTAACCAGTCAGTGGAAAGACAACACATGATTACAATCGAGCCATCCACAGTGTACAGATACATGATGCGTGGATTGTCACCTTGTCGTGGTGGAGAAGCATGTGTGGTCCTGAGATCCTGAGAGCGATGCCGTCAGGAGTTATGGTCCCGGTAGGGCCACCCATGGCGGTAAGGTCTCTGACAAAGAGCAATCCAACCAAGACCTCAACGGTGGAACAGGCGGAGGATGATGGCTGACCTTAGTGGAGCCTCACAACGGCTGGGATGGCGGATGAAGGCTGCAGCAGAAAAGGGTCTCCGGTCGTCTTGGATTCCATGTCACTGGATCATGACCCAGATCTGTCAAGAACCGTGTGGTGGCTGTCTGTGCACCAGTCTCCCCACGTTAAACAAAGTCACGCACAAGTGTCCTCCATGAGAGAACAGTCATACTCGTTTCGAGTGACCGCCAATGAAGATGTTGACAGACACATGATAAAGGGAATAACGTGAATAACGTTTAGTGCAAGATGAAGCCAGTAAAGTCCGATCAAAGATAGTGTGAGGGTCTCTTGGAAGTGCAAGTTGATATTTTCAAACATTCTGGGCAATATCTGTGCATAGCATTGAGTGAATTCTTCAAAGAAATACTAGACGGGGATGACGAAGAATCACTGTGTCACAATAGCTCGATATGTCAAAGGGATCTCATTTGGAATGTACGCTGACAATGAAAGTATATTTTGTTAAATCACAATATCTTTGTTGCTGATTAAAAATGCACTAATACTCATGAGCGGATTTGGAATAGCTTTAAGAAACCACACTGCAGATATAATCCTTGCTGATTGCCCAGAACTAAAGCACTGTTAATTGTAACTGGAGTTTGAATGCAAAAAAATTCAACAAACATTCCTTTGAGGCATCAAAAATTGTAAGCAATTTGAATAAAACAGTATTTGAAATTTAAACTTACTGAGTCTATATTTCAAGTGTTTATTTGTTGAAAAAGATGCACAATTCTCTGCTGCAAACTCCCACTCTATAAATGATTCATCAGTCTGGTGGAAGGGATGCAAGCACTTCAAACAGGTGTGTTGTCTTTGCCGATTGCAGTCTCAGCAGTAGGAGGCAGCGCTGGCAAGCCAAGCTCACCAGCTGCCTGGTTATGTCTCAAACCTGACACAGAGCTGAGGCCGAGGACAATTCATGCTCAAATTGGGAGGAAGCCCGTTCGCTCAAAGCCAAGAGGAGAAAAGGCAACGCTCAATGTCTCAATGGACCAGTTGTCTGGATCTGGGGCTAAGATACTATAGGCAGCCACCCTGGCCAAACCAGCTGATGATATTTGAACAATTCTTCATTCACTGGATGTACGTGCATTGGCAGCGTTGATGTTTATTGTTCACCAGTATCTGCTCCTGAGCAGAGCATCAGACAGGGGTCAGACCAGGCCAGGCTGGGCATCAGTGCATGGTCATCCTGTGGGGAAAGAAATGGCAATCCAGTTTCACCGTTACTGTTCCAGGCCCTTTATTTCTCTTTAACATTCCAAAGGCAGGCAAATGGGACCAGCTCAGAATGCCAGCATGGACAAGGTGGGCTGAAGGGCCTGTTTCTGTGCTGTGCATCTCTATGACACTATCTTTCCTTCTCCCCCTTTCTGCATTGCGCAGGGTCCACTCATCCTCTCCAATGCTACAGAGGGATACGGGCCAAATGCAGGCAAATGGGACTTGCTTAGATGGGGCAACTTGGTCAGCATGGACGAGGTGGGCTGAAGGACCTGTTTCCGTGCTGTATGACTTAATGACTTGTTCCTTCCTCTTCTCCTTCTCACCAGCGACCAGGGACTGAACAGCCCTCATGCAGAGGTCCTCATGCAATCTGGCCAAGCCTGGTGACGTGGCTTCATCTCCACCAGCAAGTCCAGCTGTGGACAGGTATGGCCCAGATGTGCACTAGGTGTGGACCAGGTGTGGGCCAGGTGTGGATCAGCTGTGGACCAGGTATGGACCCGATGTGCACTAGGTGTGGACCAGATGTGGGCCAGGTGTGGACAAGCTGTGGACTAGGTATGGACCAGATGTGCACTAGGTGAGGACCAGCTGTGGGCCAGGTGTGGATCAGCTGTGGACCAGGTATGGACCAGATGTGCACTAGGTGTGGACCAGGTGTGCACTAGGTGTTGACCAGATGTGCACCAGGTGTGCACTAGGTGTGGACCAGGTGTCCACCTGGCCACTTTGTACCTGCCACCTGTCACAACCTGCCCCTCCCCCACCTGCTTCTATCTGCCTGTCCTGTTTTCCTTATCTGCTTTTCCACCTACTACCTACAAGTGTCTACCTCACCACTCCCCTCTCCCCTCCTGACTCCATCTTCTGCTCACCGCTCCCTTTCTCTTCTCTCCTTGATTGCACGCCTGGAGCAGATGCCAGGTCTTGTCTGGGACCACCAACCTTTAGTACAGATTCTAGAGGTTAGAGGGAGAAGGCAGGAGAATGGGGTTAAGAGGGAAGAATAGACTGGTCACGATCGAATGGCAGAGTAGACTCTATGGGCTGAATGGCCTCATTGTATCCCCATGTCTTATGGTCAGCACAGATGCTGCCTGACCTGCTGAGTTCTTCCAACTGTTTTATGCCCCAGATTCCAACATCTGCAGCCTCTTGGGTCTCTCGTACATCGTTAAAACAAGCCCGTGTTTAAATGGTAACATTTTACCATGAAGTCATAAATTGACATGATGACTTTTCATGTATATGGTAATGACCTGGAATTAAAATTAAATTTTTCACAAAAGTGCAGAGTGGATGAGCACTGAAAAAAATAATTCTGTATTCATCTCTCTGAAGTTAGCACTTGATCATCATGCTGATGTTAACTATTTTTAGCCAAAGTAAACAACTTAAATCTAAGAATCAAAACAAAATCATCTGCATGTCTTAACGGCTGCAAACATATATACACATGTATATGTAAGAAAGAACTGCAGATGCTGGAAAAATCAAAAGTAGACAAATGCTGGAGAAACTCAGCGGGTGAGGCAGCATCTATGGAGTGAAGGAATAGGCGACGTTTCGGGTCTGAAGAAGGGTCTCGACCCGAAACATACCCTATTCCATCATTCCATTGATGCTGCCTCACACCTTACATATATATATTGGTGTGTAAGAAGGAACTGCACAAGGAATAGGCACAATTGCTGGATTAATTCAGCGGGTCAGACAGCATCTCTGGAGAGAAGGAATGGGTGATGTTTCAGCTCGCGACCCTTCTTCAGACCATCCATCCTTCTGAAGAAGGGTCTCGACCCATTCCTTCTCTGCATGTGTGAACTGCGTTCTCCTGTTCACCAACTCCTTTGACCTTTGTGTAGCTGAGGGCTGCCCAGTCTATTTGATTCATGCCCGTGTAAGCCAGTGATATATTTGTTTCTCTAGGGGCCAACTTGTCCTCTCATGTGCAAGTTCGGAGCTTGTCCAAAACAGTCGCTGCTGACTTTTCTTTTTCTCGGTGAGAACTAGGAATGAAAGTCTGTTTTCTGCAAATAGAGTTGATCGTCATTGGGCACTGCGGGCTGAGTCCTGACACACTGTCTCACGCTGTGATCTGTGCGGATGGGGAGAGGAGAACTAGGGAAGGCAGTGGAAAGTTGTTTGGCAGCCTTGGTTGTCAGGAAGAGAGCGGAGCCAGGGAGATGGATGTGATTGTTGGCACAAAGTACCAGTGATGTAAGGATGCCTCTCTCCTCACTGCAGCTCTTGTGTCGTGCTCTATTGAACAGAAATTAGAGAATAACCAAGCATAGCTGATAACGACACAATCACTCGAAGGGCAAGATGTCAACTGATACCACTTTTACAACAAAAGACACAGAGTGCTGGAGTAACTCAGCGGGTCAGGCAGCATCTGTGGAGAACATGGATAGGTGACGTTGCACAGAGTGCTGGAGTAACTCAGCGGGTCAGGCAGTATCTCTGGAGAACATGGATAGGTGATGCATCTGGTTGTGACCTTCAAACTGATTGTAGGGGGAGGGGGGATAAAGCTGGGAGAGAGGTGGGGGTGGGACAAAACCTGGCAGATGACATGTTGATATTGGTCATGCCGCACAAATTCACCTTGCAGTGTGCACAACACCACAGTCTATAACACTGCCTGAATAGCACAGATTATTACCCCAATAAACATGATGGATTTGCATTGCAGCTTTGAATCAATTGTTCGTTCTGTGAGCTCATCAAAAAGGCAAAGGGAATTATGAAATTGTATACATAGATTTATGGGTGTGCAAGCCAGCAGTGGGATTACTTGCTAATAGATTCTGCTGGTGAGTTGTGCAGTGGAATTATTCCAGTGAGTGAGCCAGGCTGCGTAGAAGCGTTGCAGGAGACCACCGCGTTGTAACCAGGCGGGAGAGGGCTAGACCAGTTCTGCAAGGTCTGCCCTTTCAGGACCAGCCACCTCCCCTCTCCCCTCTCAATACCCACTGGTGGGAAAACACTAATGCATTCCTCACATTAGTCCATCAGACAACTTTCCAACATCTATTATACAAGATTCAGAACTTAATCTCAAAGCACAAAATGTACAAATGCAAAAGAAGAGGAGAAAGCCACTGAACAAGCCATGAACATGTTGTGAACATCAAGTCAAACAAACTTTATTGTCATTTAGAAATACATCGATATATGCAATTCCAAACGAAATTCCGTTGCATTTGGCTCCCTGTGCAACACGATAATTAACAGAAGGATAAACATGGATAAAATGGATAAAAAGGATAAAAGGATAAATAGACAATGGTGGCAGCCCATTACATGGCATTCAGGAGTCTGATGGCTCGTGGGAAGAAGCTGTTGCAGAACCTTGATGTTCTGCTCCTTATGCTACGATATCTTTTGCCCGAGGGCAGCAGAGTGAACAGTCCGTGATGGAGATGTGTGGGGTCTTTTATAATACTGCTGGCCTTAGACGCGCAACGTTTGGTCGCAATATCCCCGATTGAGGGGAGAGAAATCCCGATGATTTTTTCCGCTGTCCTCACCACTCTCTGCACGGACTTCCAGTCGGAGGCTTTACAGTCCCCAAACCAGACAGAGATACAGCTGGTCAAAATACTCTCTATGGTGCCCCTGTAGAAAGTGGTGTGGATGGGATTGGGGAGGTGAGCTCTTCTCATCCGGCGCAGAAAGTGCAACCGCTGCTGCGCTCTCTTAAATGTTATGAGATGTTATTTGACCAGGTCAGACTGTTAGTGATCTGCACCCCCAGGAACTTAGTGCTATTCACCACCTCCACATCGCTGTCATTGATGTGAAGTGGTGTGGGACTGTGCCGGTTTTTCCTGAAGTCGACGATGACCTCCTTTGCTTTTTCAACATTCAGGATCAGGTTGTTCGTATTGCACCAGTCCACCAGTTGTTTCACCTCCTCCCTGTAAGCCAGCTCATTGTCGTCCCTGATGAGGCTCACCACTGTTGTGTCATCTGTGTACTTCATGATGTGGCTTGTACTAAACCTGGCACAACAGTCGTGGGTCATCAGGGTAAACAGCAGTGGACTCAGGACACAGCCCTGAGGGGATCCAGTGCTCAGAGAGATGATGTTAGAGGTGTTATTTCCAACCCTGGGGTCTGACTGGGGTCTGTCAGTGAGGAAGTCCAGTAGCCAGTTACACATGGGGGTGCTGAGGCCCAATGGAACCAGTTTGCTTATCAGGTGCTGAGGGATAATTGTGTTGAATGCTGAACTAAAATCCATGAACAGCATTCGCACATAAGTGTTCGCAACATGCCATGAACGTGCAGTGAACATGCAGTGAAAATGCTGTGAACATGCCATGAACATGTTGTTAACATGCCATGAACATGCAATGAACATGCTGTGAACATGCCATGAACATGCAGTGAACGTGCCATGAACATGCAGTGAACATAGAAACATAGAACACGCCATGAACATGCAATGAACTTGCAGTGAACATGCAGTGAAAATGCCATGAACATGCCATGAATGTGCCGTGAACATGCCACGGACATACAGGGAACATGCCATGAACATGTCAAGACATGTCGTCAGTTACCCCAGCACTTTGTGACCAGTCATCTTAACTAGACTTTGAATCTCCTCATCATTTTAAATGATCCCATGGAGCATGTTGTAGTCAAGAATAGTAAGATTAAATGAGAACTTACCAGTTTGAAGTTTGATCTTTATTTTATGAGGAGTTACGATGAGGGATTACGTGAAGACCCCGCCAGCACGCATGCGCGACATTCTTCAAAGCAGTGGTGTGAAATCACAGATAGCAACTTAGACTAATATAGTAAGATAAGAGAGAACTTCCATACCAGTTGAACTTTATAACAGAGGGTTCTGGGAGCGGAGGGCACGTAATCCCTCATCGTAACTCCTCATAAAATAAAGATCAAACTTCAAACTGGTAAGTTCTCATTTAATCTTACTATTTTACTTCGGAGTCACGTGAGTGACTACGTGAAGATTTCAAAGCTCTGTGATTTCATGCCCTGGAAACGAGTCCATGCTCACACACTGCCATGCTGGGATTAGAGGATGAACGTATTTCAGACATGACACTGGCTGAAAAACTAAATAGGTATTTATTCATACCAAAACAAAATATATCCCATATAGGGTAATTATTTAGCAGTACTCAAAATTTTTCCTGCAAAAGTGTCAGGAGAGGCCACGGGTTTGTTATAGAAGCGTTGGAATGTCTTCTCATTGCTCCAACCCGCTGTGGCCAGGATGTGGTCCATGGGTACTTCCATCATCCTAGCCGCCGAAGTAGATGCAGCCCTGGTGGAGTGAGATTTGAAGACATTAGTGTCCACCCCCGCTGCATCTAACACCACCCTTAACCATCTTGATATGGTTTGCACTGTGACTTTGTGATGGGGCCGTTTATGGCTTATAAGCAAAGCTTTCTCCGTGCCCCTTAGAGTCTTAGTGACTGTGATATATTGTAATATCAGAGTAACGATGCAGAGTCGAGTATCTGCAGGGTAAGCTTGAAACTCTAATGTTTGTCCAGACGACCCGGGTCGGTCTTGTTTTAACAGCCCCTGTATAGGAAAAGTTATTTTGCCATTGGAGATTGTCATGGCGTCCATACTTAACTTGTGTAGGGACTGGACCCGTTGTGCTGTGACAAGTGCCATAATCATTACCATTTTATAGGTGAGCTTGTCCAAGGTGAGCCCCGTATTGGGTGTCCATCCTCGTAACATAGTCAAGACTATGCTAATATCCCACGTATGGTTGTATCTGGGCCTGGGGGGATTGGAATTAAATATTCCCCTCATTAGCTTAGACACTAATGGGTGTGATCCAATAGCCAGATGATCACTCCCTTTGCCCAGATAACTCGATAGAGCACTCCTTGCACAGTTGATGGCTCTGTAGCTTATTCCTTCATCGTGGTGAAGGGTAGCCAGGAATTCCAGAACTTCCGTGATGGTGGCCGTTTCATAGGTAGTGTTCGTTGTAGTGCAGAACACTTCCCACTTTCTGATATAGGTCAGGTACTGTTTCCTGGTGGACTCCCTGCACGATGCTGAGATGGTATTTATTGTTCTGTCGGTGAGTCCGAATCCCAGAAGTGGCCGTTTCAGAATCTGCAAATTAACAGGTCCATGCGGTCATGACATGGATGGCTTTCCCCTGTGACGGGATGTATCAATAAACTAGGTCGTTTGTTGACCCAGATGCAAGGTTTTGTGGCCATCTTCTGTACTGCTGGGAACCATGGTTGGGTAGGCCAGTCGGGCACAACCAAAATACCCGATGCGGAGTCTTGTCTTATTTTTTGCAAGACCCGACTGATGAGGCAGAAGGGGGGAAATGCATAGCAGAACAAATCCCCCCAATGTAGCGTGAAAGCGTCCATTGCTACTGCCCCTGGGTCTGGTTCCCAAGCAACATATGTTGGAAGTTGGTGATTAAGTCTGGATGCAAAAAGGTCGATATCTGGTGTCCCATAATGTTCTATAATATCCGTAAACACTTTCCGATCCAACATCCATTCTATGTTGTCGTTGAATTTTCGTGATCTGGTGTCTGCCACTGTGTTTAGCTTACCTGGAAGGTAAGTGGCTGAGATCCAAATTTCCCTTTGCAGACACGAGTGCCAGATATTATTAGCCTATTCATCACATGATATCGACTTTATTCCACCCATATGATTAATATAGGCCACTACTGTGGTGTTGTCAATTTGTAACCTGACATGCAACTGGTGCATATCTGAGCAGTATGCTCTTAGACCATGAAATGCTCCCAGCATTTCTGAATAATTAATCCCTAATGTTTTGAATAGGGTTAGCTCTTGTGCACTCCATCTGCCTCCACAACTTGTGGTGGTATTAGTTGCTCCCCAACCTTTGGCACTGGCATCAGTTTGTAAGATAACTGAGGGATTCATGATAGTGATGGGGTTAGAACAAAGCTGTGCATTTTCTATCCACCAATTTAATTCAGATTTTGCCTTTTCTGGTAGTTTCATAGGCCTGTCAAAATGGCCTGCATGATTTTTGAGAGCTATAATTTTTGCTCTTTGAAGGTTTTGATAATGGAGTGGCCCAAATTGTGCTGCGGGAAACGCAGCCACTATTTTCCCAATCACTCTGGCTACTTGCCGAATAGATGGATCCCTGATGCCAGTGAGGCTCCTGCAAGCTTCTATCAAGTCCACCACCTTGTTAGGTGGTAAGGTGATAGACATTTGCACCGAGTCAATGGTGAACCCCAAATAATCCATGGTAGTGGAGGGTTCCAATTTCGATTTATCTGGATGTATGATAAAACCCAGTTTTTGAAAAAGATGTTTTGTGGCTAGAACTGCCAATGTAGCCATTTCCAAATTCTCCCCGACAATGAGGATATCATCAAGGTAAGCCATGACAATATGGTTTTGTTTCCTTAAATAGGCTAAAGCTGGTTTCAATATTTTGGTAAACAGCCTGGGTGCTGATGATAACCCATTGGGTAAGGCTTTATATTGCCATAATTGTCCCATCCAGATAAATTTCAGGTATTTCCTATGATCCTTATGTATAGGTACTGAATAGTATGCATCCTTAAGGTCAATGCAAGCTATGTAGTACCTTTCAGATATTAGCTGTCTAGCCGTGACAAAAGTGTCCATTTTAAAATGAACATACTGAACGGGAGTATTTAGTTCGGTCAGGTCTATGATGATGCGGCACCCGCCATCTTTTTTATTTTTGGTAATTATATTTGATACGAACTCCTGAGATTCTCTGATAGTCTTCTCAATTACCCCTTTGTTAATTAGTCTAGATAGTTCAGCATGGCTTGCCGTTCTTTCTTTCTGTGAAAGTATAAACTTTCGGCTAGGCGAATGCTGAACTGGGGTAGGGAGTTCGTGAATAAACTCAATTTTATAACCCTGAATACTTCCGAGTATGTAAGGATCAGAGGTAAAGGTGCGCCATACTTCATGAAACAAGTGCAACCGTCCCCCCACATTAGATGAATTTAGACATGCAATGTTCCTGAGGGAATCAGACCCACCTACCTCCATGGTTACTGCCGGTGTTGCGGTCTTTGCCCTTGCTTCTTGTGTTGCTGTGATGCTGAGTTGTAGGGATGGCGCATTTTCCAAGAAGGCCGGGCTGGGCCATGGCCTAAAAAAGACCGTTGTGCAGGTGGGCCGGCCTTCGAGCTTTCACCACCGGACGGTCTGTTGTAATATCGCTGTCCGGTGGGTGTGTAGGGGTGCTGCCACTGCTGATAGTGGGGTTTAGAGGCACCAGGTACCTTAATCAGGCCTATAGCCTTGGCCTCCTCATCCAGGTCTTTCACCTGTTTTGGAAGGTTATCCCCAAACAGCAGATTAGGTGGTTGCAAGTTACCTGACCTGCATAACCCCGCAAATTTTGGATTAAGCGCAGGTTTGATGATGCTCTTCCGGTAGTTATTTATTTCGAACTGTGTGTTACACAGCCAAGCCAGAGCATCTTGCAGTTCTTCTGGTAACTCCACCCCTACAGCAGTCCTGGCCACTGCTGTAATCCCGGCGGCCAAAAGTTTCAGAATCCTCTGAAGCTTGATTTCTTGCCCTCTGATGGTAGGGCTCATGTTCCCCCATATAGGGTTATTCACCGCAGGAACATTCAGAGAGTTACAATTCTCAGGAGCGAGATACTTCTCAGCTGTTGCATTAACGGCTTGCTCCTGAAGCTGGTTGGTAGCCATGTAGTTAATGCTGGCTGCCAGCTTCTGGTGAATAGGCAGTCCTTTCTGTGTAGGAACAGCATGTTTATTCACCATATCCAGTAACTCTTCCTGCACCCCTGACACTGCTGGTTGTTCAGCCAAATCCCCTTCTTCAGGGTCAGCCCAGTTCTGACCCCTAATGCTCCCCTGCGAAGAGGGTGAGACATTTGGCAGTCCATGGTAGAATTCTGCCGTGGGCCTGCGAAGAGGCCCACTGTGACTCTGCCCCTGCAAAAGCAGGTCACGCTGGAGCAACTGCTCCATCATCCGCTCCATGTGGGAAAGACGCCCGCCGTCGCTATCAGCGAACGGGGTGTCTTCGGGTCCGGACCCAGCTGAGTCTGCGGCCCATTCCGACTTTCGGGTGGTTCTGCCGCCCGACCGCGGCGTACCTGCGGTCCTCATCGGCGAAAAGTCGGGAGCTGCTGGTAACACCTGCAGCTCAGGAGTAGCGGCACGCTGCTGGCTGCTGCCCAAAGCAGCAGATTTTGCCGCTGCTCTTTTTGATTTTCGCGACTCCATGTTGGCTTTCTCTTCCTGTAACAAGAAAATACCGAGTCGCCACGCTCACCACTACAGGTGAGACTTACCTTCCGTAAGTTTTTAAACTTACGCTGGAGGAGCGACCCTCCTCCCGACTGTCGCTTCCGCAATGCGTTCGACGATATGTCGCGCATGCGTGCTGGCGGGGTTTTCACGTAGTCACTCACGTGACTCCGAAGTAAAATAATCTGATTGCTAGGATAGGGATTTGTGCAAGAAACCAGGTTGTCTTTTCATTCCTAGCCCGCTGTTCATAGGAACTACAGATGAGGGTGTTCCACAAGTGATGAACACAGTAATCTTTACTGAGGGCAGATAATCAAAATTAATGCATCCTCTCTGAATCTTAACTAGACAGTGGAGTGAAAATGAGAGGAGAATGAAAGAACAATGTAAACAATTAAATTATAACAAACGTTGTCAATAAAAGTCATTATAGCTGGGTAAATCATAATTTAGTAAGAAGCCTTTACCTCATTGTGTCGGTACTGACTCGTTACTTGGCAACATCTGATCATCTACAGACTGTAAGACATATTTGGCCTGTCATGTTCTTTTGATACAGGGCTTAAAATCAGAATTAAGAGAAATTTTATTTAGTTAAGTTTAATTTAGAGACACAACGCGGAAACAGGCCCTTTGGCCCACCAAGTCCACGCCGACCAGTGATCCCCGCACACTAACACTATCCTACACACATTTGGGACAATTTCCAATTTTACCGAACCCAATTAGTTCAATTCAGTTTAGTTTATTGTCACGTGTTTATTAAACTGAAAAGCTTTTTGTTGCGTTTCAACCAGTCAGCGGAAAGACAATACATGATTACAATCGAGCCATTTACAGTGTACAGATACATGGTAAGGGAATAACGTTTAGTGCAAAGGAAAGCTAGCAAAGTCCGATCAAGGATAGTCCGAGGGTCACCAATGAGATAGATAAGGGATGTCCCACTTGGCGATTTTTTGGTGACTGCCGGCGTCATTGACTGACGTATCAGGGTCCCCAAAAGATTTTGAACATTTCAAAATCCAGCGGCGACAAAAAATTGTTGCAACACTTGAGGAAACACCACGTGTCAATACGTATCCACACTGCGTCATGCCGAATCACCGCCGTATCATGCCGCGACTTTTTGGGTGACCTGATACGTCAGTCAATGATGCCGGCAGTTGCTGAAAAAATCGGCAAGTGTGACAGGCCCTATAGTAGTTCAGCACTGCTCTCCAGTTGTGGTAGGATGAGTCAGTTGCCTGATAACAGCTGGGAAGAAACTGTTCCTGAATCTGGAGGTGTGCGTTTTCACACTTCAACACATTTTGCCTGATGGGAGAGGGGAGAAGAGGGAGCAGCCAGGGTGCGACTCGTCCTTGATTATTCTGCTGGCCTTGCCGAGGCAGCGTGAGATGCAGATGGAGTCAATAGAAGGGTGGTTGGTTTCTGTGATGGTCTGGGCTGCGTCCACAATTCGCTGCAATTCCTTGCGGTCTGGGATGGAGCTGTTCCCAAACCGTGCTGTGATGCATCCTGATAAAATGCTTTCTGTGGTGAGAGTTGGTGAGAGTTGTAGGGGACATAACCATATAGCCATATAACAATTACAGCACGGAAACAGGCCTTCTCGGCCCTTCCAGTCCGTGCCAACCATTTATTTTCCCCTAGTCCCATCTACCTGCACTCAGACCATACCCCTCCATTCCCTTCCCGTCGATATACCTATCCACTTTACTTTTAAATGTTAAAATCAATCCTGCCTCCACCACTTCTGCTGGAAGATCATTCCACACAGCCACCACTCTCTGAGTAAACATAGAAACATAGAAATTAGGTGCAAGAATAGGCCATTCGGCCCTTCGAGCCTGCACCGCCATTCAATATGATCATGGCTGATCATCCAACTCAGTATCCCGTACCTGCCTTCTCTCCATATCCTCTGATCCCCTTAGCCACAAGGGCCACATCTAACTCCCTCTTAAATATATCCAATGAACTGGCCTCAACTACCCTCTGTGGCAGAGAATTCCAGAGACCCACCACTCTCTGTGTGAAAAAATTCCTTCTCATCTCAGTCCTAAAGGATTTCCCCCTTATCCTTAAGCTGTGACCCCTTGTCCTGGACGTCCCCAACATCGGGAACAATCTTCCTGCATCTAGCCTGTCCAACCCCTTAAGAATCTTGTAAGTTTCTATAAGATCCCCTCTCAATCTCCTAAATTCTAGAGAGTATAAACCGAGTCTATGCAGTCTTTGTTCATAAGACAGTCCTGACATCCCAGGAATCAGTCTGGTGAACCTTCGCTGCACTCCCTCTATGGCAATAATGTCCTTCCTCAGATTTGGAGACCAGAACTGTACGCAATACTCCAGGTGTGGCCTCACCAAGACCCTATACAACTGAAGTAGAACCTCCCTGCTCCTATACTCAAATCCTTTTGCTATGAAAGCTAACATACCATTGGCTTTCTTCACTGCCTGTTGTACCTGCATGCCTACTTTCAATGACTGGTGTACCATGACACCCAGGTCGCGCTGCATCTCCCCTTTTCCTAATCGGCCACCATTTAGATAGTAGTCGGTTTTCCTATTTTTGCCACCAAAGTGGATAACCTCATGAAGTTCCTCAACCTCAAAGAAGTTCCTCCTCATGTTACCCCTAAACTTCTGTCCCTTAATTCTCATGTCATGCCCTCTTGTTTGAATCTTCCCTACCCTCAATGGGAAAAGCTTATCCACGTCAACTCTATCTATCCCTTTCATCATTTTAAAGACCTCAATCAAGTCCCCCCTTAACCTTCTGCGCTCCAAAGAATAAAGACCTAACTTCCTAAGCCTTCTGAGGAAGTGGAGGCTTTGCTGTGCTAATGAGGGCACCTACACCTACAGTGCAATTAACCTACAAACCTGCACGACTTTAGAGAGTGTGGGGAAACTGGAGATCCCGGAGAAAACCCACGCAGGTCACGGGGAAAACGTGCAAACTCCACCCGTAGTCAGGATCAAACCCAGGTCTCTGGCGCTGTAAGGCAGCAACTCTACCGCTGTGCCACCGTGCTGCCCCTAATTAACTAATGGTCCCATACATGTCTTACGAGTATTGTGTACAATTTTGGTCTCTAATTTGAGGAAGGACATCCTTGTAATTGAGGCAGTGCAGCGTAGGTTCACGAGATTGATCCCTGGGATGGCGGGACTGTCATATGAGGAAAAATTGAAAAGACTAGGCTTGTATTCACTGAAGTTTAGAACGACGAGGGGGGATCTTATAGAAACATATAAAATTATAAAAGGACTGGACAAGCTAGATGCAGGAGAAATGTTCCCAATGTTGGGCGAGTCCAGAGCCAGGGGGCCACAGTCTTAGAATAAAGGGGAGGTCATTTAAGACTGAGGTGAGAAAAAACTTTTTCACCCAGAGAGTTGTGAATTTATGGAATTCCCTGCCACAGAGGGCAGTGGAGGCCAAATCACTGGATGGATTTAAGAGAGTTGGATAGAGCTCGTCATATCCAACTTTGATCAAAAAACATGCACATACTTTCTACAAATATTCCTGGACTGTTAAATTATTAGTTTGCTTTCTCCAAAATAGCACTGCAATTGTTTGTCATATAAATCTGCCGATATGTTATTTAAATAACTGGTCAAAAGAGCCATATTGTTGACATAATGAATGCTTGTAAAAAACGATGGTTGGAAGATATATCCTTGGAAGTGAAGTTTCGAGTCTGTTTTATACTTTGTTCAGGCAGCTCATCTCACAAGTATTTAAACTGTCTTAAAACTAAGAATTTATCGCTAATCTGAGGGGATCAATACACATGGTCTTGGAGGGGAGGATGCTCCTCAAACTACAGAGCATCTTGTACTATACAGCTCACCCCCTCCATGAAACACTGAGGAGCACCTTCAGCAACAGACTGGTTTTACCAAGATGCAGCACAGAATGCCACAGGAGATCCTTCTTCCCCGTGGCTATCAAACTCTACAACTCTTCCCCTTCTGTCGTGGGGTAGAGTCAGGGCCGTCTTCACAGCATTATTGCCCCCCTGGCAAAGCAGTGCACTGGGGCCTCTACACTTCCAGTTTCATTATGCCGAATCAAAAATGCCGTAATGTACTTGCGATGTTCTTCTCCGTTTTCATGTTCTACAATAACATTCTACAATACATAGATTAGCAAGGGGGCCCTATGCTCGTGGGGCCCCGGGCAACTGCCCAGCGTGCTCATTGAGATGGTCCTGGGTAGAGTGACCCTTCTTCAGACTGAAGTCAGGGGAAGGGAAACGAGAAATATAGATGATGATGTAGAGAGATAAGGAACTCCTTCACTCCATAGATGCTGACGCACCCGCTGAGTTTCTCCAGCATTTTTGTCTACAATAATAATGGAAACAGGCCATTGTTAACTGTTTTCTAGGTGTGACTTGGGTGGGGAGGGATGGAGAGAGAGGGATCCAAGTTCAAGTTCAAGTGAGTTTATTGTCATGTGCCCGATAGGACAATGAAATTCTTGCTTTGTTTCAGCACAACAGAACATAGTAGGCATTGACTACAAAAAACAGATCAGTGTGTCCATATATCATATATAAATATATACACACATGAATAAATAAACTGATAAAGTGCAAATAACAGATAATGGGTTATTAATGTTTAGAGTTTTGTCCGAGCCAGGTTTAATAGCCTGATGGCTGTGGGGAAGTAGCTATTTCTGAACCTGGTCGTTGCAGTCTTCAGGCTCCTGTACCTTCTACCTGAAGGTAGCATGGAGATGAGTGTGTGGCCAGGATGGTGTGGGTCTTTGATGATACTGCCAGCTTTTTTGAGGCAGCGACTGCGGTAAATCCCCTCGATGGAAGGAAGGTCAGAGCCGATGATGGACTGAGCGCCTGGACCTGATGGTATACCTTGTCGTGTTCTAAAGACCTGTGCGGACCAACTGCCTGGAGTCTTTACGGACATTTTCAACCTCTCACTTCTGAGGTCTGAGGTTCCCACCTGCTTCAAAAAGGCATCAATTATACCAGTGCCCAAGAAGAGCAAAGTGACGTGCCTCAATGACTATCGACCTGTGGCACTAACGCCTGTGCTGATGAAGTGCTTCGAGAGGTTGTTCATGGCGCAAATCAACTCCTACCTCGACAAAAACCTGGACCCACTGCAGTTCGCTTACCGCCACAACAGATCAACGGTGGATGCAATCTCGCTGGCCCTCCACTCCGCTCTGGACCACTTGGACAACAAAAACTCATATGTCAGGCTGTTATTCATCGATTACAGCTCGGCATTTAATACTATCATCCATTAATCTGTTCAACATCTCTCCACATCATCGTCTATGGCTCTCGTTTCTATTTCCCGTGACTTTAATTCTGAAGAAGGGTCTCGACCTGAAACGTCACCCATTCCTTCTCTCCAGAGATGTTGCCTGTCCCGCAGAGTTACTCCAGCTTTTTGTGTCTACCTTCGGTGTAAACCAGTATCTGCAGTTCCTTGCTACACATTTCCGGGAAACTGGACAACTTTGCGAGGTGTGAATAGTGGACGACTGTAAGAAGGGGGGACATAGACAATAGGCCATTCGGTCTTTCGAGCCACTGTGATCATGGCTGATCATCCACAATCAGTACCCCGTTCCTGCACTTCTCCACATATCCCTTAATTCCCTTTGGGGGGAGTTGCCTAAAATTGTAAAATTCTGTGGACAAAAGGAGAAAGTTTAGTTTAGTTTAGAGATGCAGCGTGGAAACGGGTCCTTCATCCCACAGGGTCCGTACCGACCAGCGATCCCCCGTACATTAGTTCTATCTACAAACGAGGGGCAATTTACGGAAGCCAATTAAGCTATAAGCCTGCACATCTTTGGAGTGTGGGAAGAAACTGAAGCACCTGGAGAAAACCCATGCGGTCCCATAGTCAGGATCAAACCCGGGTCTCTGGAGTTGCAAAGCAGCAAGTCTACCCTTGCACCACCGTGACGCCCAGGAAGAAGGGTCACAACCTGAAACGCCACATATCCAGTTTCTCCAGAGATGCTGCCCGACCGGCTGAGCTATTTGTGGTGTTTTTAGAATTCTACGTTCATCCCATTGGGCTGTAAACTACCCAGGTGGAAAATGAGATGTCATGCAGGAACATGGCCTGATTCAAAGCCATTTATTGTCTGCATGGAAATAGCTTGAAAGTTAAAGTGTATCCGGCGTTTTGTTTATGTAATACTTTGCAATGTGCAATGACGGCAAACTGATGGTATTCCCATGGAATGGATGTACATTTGTATGTCAGTCTTCTATAACAACAGAGCTTCACAAAGGTTCACAGAGGCGGGGGGGGGGATGTTTTAAACATGCTGAGAACACTCAAATGTCCCACATAGGAAGGTAAGTATAAATTTCACTCAGCTCGATGTACAACTTCCATTTACTTTCGATTGCACTCAACATCCCTCGGAGTGAAATGGAAATTAAGCAGCAGGCATAAATGTTGCAAAGTGAAAAGCCTTCAAACACAGACAGTTCTACATTTGCAATGCTTCAGTGCTCTTGAATATCTTACCCAAAGTAGTAGGTATTATTACCGCATTGATTAAACATCTGTGGCTTTATCATTTGAAGCAACTTTACATCGTTGCTCACAAATATTTGCACTGATTTTCACAATGTTTTGTAAAACGTTTGCTGCTGAATAATTGATCAAAGACAGCTTGAGAAATAAACCTCAGCCTTTTATACCAGGATTTAAACGGAGCCTGCTGGGGGGAAGCTGTCCACATTGGTGAAGGACTTGTTTCAGCTCAATTATATTGTGGCAAAATATCACAGATCGAAGATATGGAGACAAAAAGGTGTCGCTACGCATATCAGTTCAAAATTAAGCCAGATTTATCAACTATTTTTTACGATCAATATACCCAATTCTAGGGGCACTTTAACTTCAAGTTCAAGTGAGTTTATTGTCATGTGTCCCTGATAGGACAATGAAATTATTGCTTTGCATCAGCACACAGAACATTGAAAGGCTTTTACTACAAAATAGATCAGTGTGTTCATATACCATATATAAATATATACACACATGAATAAATAAATTAATAGTGCAAATAACAGATAATGGGTTATTAGTTATCAGAGTTTTGTCCGAGCCAGGTTTAATAGCCTGATGGCTGTGGGGAAGTAGCTATTCCTGAACCTGGTTGTTACAGTCTTCAGGCTCCTGTACCTTCTACCTGAAGGTAGCAGGGAGATGAGTGTGTGGCCAGGATGGTGTGGGTCCTTGATGATGCTGCCAGCCTTTTTGAGGCAGCGACTGCGATAAATCCCCTCGATGGAAGGAAGGTCAGAGCCGATGATGGACTGGGCAGTGATTACTACTTTTTGTAGTCTTTTCCTCTCCAGGGCGCTCAAGTTGCCGAACCAAGCCACGATGCAACTGGTAGCAAGCTCTCTACTGTGCACCTGTAGAAGTTAGAGAGAAACCTCCTTGACAAACCGACTCTCCGTAATCTTCTCAGGAAGTAGAGACGCTGGTGAGCTTTCTTGATAATTGCATCAGTGTTCTTGGCCCAGGAAAGATCTTCACAGATGTGCACGCCCAGGAATTTGAAGCTCTTAATCCTTTCAACCATTGACCCGTTGATATAAACGGGACTGTGGGTCCCCATCCTACTCCTTCCAAAGTCCACAATGAGTTTCTTGGTTTTGCTGGTGTTGAGGGCCAGGTTATTGTGCTGGCACCATATGGACAGTTGCTCGATCTCTCTTCTGTACTCCGACTCATCCCCATCAGTGATACATCCCACAACAGTGGTGTCGTCAGCGAACTTGATGATGGAGTTCGCACTGTGACCGGCTACGCAGTCATGAGTATAGAGAGAGTACAGCAGGGGGCTGAGCACGCAGCTTGAGGTGCTCCCGTGCTGATTGTTATCGAGTCTGACCCATTTCCACCAATACGAACAGACTGTGGTCTGTGAATGAGGAAGTCGAGGATCCAATTGCAGAGGGATGCGCAGAGACCCAGTTCTGCGAGTTTGGTAACCAGCTTGGAGGGGATGATCGTATTAAATGCCGAGCTGTAATCGATGAATAACAGCCTGACATATGAGTTTGTTTGTCCAAGTGGTCCAGAATGGAGTGGAGAGCCAGCGAGATCGCATCCACTGTTGATCTGTTGTGGCAGTAAGCGAACTGCAGTGGGTCCATGTTTTTGTCGAGGTAGGAGTTGATTTGCGCCATGATCAACCTCTCGAAGCACTTCATCATCACAGGCATTAGTGCCACAGTTCGATAGTCATTGAGGCACGTCACCTTGCTCTTCTTGGGCACCGGTATAATTGATGCCTTTTTGAAGCAGGTGGGAACCTCAGACCTCAGAAGTGAGAGATTGAAAATGTCCGTACAAACTGCAGCCAGTTGGTCCGCACAGGTTTTTAGAACACGACTAGGTATGCCATCAGATCCAGGCGCTTTTCGAGGGTTCACCCCTCTGAAGGATTTCCTGACATCGGCCTCTGTGACTGAGACTGAAATACCATCACAGCGAATGGGGGCTCGGGAAGGCACTTGTAATATAATAACTGAACTCTTAAGTTTAAACAAATAAATGTTCAAATTCATTCACTTAATTTATCCATTAGCTAAACGCCATTGATAAACATAGGTGTCTCAGGCAATTTAAATGCCCAGGATTGAAAAGACCACAGAGATTGGTGGACACTGCCCATCACAGTACTGATGTCCCCACCATCGAAGGTCCATCACGGGTCCTGACCTCCACACCATCCTCGGGATCTACAGGAGTCGCTGCCTCAAAAAGGCAGCCAGCATCATCAGGGACCCACACCACCCTGGCCACACTCTCATCTCGCTGCTACCATCGGGGAGAAGGTACAGGAGCCTGAAAACCGTGACCTCCAGGTTCAAGAACAGCTTCTTCCCAGCAACCATCAGGCTGTTGAACACTGCACAACACTAACCACAGCAACTGTGATCTTCCATGGACTGTGTCTTCAGTGCACTACCGACTTCAGTTTTGCTCTATTGTGGCACAACTGTCTCTCGACCTTTCCTTTCCATGTACGTGACAGATAGATTATCTATCTAGGCAGGAGAATGGAGTTGGGAGGGAGAGATAGATCAGCCATGATGGAATGGCGGAGCAGATTTGATGGGGCGAATGGCCTAATTCTACTCCTATCACTTATGACCATATGACGTAACTCCTGACATTTGTCTACACACGAGAGGTCACCCAACTAAGCGGGAGCAGAGGTCAGGATTCACCACTTGACCTCATAAAGAACAGAATGTAGAAACAAAGACCTGCAGATGCTCGTTAACACACAAAAGAACACAGAGTGCTGGAGGAACTCAGTGGGTCAGGCAGCATTTCTGGAGAATATGGATAGGTGACATCTTCAATCTGAAGAAGGGTCTCGAACCGAAACGTCACCTATCCATGCTCTCCAGAGATGCTGCCTGACCCGCTGAGTTACTCCAGTACTTTGTGTCTTTTCTCATAAAGAACAACTCTGAAAAGGGACTAGGTTATATGGACCCATCCTGTTCAGTTCAGTTTCAGTTGAGTTTATTGACACGTGTACCGAGGTACGGTGAAAAGCTTTTGTTGCGTGCTGACCAATCAGTGGAAAGACAATACATGATTACAATCAAGCCATCCACAGTGTACAGATATATGATCAGGGGTCATGTCCCACCTTGGAAGGACCCACCTTGCCAATGCTAATGTTGGCACTGGGTGGTGTTTCCTTGTAGTCATTTCCATTTCCAATGTCAACCTGTAGCTCCAACCTCTGCCCATTGCCGCCAGCTGTTAGCCTCAGCCAGTGGTTCATGCCAGTGTAAACCTGGTAAAGTCTGGTTATATTTTTCAATCTAGTCCCTACACAGGCCCATACGAAGCTTTTCCAAAAGGGGGGTGGCATGACAGGATTCCAAAAATGTTATGTGAAATAATGTGCATGCAGTACACATCACATGCGGGAAGCCCTTCATGTCCAGGTTCCAGGGCCCGCTTAAGGGCCCTGAAAGCTCTGGGGTTTTAGATGCCCCTGGTGCATTCTGAGCCTTATTTTGGAGCTTTTTGCACCAAATGTATGACCAATATTTCAGAAATAATTCTGGTTGTGTGAAGAATAATGAGTGGGTGGAATGGGATGATTGGGGTCATTGTTGTATACATTTTTTTTTAAATTAAGAATTGTTGTCCTTGTTTTAATAATCAAGTTGTACTGTTGTAATTTGTTATGTAAAATGTTATTAAGGAGCATGCAAAAACTGCAAAAACAAAAACTACGTTTTTGCAGTAATGAAAACCTTTTTTTAGAAAATGTTTTGTGTGTTGATTTGATTGCCTGTTACTGTTAGACTGTGTTAGTGTGTACAGTGCACCTTTAATGGTCCTCCTGACCTAACAACTTCACATCACATCAACCTCAACATGAAATAGTTCAGTTTTCCGAGAATGTAACTGTGCAAACCTACTCACCACTTTGTCCAAGTCATGGGCAAAGTCATAGTGAATGTGCATTAAGTCGAGTGCAGACAGCCTGTCATTGCTCATGGAAGTCCTGGTGTAGTGATGCAGGCGACGGACACTGCATATATTGCTATTTAGCCATTAAATCATGTTTCCCGGTTCCATTTTCCAAGAATATAACTGCGCAAACCGAGTCACGACTTTGTCCAAGTTATGGGCAAAATCATAGTGAATGTGGATTAAGGCAATTGCAAACAGCCTGTCATTGCTCATGGAAGTCCTGGTCTTTCCTTCTTTGCGGAAGTGAAAACGTGTTTGTCCTCGTTGGCTGGATCAAAGTAAGGTGCCGAGCGAGATCGCGCCCAAAGCAAGCATGCCGCATGAGGTGAGCATCTCTCTGTCACTCAGGCTCATGTCCAAGGGCCCCAGCTACCTCCGCAGTCAAATGAAGGGGGACAGGCGGGGGGGACAGGCGGGGTCGGCAGTGTGCTGTGGAGAGACTGGCTGCCGACAGGGCCAAGAACTTGAAGAGCCAGACCACGAGGGGGTGCAAAGTGGAGCCCAATGGTTTGGGCAGCTCTGCCCCCGAGGAAGCCAGCGGCAGCAGGGCCAGCAGCAGCATGAAGACTTACCTGGCCCCAGGCAGCTGGGGCTCTCGCCTGACATTGTGCGTCACTCCAGCTCCAAGAGGCAGCTCAGGCCCAATTCGCTAGACATGTACCAGCAGAAGTGTGAGTTCGTGCGAGGAGTGGCGGCTACCAGCAGCGCCCGCAGTTTCAAGAGCACTGGCAGCCTGGTCCGTTGGCTGCTGCCCGGCTCTAGCGGCCGTGGCGACAAGCAGCAGGGGCTGGCAACAGGAGCAGCAATGTCGGAAGGGGGAGAATTAGCAGAGGGTGCAGAGGCTGCAGCACCCCAGGGTGCACAAGTAACCACACCAGCAGCACTCCAGGGAGAAACAGCAGCCTCGCCAGCAACACCCCAGGGTGCACAAGTAACTACACCAGCAGCACCCAAATGGTGCACAAGTAACCACTCCAGCAGCTCCCCAGGAAGCACCAATCGCCACGACAGCAGCATCCCAGGGTGCACAAGTAACCACGCCAGCAGTGCCACAAGAAGCAGCAGCAGGTCGCCCCAAGGAGCCGCTTGAGCGGCAGGTTGGTGAAGGCGGATTATGGCGCTCGCACTCAGCCGACGTCAGCTGCCGGTTCTCCCGAGCCTGCTCAGACAGTTTTTCGAGCACTGCGGACTCGAGCCTGAGGTGATCGAGAGTCTGTCCAGGGAGAAGTTTGCTGCCGACGTCACCTTCGAAAGCCTTGTCCTCATGCTTCGCAGCGTGAAAGGCCCGTCCCACTTGGGTGACATTTTCGGCGACACACGCTGACGTATGCTGCCCTGCGGGTGACGACCTGTTAGGGTTGGGGTTAAGGACCACAGATGGGCTGCAAAATATTCTTCCTTCAATGCATGGATTTTAAACATTAATATATTATAATTAATACAATAAAAATCAATTGTGCAAATGAAAAGATGTCTGTCCAGTTTTATTTACAGATGTACTGGTGCACTTCCAGATCCAATCACCATCATCTAACTTTTCACAGGGATGGATTCAGCAAGTGTACACTGAACTTCCCTCTCCCCTCCACCCCCCACTTCCCTTATTCTATTATTTCTTTCGGGGGGGGGGGGCAATCGGTGCGGAATGGATGGATTGAGGCAGGGGAATTAGTGTGTGTTGGTTGGAGTCGGTAAAATACTGAGGGGAGAGCGCGGGAGATGTCAGTGGGGGAATACGGGATGGATGGGGGAGGGAATCAGTGCAGGATGAATGGGGGTGGGTCAGTACAGTGTGGATCGGGGGGGTTGTGCAGGATGAATGGGGGGTTCAGTACAGGATGAATGAGGGGGAGCAGTGCAGGATGAATGGGAAGGGGGTCACTACAGGATTAATTGGGGGACGAGGGTAAGGTGGAGGTGGAGGTGGCAGGAGAATCATTGCAAGGTGAATAGGGAGATCAGGGCAGGATGAATAGATGGGGGGTGGTAGATGGGGAGGGGAGCACAGGGGATGTCATTGAGTACTGAATAGAGGGGGGAATGGAGATCAGTATGGGGTGGAGAGGAGAGGTCCCAGGATAAAGGGGGGTGGGGGGGGTGGAGGGGGGTGTACAAGAGAAAGAGAGGGGGGGGGGGAAGGGGCAGAGGAGGTGGTGAGGGAGGAAGGCAAGCGCTCCCAAGGCTGCGGGGCGATGATGCCGTCCCTGTCCACCGCCAAGTCCACTTGGGACTCCTCGCCACCTGCCCTCCTCCGCCAGCCAACAAGAAGGTGCGGGGCCGGGCGGTGCAGGTGCTTCAGACGGCAGAAGGGGGCCTCCCCCTTCGTTCCCCGCTCCCTCCCTCCTCCCAGCCTTGGCGTGCAGGAGGGGTTGTTTTGAAAGCGGTTGTCGTCGTTGGCGGAGTGGCAAGCAGCGGCCGCTGTGAGGGCTGGCGGGGTGTGTGAGGAGGTTGAAGCCGCCGTCGCCACTGCTGCTGCTGTGCGGGGCCCGTCATTCACTCCGACCCTCCGTCACCCCGAAGTACAACCGTCGCCGCCGCCGACCAGAAACGATGGGGGGGGGGGGGGGGGGGGCCCGGCGGGGGTTGGGAAAGGCGAGGGTGGGTGGGGGGGGGGGGGGGGGAGGGTGGTGTGGTCCTGGCCTGAGCAGCGCCTGGTGTTGGGTCACGGCCGCTGCCGGGACTGGGTTCAGATTCAGTGCTTCCCGCTTCCCGGCCGGCGACGCCGATGGACCGGGCGGGCAGACACCGCACCCCCCCATCCCGGAAAAACGGGAACTCCCGCGGGTCGGATTGGACCCTTCGCGTGTAGTTTAATACCACGGTTATGAAACAAACAGATTCCCCCGCCCCGCAACGTAATATTTCACGGTCCCACTCACCCAAACTAGGCCCGGAGCATCGAGGCGATGCACTGAAAATGGCGGTGATCTGATCCCGCCAACAGCGCATGCGCGAAGAGACGGCGTCATTCTGTGTCTTTGGTCACCAGCTTCTCCCCACTGCGCAGGCGCGGATGGTCGCAAATATATATATATTTTTAATTTTCCTATGATTTTTTTTCCTCTGGAAAAAAAGGGGGGTGCGGTCGCACCCAACGCACCCCCTCTTCGGACGGCCATGCTACATTTCTAATTGATCTTCAGTGTGTGCATTTGCTTATTGCATGTTAAATATTAAAAAAAATAACTTTTTGCATCTTCCGAACTTTTAACCTTCAACCCCTGTGTAATGGTGGCAACAGTGATGGATGAATGAATGAAACTTTATTATCACATGTGATGTATGCAAAGAGTCGCCACCAAAAGGGCACGACAATGTTACAAAGTGTTCAATGCAGTCCGAATGGCCCCTCATTGTTCCCAGCGCCCACCCTCCTCCCCCCACGCCAGGTCCCTCTTATTCCCAGCCCCCTCACGCCAGGTCCCTCTTATTCCCAGCACCCCCCCCCCCCCCACGCCAGATCCTTCTTTATTCCCAGCCCCCCCCCCCCCCCTTGACTCAACTGGCCTCAGACTGCAGATTAAAAGGCTTCCAGACTAAGCAGGAAAGAATCTATATCTGTAAAATCCACTCGACCCCATCGCCATCAGCCTGACGATAAAGTATTGCTAATGCTACAACTGGCGAAATCCTCCAGTTGTATACGGTACGGTACGATACGATGTGATGCAATACGATATGCAATACGGTACGGCACGATACTGCACAATACAATACGCTAGGATACGATTAAACTTTATTGATCCCAGAAGGGAAATTGATCTGCCAACAGTCATAAAACTGAAAATACATGAAACATGAAATTAAAGTGATGAGTGGAAAGGATTGGGGATGTGCAAAGATTGGGGGGGGGGGGGGAATCAGTCTACCCCACGACAGAAAGGGGAGGAGTTGTACAGTGTGATAGCCACAGGGAAGAAGGTAGAAGATATTGTTCCCTTTGTTTAACTTTAATGGTGCTGCTGATGGATTTTGAAGCCAGCGGTAATAATCAAACAGTTATTTCAGCTATTCGACCATGCCATTTGAGAATGAAAATGACTTGTTTATTTTCCACTAAAGGGCCTGTCCTACCAGCGTCCGACTCCATGCGATGAGCGCAATCAAACTAGAAGCGGGGGCCGCGCGGAGGTCGGGTGATCCCCTGTACAGGGCCGTTCCCACCAGCATGCGCCTGCATGCGGCAAAAGCGCAACCAAACCCGCAGCGAGGGCCGCGCGGAGGTCGGGTGAGTGGCGCAATGCGGCACAAAGTGAGGTGAACTTGGAGCGAAATCTTAAGGTAAGTTTACCAGGACAGAGAGGGGCACACAGAGAGGGGCACGGAGGCACACACACAGAGGGCCACGGAGCCACACACAGAGAGGGTCACAGAGGCACCTACAGAGAGGGTCACGGAGGCACGACGTCGAGACGGTGTGTAATGCGTCGAGGCGACTGCGAACCGACAAGCCGTTGCTGCGCGGAATTTTTGAACATAGTCAGTTTTTCGGAGCCCCGGGCGATGTTGGGACGAACTCCACACAATTCCGCACGGTTCCGGCGATCGAAGTGGGACCGGCCCCGCGACGCCGGACGGCTCAAGCGACCACGTTAGGTCGCGCTCATCGCATAGAGTTGTATGCTGGTAGGACAGGCCCTTAACACTCCCAGGTGTGGCAGGAATGCGAGAAGGTTCCAACATGGACCTCATATGGGGATGAGGTTTCCCCAGAACAATGAGAAAATCTGTTGTGTGATATCAACACTGTTCAAAGTAAAATTAATTCACAGTAGATCTAAAAGTTCACACTGGGTATCCAATACCATGGTGAACATTAACAGCAGCAGTGTGTTATTCCACCATTGAATGAATGAATACGTTTATTGGCCAAGTATTCACATACAAGGAATTTGCCTTGGTGCTCCGCCATGACATACAGGAATGACACATAAAACATTAAACATTAATAATGATGCTGAAACACAACACAATAAAACCCAACCATCACTGTAATCCTGTGGTCTAAAATAGACTGCGGACTCCACAGTACCATCAAACAAGGAGGGCATGCTTGGTTCAAGGAAGGTGAGGCCAGGACAAGTGATGAGGCAACAGACTATGTTTAGTTTTGTTTATTGACACGTGTACTGAGGTACAGTGAAAAAGTTTTTTGGTTGCGTACTAACCAGTCAGAGGAAAGACAATACATGTTTACAATCAATCCATTTACAGTGTATACCTGTAGATACATGATATGGCAATAACGTTTAGTGCAAGGTAGAGCCAGCAAAGTCTGGTCAAGGATAGTTCGAGGGACATCAAAGAGGTAGACGGTAGTTCAGCACTGCTCTCTGGCTGTGGTAGGATGATTCAGTTGTCTGATCTCTGATCAGTTGCTTCAAACAAATTCACGGTCTTTAACATCTCAAATGCCTTCCAGTCCAGAGTAATACATATATGAAGAGTGAAGAGTGCTTATTTTTAATTTGTCACAGCAATGGAACAATAAAATTCAAGGCTGCAGCTAAACAGGTCCATTAAACATAATAACATATTACATAAATATATATTATTCAATAATACAATAGATTAATTTCCATATCTTTAATCTTGAATCTTAATACTAGGTAACTATAATAGTGCAAGACTGAAGTCTATAATGCAACCAAAAACACAGTTTTACATATTTAAATGTTATATCACTTTAAATATTACATAAATTACTTAGAGAGACAGAAAGAAGAGGACACAGCCACAGACAGTTCAGTTTAGTTTAGTTTGTTGTCATGTGTACCGAGGTACAGTGAAAGGACTGGGGGGACAGAGAGAGAGGAGTGAACAATCAGAGTGGAGGGGGAGAGAGGATTAAACACTTAAACGAGGGACAGAGAGAGAGGTTACACTCGCTAATGTTCTGCCAACACAAGATTTTATATTCAGGACGATGTCAGCGCTGTTTAAAATTATGCTGCTTCATTTTTGATGCAGAAATCCATAGCTAAAAATGATTTCAGAAGGATGGCAATTTGAGATATTGGGGCAGAACCAGAATCCCAGGAGTTTTTTTTAATGTTATTATTAATCTTCCCCAGTTCCAACCAAAGTGCAAATGAGATGTCACCCGCTGAAGAAGATTCATGCTAAATGGCAGTGCGTCTGCCTTCATCGACACTCCTACTTGGCAACATATGTCCTGCAAGTTGCTAATATCTTGAATAATAAAGGATGTTAAATTGAGCCCTGGGGAATGTGAGCACTCCATGGCTAGAGCGGATAGTGAAAAATTGAACCATCTCAACCTGCTTTTTGATATTTATTTGTTTATAATTTAAAAGAGGAACTAATCCCAGAGCTGAAACCGGAGAATCAAGAATTATGACTGATTGCGTTCAGTTCGAGAAATATTGAGTCAATCAATGTGTTACAACCGAATGTTAAGCTTGCAAGTTCAGTCAATCTTATAGGATTTGTCGGCTTTCAAATAGATTTATATCCAGATTTCCACAGGTTGATTAATTCATTTCAATTGACAGATTAATGTGTCCATTGAAAATCTTTTCTCCAATTTTTGGACGGTATCTTAAAGGAGCATTATCAGTCAAGGAAGGTTGATGGGGGAGCTTATTATTTGTTTCAAAAGAACATTGTGTGAAGCTATTCACCTACTGCTGTTTAAATGTCAAGGCATTTCACAAAGTTCTGACAGAGAAGTTAGCTGTTGTGCAGCACTGAATCACATAAAAAACACTAAAAATGCAATTTGATCAATAATTTGCCCCATGTTAACAAGCCTGAGACAAGCTGTCACAGACTTTCCGACAGTCTTTAGCATTCCTGAGTCAGAGAGAGGAGAAAAAGGCAGCAAAAAGTTTTCTGTTCCTGGCTGTTAATTTAGATGCCAGTTAAGTTGCCGCTGTATCCTGGAAACAGATTCATTGAGCAACAGTCGTGACAATAGAGTGAATAAAATTGATTTCATGCACATGTTTAATTTGTAATTATCCTTCACCCGTGGTGAGTCACTCTTATTGGGAGAAGTTAATGCAGTTTCTGTTTCCTCTACCCTTTCAATAGACTTTATTTTGACTTTGGAGAGGCAAGAAACTGAAGATGCTGAAATATTGCGCTAAACACCAAGTGCTGGAGGAACTCAGCAAGCCAGGCAGCATCTGAGGAGGGAATGGACAGGCGTTGATTTGGGTCAGGACTCTTCTTCAGCTTTATATTTGTCTGAAGAAGGGTCCCTTCCCAAAATGCCATCTGTACATTCCCTCCATAATGCTGCCTGACCCACTGAGTTCCTCCAGCTTGGTGTTTCATGGTGACTTCCTTGTTGTAGAATAGATAGTTTGTTGTGAGACAAATATATTTTTGGTTTCCCTTATCCTTAACCAGTTTGAAGAATGGTCTTTTTTTTTCTTCCTTTTTTCTTCTTTTTTTTAAATTTAATAGTGTGTGAGAAAGAAAAAAGTGTGAAAGAAGAAAGGTGAGAAAGAAAAAGAAAACAAGTAGAAAGTAAGAGATTAAGGAGACCAACTTGTTAAAAATTGGTCTGATTTATCTATTAGGAGGAATCGCATTTCCTCAAGATGTGCTGTATCCAACATGTTTGAAATCCACATTTTAAGCGTTGGTATGGCTGTATTTTTCCAAAAGTTAAGTATACGTTTTTTTGCCATTATTAACCCATAATTTAAAAAAAAAATTTGAGATGAGTTCAATTTATTCCCATCTGCCATTACTCCAAATATAATCATTTCAGTATTAGGTTCCATTTTTATCTTAAATAATTTTGTAAATATTTCAAAAATATCACTCCAGAATTTATAAAGTTTTATGCAGGAGACAAAAGACTGTTATAGTTGCATTTTGGGATAGACATTTATCACAAATGGGGGAAGTATTTGGATAGAATGTATTCAATCTAGTTTTTGAGTAATATAATCTATGTAAAATGTTTAATTGAATTAAATTATGTCTTACATTAATCGAACATTTGTGTATAAATATCAAATACTTTTCCCATGTTTCCTTCGTAATTTTTATCATTAATTCTCGTTCCCACTCTTCTCTAAGCGCCTCTGTCGATGGTAAATCTATATTTAAAATACTATTATATAAATATGATATTAATTTCTGTGTCAGCCTTAATGTTCATTACTTCTTCCAGTGGATCTAAAGTTATGTTTTAATATCTTTGTACGTATTTCTTCATGTAGTCGCAGATCTGAAGATATTTAAAATGTTGGTTATTTTTCAGTTTAAATTTTAATTGTAATTGTTGGAATGATAACAGATTTCCCATTTCATACATATCACCGATCCTTTTAAGGGATAGGAGAGTATGGCCAAGTGTAATAGGGATCGATGTGAAAGGTGAGATGCGTAAGGAATTAAAAGTATTGTATATGAATGCGCGAAGTATAAGAAGTAAAGTAGATGAGCTTGAGGCTCAGTTACAGGTTGGTAGATATGACATTGTGGGGATTACTGAGACGTGGCTGCAGGAGGATGGGGCCAGGGAACTTAATATTCAGGGTTATACATCCTATAGAAAGGACAGGCAGGTGGGCAGATGAGGGGGGTAGCTCTGCTGGTGAGGGATGGAATTCAGTCCCTTGCGAGGGAAGACATATGGACTGACGAGGTAGAGTCACTGTGGATTGAGTTGAGGAATTGTAAAGGCAAGAAGTCACTAATTGGTGTTATTTACAGACCCCAAAATAGTAGCCCGGATGTAGGGTGTAAGTTCCAGCATGAGTTAAAACTGGCAGGTAACAAAGGTAATGCCACTGTGGTGATGGGGGATTTCAATATGCAGGTAGACTGGAAAAATCAGGTTGGTTCAGGACCCCAAGAAAGAGAGTTCGTAGAATGTCTCCGAGATGGACTCTTAGAGCAGCTTGTAATGGAGCCGACCAGAGAAAAGGCAATTCTGGATTTAGAGTTGTCCAATGAACCAGATATGATAAGAGAACTCGAGGTAAAGGAACCGCTTGGAGGTAGCGATCGTAATATGATTAGTTTTAATCTGCAATTTGAGAAGGAGAACGTTAAATCGGAAGTGGCAGTGATGCAGTTGAACAAAGGGGACTATGAAGGCATGAGAGGGGAGCTGGCCAAAGTAGACTGGAAAGGGATCCTAGCAGGAATGATGGTGGAACAGCCATGGCAGGAATTTCTGGGCATAATCTGGAAGACGCAGGATCATTTCATTCCAAAAAGGAAGAAAGATTCTAAGGGGAGTAGGAGGCAACCGTGGCTGATAAGAGAAGTTAGGGATAGAATAAAACTAAAAGAAAAGTTGTATAACACACAAAGAGTAGCCGGAAGCCGGAGGATTGGGAAACCTTCATAGGACAACAGAAGGAAGCAAAACGGGCAATACGGGCTGAAAAGATGAAGTACGAGGGGAAGCTGGCCAGGAATATAAAGAAAGACAGGAAGAGCTTCTTTACATATGTTAAGGGAAAAAGAGTAGCAAAGTCAAATGTGGGTCCCTTGAAGGCAGACACGGGTGAAATAATTATGGGCAACAAGGAAATGGCAGAAGAGTTGAATAGGTACTTCGGATCCATCTTCACTAAGAAGAACACAAACAATCTCCCAGGTGTACTGGAGGACAGAGGGTCTAAGTGGGTAGAGGAACTGAAAGAAATTTTCATTAGGCGAGAAATAGTATTGGGTAGGCTAATGGGACTGAAGGATGATAAATCCCCTGGGCCTGATGGTCTGCATCCCAGGATCCTCAGGGAGGTGGCTCTAGAAATAGTGGACGCATTGGTGATCATTTTCCAATGTTCAATAGATTCAGGATCAGTTTCTGTGGATTGGAGGATAGCTAATGTTATCCCACTTTTCAAGAAAGGAGCGAAAGAGAAAACGGGAAATTACAGACCAGTTAGCCTGACTTCGGTGGTGGGAAAGATGCTGGAGTCAATTATTAAAGAGGTAATAATGGGGCATTTAGATAGCAGTAAAAGGATTAGTCCAAGTCAACATGGATTTATGAAAGGGAAATCATGCTTGACTAATCTTCTGGAATTTTTTGAGGATGTGACAAGTAAAATAGTAAGATTTAATGAGAACTTACCAGTTCGAAGTTTGATCCTTATTTTAGGAGGAGTTATGATGAGGGATTTCGTGAAGACCCCGCCAGCACGCATGCGCGACATTCCTCAAAGCAGCGGTGTGAAATCACAGATAGCAGAACTGACTGGAGTTGTAAGATTAAGAGAAACCATATACCAGTTGACCTTATGATAGAGGGTTGGGAGCGGAGGGCACAAAATTCCTCATCATAACTCCTCCTAAAATAAGGATCAAACTTCAAACTGGTAAGTTCTCGTTTAATCTTACTATTTTACTTCGGAGTCACGTGAGTGACTTTGTGAAGATTTCAAAGCTCTGTGATTTCATGCCCTGGACCACATCCATGCTTACACACTGCCGTAATAACTGATGGAGGAAGTGTGTTAACGCATTTCAGACTTGTAACAGAGCTGAAAAACAATAATGTATTCATTAATACAAACAAAAAAACCCTGAGTTCGGGAACCGTTCAGAACTTAAAACAGTATCTGCAAACGTCGCAGGAGTGGCCACAGGTTTGTTATAAAAACGTTGAGACGTGCCTCCATCGGCCAAGCCCGCTGTTGCGAGGACATGGTCCATGGGTACCTCCATGGTCCTCGCCGCTGATGTGGACACAGCCCTGGTAGAAGTCAAAGTCAAAGTCAAAAGAGTTTATTGTCATGTGTCCCTGACAGGACAATGAAAATCTTTCTTTGCATAGCACAACAGAACATAGAAGGCATTGACTACAATTCTATACATAAATACACCCATAACTTAATAAATTAATAAAGTCCAAATAACAGATGGAGGGATATTAATGATTAGAGTTCCGAGCCAGGTTTAGTAGCCTGATGGCTGTGGGGAAGTAGCTATTCTTAAACCGGGTTGTTGCAGTCTTCAAGCTCCTGTACCTTCTACCCGAAGGTAGCAGGGAGATGAGTGTGTGGCCAGGGTGGTGTGGGTCCTTGATGATGCTGCCAGCCTTTTTGAGGCAGCGACTTTGATAAATCCCCTCGATGGAAGGAAGTTCAGAGCCGATGATGGACTGGGCAGTGTTTACCACCTTTTGGAGTCTTTTCCTCTCCAGGGCGCTCAAGTTGCCGAACCAAGCCACGATGCAACCAGTCAGCAAGCTCTCTACTGTACACCTGTAGAAGTTAGAGAGAGTCCTCTTTGACAGACCAACTCTCCGTAATCTTCTCAGGAAGTAGAGGCGCTGATGAGCTTTCTTAATAATTGCATCTGTGTTCACGGACCAGGAAAGATCTTCACAGATGTGCACGCCCAGGAATTTGAAGCTCTTGACCCTTTCAACCATCGACCCGTTGATATAAACAGGACTGTGGGTCCCCATCCTACTCCTTCCAAAGTCCACAATCAGTTCCTTGGTTTTGCTGGTGTTGAGGGCCAGGTTGTTGTGTTGGCACCATATGGACAGTTGCTCGATCTCTCTTCTATACTCGGACTCATCCCCATCAGTGATACGTCCCACAATAGTGGTGTCGTCAGCGAACTTGATGATGGAGTTCACGCTATGACCGGCTACACAGTCATGAGTATAGAGTGAGTACAGCAGGGGGCTGAGCACGCAGCCCTGAGGTGCTCCCGTGCTGATTGTTATCGAGTCTGACACATTTCCACCAATACGAACAGACTGTGGTCTGTGGGTGAGGAAGTCAAGGATCCAATTGCAGAGGGATGCGCAAAGACCCAGTTCTGCGAGTTTGGTAACCAGCTTGGAGGGGATGATTGTGTTAAATGCCGGGCTGTAGTCAATAAATAGCAGCCTGACATATGAGTTTTTGTTGTCCAAGTGGTCCAGAGTGGAGTGGAAGGCCAGTGAGATCGCGTCCACCGTTGATGTTGTGGCGGTAAGCGAACTGCAGTGGGTCCAGGTTTTTGTTGAGGTAGGAGTTGATTTGCGCCATGATCAACCTCTCGAAGCACTTCATCACCACAGGCGTTAGTGCCACAGGTCGATAGTCATTGAGGCACGTCACCTTGCTCTTCTTGGGCACCGGTATTATTGATGCCCTTTTGAAGCAGGTGGGAACCTCAGACCTCAGAAGTGACAGGTTGAAATGTCCGTAAAAACTCCAGCCAGTTGGTCCGCACAGGTTTTTAGGACACGACCAGGTATGCCATCAGGTCCAGACGCTTTTCGAGGGTTCACCCCCCTGAAGGATTTCCTGACGTCGGCCTCTGTGACTGAGACTGAAATACCATCACAGCGAATAGGGGCTCGGAAAGGCACATCGGTGTTCTCCCTATCAAAGCGTGCGTAAAATGCATTGAGCTCATCAGGGAGTGATGTATCGCCGACATCCGAGCTGCCTCCTGAGGTGATTGTAAGAGGTGATTGCATTCAGTCCCCGCCACAGCTGCCGAACATCTGTCTCATCCTCCAGCTTGGAGCAGAACTCCCTTTTGGCCTTTTTGATGGCCTTACCGAGGTCGTATCTGGACTTCTTATAGACCACTGTGTCATCAGACATGAATGCCCGGTGTCTGGCCTTCAGAAGAGTGCGGATCTCACAGTTCATCCAAGGTTTCTGATTGGGAAACACTCGGAAGGTTTTTATAGGGATGCAGTCCTCCACACATTTCTTTATGAAGTCTGTAACGACTGTGGCGTATTCATTCAAGTCTGTTGCCGAGTCCTTGAACATAGCCCAGTCTACAGACTCCAAACAGTCTTGTAGTTGTTCTTCTGCCCCCGCTGACCAGCTCTGTACTGCCCTCACCTCTGGGGGTGCGCTCTTTAATTGCTGCCTGTAGGCAGGAAGAAGCAACACCGCGGTATGGTCGGATTTACCGAAGTGAGGGCGAGGGATAGAGTGGTAGGCATTCATGATGGTGGTGTAGCAGTGGTCGAGGGTGTTTGGTCCTCTAGTGCAGCAGGAGACATGTTGGTGGAAGTTGGGGAGTGACTTCTTTAGGTTTGCCTTATTGAAGTCCCCAGCAATGGTGGTAAATGCCTCGGGGTAAGACGTCTGGTGTTTGTTGACCACGGCGTGCAGCTCCTCCTGTGCCAGACGGACGTCTGCCTGGGGTGGGATGTAGACCGCGGTCAGGATGATGGAGGTGAATTCCCTCGGTAGGTAGAAGGGACGGCACTTCACCGCCAGATGTTTGAAGTGTGGAGAGCAGGAGTTGGACGGGACCACTACGTCTGAGCACCACGCAGAGTTGACCATGAGGCAGACACCCCCTCCTCTCCCTTTCCCTGATGCCAGTGTACGGTCCATGCGGTGGATGGAGAACCCTTCAGGCTGGACTGCTGAGTCTGGGGAGCTGGGGGTGAGCCATGTCTCTGTGAAACAGAACACAGAGCATTCCCTCAGCTCCCTTTGATAAAGCAGCCTTGCCCTTAAGTCCTCCACTTTATTTTCAAGGGACTGTACATTTGCCAGTAGGATAGTAGGGAGCGGGGGCCGAAGTCCCCTGCGCTTCAGTCTGACCTGAAGTCCTGCCCGTCGGCCACGTTTCCGGACACAATGGAGTCTTCCCCTTTGTTTCCAGGTACTGTGTTTCCTGTACCTGCTGTTTCTGCGGACCAGCGCTGGAACGTGAATTCCCTCACAGACGGCAGCTCCAGCTCCGTAATGAACGGGGGTTCCCTCAGAATCAGCAGCTCCAGCTTCATTTCGTCTGGGATATCCAGCCCGTCGGCTCTGGAGGTCATCCTGGGGTTTCCAGGTGCCATACCTGGGTTCTTCAGTCGGGTCGGGAGTTCCACCGCCAGCGTGGGAAAGTTTAAAGTCCGGTGCTCCCGCAGCTGCGGGAGATCGCAAAATTTCCAGCGCTTTCAGCTGCACAAGCAGCCTATCAGAAACGGCACCGATTACTGCCGTTTCCCTGATGCAAGTAAGTTGATAGAAGTTGTAGTTAAATCTTTTCTGTTCTGGTGCTCCGCAAAAGTCGCCGCAGGCAGGCGCCATCTTTGCCACAGATTGAGATTTGAATATCAATGTCTACCCCTGCTGCATCCAACACGACCCTGAGCCACCTGGAAATTGTCTGCACAGTTACCCTGTGATGTGGGCTTTAAAAACTGATGAATGGACCTGTATCCATTCTCCTTATATTTTGTGTGACATTAATATAATGTCGGAGATAAGTGGCTACACAGAGGCGTACATCAATGGGATATGCATGGAATTCCAATTTAACACCGGTTGTACCAGGTCTATGGTGTTTAAGTAATTCATCAATGAAAAAGGTTACCTTGATAGGGGTCGAGACCATCCTGTCCAGTTTAGTTTGTGGAGGGTCTGGACCCACTGAGCTGTATAAGTGCCATTAGCATCACCACTTTGTAGGTGAGTTTGGCCAGTGGGAGTTCTGAAACTGGTGACCAACTCCTGAGTAGGGACAACACTACCCCAATATCACAGGTCATATTGTATCGTGGTCTACGAGGATAAGAATTGAAATACCCCTAATGAGTTTCGACACCAACTGATGGGATCCTACTCCGATAGTGAGGAAGGATGACAATGTGCTTCTGGCATTATTGATGGCACTATAGCTGAGGCCCTCATCATAGTGAAGGCCCGCGAGGAATTCCAGCACATCTGTGATGGTGGCAGAGTCGTAGGTGATATTAGTCCTGGAACAGAAGGCCTCCCATTTCCTTACATGGGTAAGGTACTGCTCCCTCGTGGACTCTCTGCACAATGCCGTGACGATATCCATGGTCCTGTTCGACAGCCCGAATTTCAGCAAAGGTATCTTCAGAACCTGCAAGCCAACCAGTTCAGATGACCATGGCACGGATGACTCTCCCCTGATATGGGATGTAAAAGTAGGTTCGGGCATTTAGGAACCTGTACCCATGGTTTTTTCACCATGTCGAGGACCACCAGGAACCATGGCTGTGTGGGGCAGATGGGTATTATCAGAATCCCTGATGCAGAATCTAGCTAGATTTACCGCAATACCCGATCTAGCTCCCACAAGACATATGTTGGTATCTGATGGTTCAACCTGGACGCAATGAGGTCGATATCTGGTGTTCCATACTTAGCTATAATATTAGCAAATATTTGGGGGTTCAACATCCACTTGGTGTTGTCATTGAATACTCGTGACCTGGTGTCCGCCACTGTATAAAGCTTACCTGGAAGGTATGTAGCTGATATCCAAATATGTCAATGCACCAGTGCCAAATTATTTTTGCCAATTCATCCCAATAAACCGACATGATACCACCCATATGGTTTAATATGCCAACACTGTGGTATTGTCTATATGTAGACAGACATGTTTCTGTCCTTTCTTGGGTTGCTGGGGTGTGGGGTTGACGCATTTTTCAGGCTGGTCGCTGTGGGCCTTGGCTTAAACAGGCCTCTGATGATAAGGCACAACCTTTGGGTTTGCTCCCGTCACTCATCGGGTTGAACCCGGGCCTGTTAGATGTTGCATATGGATGCTGCCGACGATACGCTGGAGGTCTGCCAGAGGAAGGCGGTTTTATCAAAACTTCCTCATCTAGGTCTTTGACCTGTTTGGGCAGGTCATCACCAAACAACTGTCTTGGTGGTGGCGTAGCGGTGGCCTTACACAAACCCATAATTTTTGGGGTTGAGTGTAGGACGGATAGAGCTTTTCCGAAGCAATTGAACTCATATTGCGTATTGCAGAGCATACACTTCATGGATGCATCTTGCTGCTCTTCCGTCATGTCCATACCGTCGACTGACCTGGCAAACGCAGTGATGCCTGAGGTCAGTAGTTTCAGGATTTTTTGAATTTTTCCCTGTGCCCTTATCCCAGGGCTGATGTTTCCCCATATGGGTGTGTTCACGGTATGGATGTTCAGCGACACGCAATTTTCCGGGCCATGTATTTGCTTGTGGTCTCCAAACTTACCAGTTCCTGTAATTGGTGTGTTGTCAGGTAGTTTATGCTTGCCGCTAGCATTGGCTGAAAAGGTTGCCCTTGAGCGAACTTAGACACCATTCCCAGAAGTTCCTCTTCTTGCATCCCTTGCAACTGTAGGTCTTCTGCCAACCCCTCTTTGAAGTCGGCTAGTGCCTGACTTCTGGCGCTCCCTACTGAGGAGGGAGCGATGTTGGATAGCCCTGTCTTCAGGATCCTAGGGACGCACGCTCCTGATGGAGTAGGTCCCTTTTGAGCAGCTGCTCAACCATGCGCTCCATTCGAGCTAGGCGACCGCCGCCGCTATCTGCGTACGGCAAGTCGTCTTCCCCAAGTTCTGATGAACAAATGGGGCCTCTACCGACAGTCCGCACCTCGTCAAGGTGATGTCTATGGGAGGTAGTCGGTGCCAGCCACTCCTACGGAGCTACACGACCCCCGCGCGGATTTGCTGCTTGTCCGCTGTCTTCCAGACTGAAGCGGTGGAGAGTCGGTGCCAGCTGCTCCTGCGGGGCTACTTGACTTTAGTGTGGTTTTGCCACAGGTCCGCCCTCTTGCGACTGATGTAGTGGTGAGTCGGGTGACCTGGTGTGGTGGTGAGTTGGTGACCTGGCCCCGCCTTCCGCACTTTTTTGCCGCTGGTCTGTTTTCGTACAGACTGAAGCGGAGGGGAGTCGGGGTCTTAACTACCCTGATCCCGTGCAGTCCTACGCCAGTATGCAGCTTCCTGGACTGCTGCGGTGGAGAGTCGGGTCACGACTGTGCGGGGCTCCCCGACTTCTGCGCTGTCGTCCCGGATGCCGGAAATCAACGGTCAGCTCCGGGAATGTTGGCCGCCGGCCTCGCTCCGAAGTCTTCAACGGCATGCTTGAAGCAGCCTTCTTTTTGCTCCTTTTCTGCATTATGAAGTTTCTGTAAGGGATTTAAACAACACAGAAACCCAACCAACTCAAAGTTAGTACAACTTACCTGTTGGTCATATTTCCGTCAGGTTTGGCCCCTGGTGGAGCAGCGCTCCCCCCCAGCCAGACGTTGCGTAATGCGATTCCCTCCTTCAGAGTCAGCCTAGGCCTGACTCCTTATGCTCCCTTGCGAAGAGGGTGAGCATTTGGCAGCCCTGTAAAGGGTACTGCCATGGGCTTGCTCGGAGACCCACGGTGACCAGACTCCTGCTGGAGTGGGTCACGTTGGCGTATGTGCTCCCCACCTGCTCATGCGGGAATATACACTGCCCCAAATGGCAAGTCTGTGAGCCCGAACCCCGCCGGGTCAACGGTATGCCCACTTCCAGACGTTGTGCCGCCTGTGTTTGAGTCGCGGCCCCGGCTCTGTCTCAGAACTCCCGACTTCCGGGTAGCATTGCCGTCAGTCCGCGGTGATCCTGCGGGCTGCGGTGTTAAGTCGGGGCTGCCGCTCTGCCGTCGCTACCTGCGAACGGCGAGTCTGTGTGAGAGTTCTGCCGCTGCTGACTGCCCGCGGTCCGTGGTCCGCAGTCAGTCTCTCGAGGCAGCCCGTTAGTGGGGGGTACTCTGTCCCACAGAGTCCCTGAATGAAAAAACCTTACCTGCAGGTCCGTTCCGGTGGAAGAGCGACCCTCTTCCCTGCCTGTCGCTTCGCATGCGGTCGACGATATGTCGCGCATGCGTGCTGGCGAGGTCTTCACGAAGTCACTCACGTGCCTCCGTAGTAAAATGGATGAAGGGGTGCCAGTCGATGTAGTGTATCTAGACTTTCAGAAAGCCTTTGATAAGGTCCTTCAAGGGAGACTGGTAACTAAAATTAGAGCACATGGTATTGGGGGTAGGGTGTTGACATGGATAGAAAATTGGTTGGCAGACCGGAAGCAAAGAGTAGGAGTGAACGGGTCCTTTTCAGAATGGCAGGCAGTGGCGAGTGGAGTGCTGCAAGGCTCGGTGTTGGGGCCACAACTGTTTACCATATATATAAATGATTTGGAAGAGGGAATTAGGAGCAACACTAGCAAATTTGCGAATGACACAAAGCTGGGTGGCAGTGTGAACTGTGAAGAGGATGTTAGGAGGTTGCAGGGGGACTTGGACAGGTTGAGTGAGTGGGCAGATGCGTGGCAGATGCAGTATAATATAGATAAATGTGAGGTTATCCACTTTGGCGGCAAAAACAAGGCGGCAGATTATTATCTCAATGGGGTTAGGTTAGGTAAGGGGGAGGTACAGTGAGACCTGGGTGTCCTTGTACACCAGTCACTGAAAGTTGGCGTGCAGGTACAGCAGGCAGTGAAGAAAGGTAATGGAATGTTGGCCTTCATAACAAGAGGATTTCAGTACAAGAGTAAAGAGGTTCTTCTGCAGTTGTATAGGGCTCTGGTAAGACCACATCTGGAGTATTGTGTACAGTTTTGGTCTCCTAATTTGAGGAAGGACATCCTTGTGATTGAGGCAGTGCAGCGTAGATTCACGAGATGGATCCCTGGGATGGCAGGACTGTCATATGAGGAAAGATTGAAAAGACTAGGCTTGTATTCTCTGGATCTTACAGAAACATATAAAATTATAAAAGGACTGGACAAGCTAGATGCAGGAAAAATGTTCCCAATGTTGGGTGAGACCAGAACCACAGGGCCACAGTCTTAGAATAAAGGGGAGGTCATTTAAGACTGAGCTGAGAAAAAACTTTTTTACCCAGAGAGTTGTGAATTTATGGAATTCCTTGCCACAGAGGGCAGTGGACGCCAAATCACTGGATGGATTTAAGAGAGAGTTGAATAGAGCTCTAGGGGCTAGTGGAGTCAAGGGATATGGGGAGAAGGCAGGCACGGGTTATTGATAGCGGACGATCAGCCATGATCATATTGAATGGCGGTGCTGGCTCGAAGGGCCGATTGGCCTCCTCCTGCACCTATTTTCTATGTTTCTATGTTTCTAATTACCATTCTTTCCCATTGATTATATGTTTTCAGATTCAGATTCAGATTCAATTTTAATTGTCATTGTCAGTGTACAGTACAGAGACAACGAAATGCATTTAGCATCTCCCTGGAAGAGCGACACAGCAAATGATTTGAATAAATAATAATAAGTGTCCGGGGGGGGGGGGGGGGGGGTGATTGGCAGTCACCGAGGTACGTTTTATCAATAAGAGATGGTTTAAATGAAGGATTATTCACTATTGGCATTAACAATGATAGGTTTCTTAATTTTAAGGATAATTTTATTTGTTTCCAAATTCTTATTGTATCATGTATAATTGGGTTATTCATATATATTGTGTTGTTCAGTTTTATCGGGGAGAAGAGGATCGCTCCTATATTACAAGGAGAACAGTCCTCTTTCTCCATTCTTATCCATTCTGTCTGTTGGGTAGAACTGTCCAACCAGTAAACTATATTCTTCATATGCACTGCCCAATAATAATACAAAAAGTTCAGAAGTGAAAGTCCCCCAATGTCTTGTGGTTTGCACAAATGTTTTCTTTGGATTCTGTGTGATCTATAATCCCAGATAAAATTGGTAATATTAGAGACTAGTTTTTTAAAGAAGTTTTTTGGTATATGTAATGGTATTGATTGAAATAGGTATAATATTTGTGGTAAAAAGATCATTTTTATAGTGTTCATTCTGCCTATTAATGATAACGGAAGTGTTTTCCAGAATTTAATCGACGTGCTGAGTTTATTTAATAAAGGCATAAAATTAACATGAAATAATGCTTTGTATTTTCTAGTAATTTGAATACCCAAATACTTACATTTTTCTGTTGCAATTTTAAAGGGGAATTTTAATAGGTGTGTAGATTCTTGAGGTTTTAACGTCATGATTTCACTTTTATTCCAATTTATTCTGTATCCAGAAAAAGAACCGAATTCCTCTATTAAATTTAATGTTTGGTCTGCTAGTTTGTGAGTTTGTAATATATAAAAGTATATCGTCTGCATATAATGAAATTTTATTATTTGAGTCCCTCGTATTACATCCCTGAATATTCAGATGACTTCTTATACTTTCAGCCAGGGGCTCTATCATAAGGGCAAATAGCAGAGGTGATAAAGTACATCCCTGCCTATTGCCCTCGATAATTGAAATTTTGGAGATAACATATTATTGGTTAATATTCTTGCCATCAGTTTATCATATAGTAATTTTACCCATACAATAAAATTCTCTCCCATATTAAATTTTTGCAATACTTTATATAAATACTGCCACACTCCTGATCAAATGCTTTCTCTGCGTCCAGAGAAACAATTGATATATCTTCTTCCTCCGTTTGTACATTATATTAAACAGGCGTCTCAATTGATTAAATGAATGTCTTTTGGGTATAAACCCCATTTGATCAGGATTTATCAATTTACTAATATATTTACTCAATCTTCTTGCTAAGGTCTTTGCTAAAATTTTCTGATCTGTATTTAAAAGGGATATAGCTCAACATGAGCCCGGTTCATCTAAACCTTTATCTTTTTTTGGTATAAGCGTAATAGTTGATTCAGCTCATGTTTCTGGTAATTTATTTTCTTTAAAGGCATGAGTATATAAATTAAGTAAGCATGGAGCCGTTATCTCGTGAAATCTTTTATAAAATTCATTACTAAAACCATCTGGTCCAGGAGTCTTACCATTTTTTGAACAATTTTATTTTTCACCTATTTCTTCAAGTGTAATCTGAGCTCCTAATTCCTCTTGTTCCGAAAGGCCAAGTTTTGGAAGATTATAGTTATCTAAAAAATTTATAATTTTACTATCTTCTATTTTAGTTTTAAATGTACACAAATTTTGATAAAATTGAGCAAATCTATTGTTAATATCCTTAGGTAATGTTAGTAATTCACCTTTCTCTGATTTAAATTTAGTATTTTCCTTTTCTTGTTTTTTCAACTGACGAGCTAAGAGTTTATGTGGCTTGTCACCAAATTCAAAATAATGCCTTGAAAGTTTCCCATAGTAAAGAAGGTCTCAAAAAAAAAATTCATTTGATGTTTTAAATATTTATAACCTTGTGGGTCATTTTGAATTTGTGTGTTAAACCTCCAGAAAGATTTTTTACCTGTCAATCCCTCAAATTTTAATAAAAAAGTCAACAGAGAATGATCGGAAATAATACTGGTGTGATATGAAGGATTAGTTGTATATGAAATTAATTTTGTATCCACTAAAAAATAATCAATTTGTGAATAAGTTTTATGTACCAATGAGTGAAACAAATATTCCCTTCCAGTTGGATTAGTAGTTCTCCATACATCTATTATATTCGTATTTTTTATATATGTATTTAGAAGTTCACTAGTCTTAGATTTTAAGTTACCCCTCCTTTGTTTTACTGATTTGTCTAAATATGGATCTAAAACGCAATTGAAACTTCCCCCTATTATTACATTTTGGTAATTAAACTCTGATATTATATCTATAATTTTATTTAAAAATTGGGGGTTATCAAAATTCGGAGCGTAAATATTTATCATAGTCAGTGGGGTTGAATAAATTTCTCCCGAAACTATAAGATACGTTCGCTCTTTATCTGAAATAGTAATCTTTAATTTAAATGGTATACCTTTCCGAATAATAATAGCCATACCTCTCTTTAGAAGTAAATGAAGAATAGTATGTTTGACCTATCCAGTTTGCCTTCAATCTCATCTGTGTTTGTTGTTTCATGTGTGTTTCCTGCAAAAATATGATGTCAGAATTTAATGATTTTAATTGGGCAAAAGTTTTACCCCTCTTAATTGGTTCATTGGCACCCCTTATATTCCAACTGCAGAATGTAATTCCTCCATTCTTTATTTGTCTATCGTCTTGCATTATATATCAGTTAAGTGCTTTTGACTCACATGGTGCAACCAAATACCTCAGAACTCTGGGTGCTGGGTGGACGTCTCGAACTTTTAAATTTATATTACATCTCTCTCCTGTGTAATACCTTAATAATAAAAAATAAGAACAAATGTGATGTGAAGTGAATTTTTAAAAAATTAAACAAATAAGAATCTTGATAGTGAATTTTAAAAAAAAAGTGATGTTAAGGTATCTAAGAGAAGATACCTTAAAAATGCGAAGCCACCTAAGGTGGCGAAAAATTTATGGACTTCCGTTGATGTTATTATACATTGAGCTCCGTCCCCTTAACAGAGTCTCATAAAAGGCTGTGAACCGTTTCATATACCAGAGCAATTGAAAACAGAAAGAATTCAGAAAAAGAGGAGAAAAATAAAAAAACGAAAAAAAACACAACTTATGTTCAGTTCTATAAGTATATATGCCTTTCCAATTTATCTAACACTAATCTATTCTGAACATTACCATATATATCTACCCAAAAGTATTACATTATATCCCATTCTTTAATACAAGCAGGTTCCAAGAGGTTAAACAAAACCACGCAGTTGGAATCCGTAATGTCTCATTCCATGTCCCTCATTAATTCCCTCATTAATTCTGTATCTTCAATGTCCTTTTGTTTATCAAGGTGAAGCATGGACTGTACGCTCGAAAACACATTCCAGACAGATAAGCAAATCTGGTAACTGTCTGGAAAAATTCCGCCATCTTAATTAGAGCAAGATCTTGTATTAAAAAGTTTAATCTTCCTGCTTGTCGTCATCTTCATCCTCTATTTCCTTTACGATATCTTGTGCGTACTTAAAAGCCATTTCAGGGTCCATGAATGAGCGTTCAGTAGCCTTATAAGTAATTTTCATTTTTGCAGGATAAATCACCCCATATCTCACTTGGGATATACCTTTCAGAATGTTTCTTGTCTTTGTAAACAAGATCCATTTTTGGGTGACTTCACGGGGATAATCACAGAAAAGTCTAATATTATCCCCAAGATATGTAAGATTGTCCCCGTGAACAATCTTATTCAGTATATTTTCCAGTGAAGAAATGTCGAGGTATTTCACAATTATGTGTCTCGGGGGAGCATTTATCCCTTTTGGAAAGCGTCCAACCCGGTGGGCAACATCAATTCTTGGATTTTCCAGCAGTTTAAAAACTTCTTTAAATCAGCAACGAAAGTACGTGTATGAGATCCACGTCCCTCTCGTCCTTCCTTCACTCGTACAATTCTTAAATTCTGCCTTCTCAATCTCGCCTCCAAGTCCAAACACTTATCAGTCATTTTAACAAGTTGCTCCCCCTCAAATTTTTGTGCCTTTTTCAGATTCAATATTTCCAAAAATATCTCTTTCATTTGGCCTGCCATTTCTTCCATCAGCTTATCAGACTTTCCCATGTTCTCATGCATCTTATCAAATTTCTTATTATAGTCTTTTTGCATTCTGGCACATTCTCCTGTTATTCTCTCTTTATACTGCTTCTTCAGCTCCTTTAACTAAGCACAAGCAGAATCAATTTTTTTAGAAAGATTAATCTCCATTTTCTCCAATGTCGTATTCACATTCGCATTTGCTTCACCTCCTTCTCCTTTATTTCTCCTTTTGTAGCCATTTCAGACACAAATCCTTGTGAGTAAGACTCTTCTTCTGAGCTTTCTGCTGTAGTTTGCAGAGTTTCCAAAACTTCCTGAAGCTTGATAGTAGTTTTCTTAGGTCCTCGTGAGCGTCTCTCCTTGTTCATTTAAAACTCCCATTAAATTCCGAAAAAATTAATACTCAAATTTTGGAAACAGACAACAGTCCCTACAGTGAAGATGTGGATCACAGACATGTCCGAGACACTATATTTGGAAAATATTAGGCTTGTCTTGGCGGAAAAAATAGATCAATTTCTTAAGACATGGATACCCTTTACCGAATTCTTGCAACAATAGTATGGTGCAACACAAATTTAAATTTAAATCCGATGCTGGGTTGGGTGAGGCGGCCGGGGGGGGCGAGGGGCAAGGTATATCTTCACTTTTATTTTACCTTTTTTTAATTTTTAAATGTTTTTATTTCTATATCTTTCTGCTCCACTGCTTTGGTAATTTATTGGATTTTATTTTGTTCTTCAATCTATCTTTTCACTTTCTACTTTTTTTCCTTTCTTGTTCTCTCTTTCTTTTTTCATTTTCATACTTTAGGTTACAAAGTTAAAAATGAAGCTGTACAATAATTGTGTAATTCTAGATGCCGAATGTTTTATCTCTGTACAATTGCTTCTAATAAAAACATTTTTTTTTAATTTAGAAAAGGAATTGGGGTGGTAAATCACATTGAGAGCCACTGCTGTCTGTGGAGCAATTACCTAGGGAGATTCAAGACTTGGACACTGCACGTTAGGACATTGTGGAGAGAAGGCTGGATGAAGGTGGCGTGAGGGAGGTAAGTGATCAATATTTACAAGATAGAATGTCTTTCTTATTTGTGTAGGGAGGAACTGCAGATGCTGGTTTACACATAAGATAGACACAAGATGCTGGAGGAACTCAACGGGACTGGCAGTATCTCTGGAGAAAAGAAATGGGTGATGTTTGAGGTCCAGACTCTTCTTCAGGGTCTAAAGAAGGGTCTTGACCCAAAACGACACAAATTTCTTCTCTCCAGAGATACTGCCTGTCCCGCTGAATTACTGCAGCACTTTGCGTCTATCTTCGTATGACTTTAATTTTGTTCTTTAAAAAACAAACAAATTAAATGTTCCAAAACATTAGAGCAAAGAATCAATTTAGCCCTATGATTGCTGAAGGTGACAAACAATGTATTTAAAGTGGATATGCAGTGACTTCCTTTTGAAGAATCCTTGCCGCATTGAAACTCACAGAATAATGAAAGGCAGAGATAGAGTGGATATGGACAGAAGAGTCTAGGACTAGATGTCATAGCCTCAAATTTAAAGGGCGCTCTTTTAGAAAGGAGGTGAGGAGGAACTTCTTTAGTCGGAGGGTGGTGAATCTGTGGAACTCATTGCCACAGAGGGCTGTGGAGGACGTCAGTGGTAGAGATAGACAAGGTAGAGATAGACAAGTTCTTGATTAGAACGGGTGTCCAGGTTTATGGGGAGAGGGCAGGAAAATGGGATTAGGAGGCAGGGATCAGCCATGATTGAATGGCGGAGTAGGCTCGATGGGCCGAATGGCCGAATTCTACTCCTATAACTTGTGAACTTGTGAAGCAGGGACTACAATGCAATGGTGATGAAATCATGATGAACATACCACTACTGACTACCTTGCACTAAACGTTATTCCCTTATCATTTACCTATACACTGTAAATGGATCAGTTGTAATCATGTATTTCTTTGTGCTGACTGCTTAGCACGTAACAAAAGGCTTTCCAATGTCCCTCGGTACACGTGACAATAAACAAAACTGAAACTATGTCGGCTCACAGTCGGTGAGAATGCGGTCTGGTAACCTCCGTTTTCATTAACAAAACGAATTTTTACATTGTTTCTACATCAAACGGTAAATGTATCTCCATCTGCAGGGTAAACAATGCACAGGATATGTTGTTTTAAATAAATAGAAAAGTGAAACATAAAATGAAGCAATTAAATCTGGTTCTCCAGTTAAATTGGTGTCTACAAGATCAACATTGCTGCCTTCATGTTTCTTCTTCATAAATTTCTTGTCCTACAATCTTAATCCTTTTATTAAATGTTCAGGAACTGATGTACCTTTCATCACCATCAGACAGGATTTTTAATGCTTCCTAAATATGTTAGTGCCATAATTTTCCATAATGATATTATGCATCAATATCAGAGGCCGTTGTGGAGGCAGGTTGCGTGTGAATGGTCACCTGCGGTAATGCACTGATATCACATCAAACAATAAAAGTGTGCAATATTTAATAAGAGGGCCATTTATAAAAACATAAACCCTCAACCACGGCCTTAAAGTATGAATTATTCCAGCTCAGCCTCCCCGATCTGGATGACAGCCTTGGACGTGACTGACAACACCATCTCCTCCGCTGGGTCCGATGCGGATGAGCATGCCTCCCTGGTTCCACGTTTTGCAACCTCTGATATCTAGAGAAACACGCACAATATTTTGATCTTCTTTTCTCACTCACTGGTGGCCATAGAGTGTTGCACTTGGTACTTTCCCATTGATGGGAGCTGCTCTTTGGTGATACCATTCAAGGTAAGGACAAAAAAGTTCTAAAGACGACAATGTCCTATGGGTGGCATGGTGGCGCAGCGGGAGAGTCCAGAGACTCGGGTTCGATCCTGACTACGGGTGCAGTATCTGACTATAGGTACGGATTTGTACGTTCTCCCCGTGACCTGTGTGGGTTTTCTCCGAGTGTTCCCGTTTCTTCCCACATTCCAAAGATGTACAGGTTTGTAAATAGTTCCTTGTCATAGTGCTAGTGTACGGGGTGATCGCTGGTTGGCACGGATCTTTGGGTCAAATGGCCTATTTCCACGCTGTATCTCTAAAGTCCAAAGTGAAAATGCGACTGGATGGCGTGCAGAACAAGCATTTCATTGTATCTCAGTTCACGTTCCAATAAAGAGACCGTTGAACCCAAGTCCTCTTCCCATTATCGAGTGACCAGAAGGATATTTTGGTCCTGGAGACAGATTTATAGCCAAGATGAGACTCTGGTTAAAATCACTGAGCTATGCTGACTAGAGTTATGCAGTTTTCCCTTAGTCCAGGGGTTGCCAACCTTTTTTGTCCCATTCACCCGCGGCAACTTTAATAGCACACACAATGTCATTCCACTTATTTATGCACAACTAATGATGAACAGATACCAGTATACCAGCACCAAACACAGTCAGTCAATGAGAACAAATATGTCCAGGGTCAACAAATTTACCCCTTGGGTAGGCGAGATTTACCCCTGGGGGTAAATTGTCCCCAGGTTAGGAACCCTTGCCTTAGAGTATAGGAGATTGAGGGGTGAACTTCTTGAGGTGAACAAGATCAAGAGAAGCATGGATAAAATGAACGTCCACATTCTTTTTCTTCAGGAATTTCAAATCATTTACTGGATGGTGGAATAAATGTCTGTCAAATTACTCAATTGTCTTAAAGAGACCCAGTTTCCTCCCCGGAGAATCCAGATGAGAGGATATGGAATCAAGCTCGAGCCTCAGCGTGAAGTCACAATGAACTCTTTCACACAGAGGTGTTGTGAGAATCTGGAGCCCTCTCTCTACAATCTGTTGAGGCCAGGTCTCATTGAAGCTTCTTGACTGAAATTAATAGATTTTTGTTGCACAAATATACATAGGGTACGAAAATCAAAATGTGTGTTTCTATGTTTCTATGCGTGGCAATACCGATCCAAGACAGGGTTTAGGGCAGCTGATAAAAAGCACAGAGTGCTGGAGTAACTCAGCGGGTCAGGCAGCATCTGTGGAGAACATGGATAGGTGACGTTTCACAGAGTGCTGGAGTAACTCAGCGGGTCAGGCAGCATCTGTGGAGAACATGGATCGGTGACATTTCACAGAGTGCTGGAGTAACTCAGCGGGTCAGGCAGCATCTGTGGAGAACATGGATAGGTGACGTTTCACAGAGTGCTGGAGTAACTCAGCGGGTCAGGCAGCATCTGTGGAGAACATGGATAGGTGACGTTTCACAGAGTGCTGGAGTAACTCAGCGGGTCAGGCAGCATCTGTGGAGAACATGGATCGGTGAAGTTTCACAGAGTGCTGGAGTAACTCAGCGGGTCAGGCAGCATCTGTGGAGAACATGGATCGGTGACGTTTCACAGAGTGCTGGAGTAACTCAGCGGGTCAGGCAGCATCTGTGGAGAACATGGATCGGTGACGTTTCACAGAGTGCTGGAGTAACTCAGCGGGTCAGGCAGCATCTGTGGAGAACATGGATCGGTGACGTTTCACAGAGTGCTGGAGTAACTCAGCGGGTCAAGCAGCATCTGTGGAGAGAAGGAATGGGTGTTATTTTGGTTTGGATCTTTCTTCAGACTGATTCTTCAGACTCTCCAATCTGAAGAAGAGCCCAGACTGAAATGTGGTCCATTCCCTCCACAGATGTGGTCCATTCCCTCCAGCACTTATTTGTAAAGTAGCATCTACAGTTTCCTGTGTCTCCTTTTGGTCACTTCCTTAGTTTCTGGATGTCAGGGGTTATAGGGTGAAGGCAGGAGAATGGGGTTGAGAGGGAAACATAGATTAGCCATGATTGAATGGTGGAGTGGATTTGATGGGCCAAATGGTCTAATTCTGCTCCTGTCACATGAACTTATAAGGGTATGGATAACATGGACAATGCACTGAGCCACTCTAAGGGGGACATGCATGGCTTCAACATGAGAGATTGATGAGAGGCTGGTTTCTGCGTTGCATGAGTTGATGGCTACCATACACTGTTATCAGGCATCCGAACCATCCTACCACCATCCTACCACAACACTATCTACCTCATTGGTGACCCACGGTCTATCCTTGATAAGACTTTGCTGGCTTTACCTTGCAAGACAAGAGACAAGAGACATTTATTGTCACATGCACCAATTGGTACGGTGAAATTTGTGGTCACCATACAGCCATACAAATAAAAAAGAGCACAGAACACGATAGTCTTTAACATAAACATCCCCACACAGTGGAATCAAAGTTTCCCACTGTGAGGGAAGGCACCAAAGTCCAGTCCTCCTCCTCTGTTGTTCACCCGTGGTCGGGGGGGCTCCCAAACCCCTCGCTGTCGCCGCTACGGGCAGCTCGATGTTCAGGCCAGCTCGCCAAATGATGGAACTCCGACGTCAAAACGGGAGAACATTCACAGCGGCTTGGACTTCCGAATTGGCCACTTCCTACCGGTTGTTCCCTTATCATATATCTATACACTGTAAATGGATCGGTTGTAATCATGTATTGTCTTTCTGCTGATGGTTATCATGCAACACAAGCTGTTCGCTGTACCTCGGTACACGTAACAATAAACTAAACATAACTATATGTTCCATTCACACTGTCCCCCACGTGTTAAACCACAAGGTACTGATGAACGAGGAAAGCCTTTTATTCCATCTCCATGAATTCATGGTAGAAACCCCCTCCACAGACCCTCCATGCTGTAATCCAACGCCTTTGACTTCCATTGCTAGATACTAGTTTGCTCTGACAGCGTCATCATTGGTGAGTTGGGCCGAATGGCCAGTTTCTGTGCTGGGACTATCAGTCTTTGTGTGAACAGGAACGTACACTGTGAATGGATCGATTGTAATCATGTATTGTCTTTCTGCTGACTGGTTAGCACACAGCAAAAGCTTTTCACTGCACCTCGGTACACGTGACAATAAACTACACTGAACTGAAACTGAAACTGATGAGAGAGATGTGTGGAGTTGCAATGTGAGACGTCTGTCGTGTTGGCGCAGTGGTCCCGTCTGATACATTGCAGCGATGCTTCATTTCATGAAGGCACTGTTGTGCATTTGTAGATCCTTAGATCCCATTACATACTTCTGTATTCTACGCATTGATGGAGCAATGAATTTATTTGAGGCGGTGACAACGTCCCAGCTTGGGTTTGTGTTGGTGCAGAGCTGGAGGTGGCTCTAGACTTGGTAACTGTGATGTTGCAGGCGATGAGCTCAGTACAGAGGGGGACCGACTGCAACACAAATTTACAACACATTGTGACTCATGAAGGGTGTGTTTGCAGAAAAAATAGGTTTATCTTCAAACATGTTTCATTTTCAAAAGAGCCGTGGAGGAATGGTAAACAATGTTATTTTTGCAAACTTCCCCTTCATCAATAGCATAATTGATCAGGCAGGCCTGCTTTCGTTCATTTCACTGAGGTAAGTGTGACGTGTGGGCGGAGGATTGAAATCTTTTTGCATCAAAATACATCTTGCGACGTGCGGATTAGAGCTGAGAGCGATGAGGCTGGTGCGAGCTTTTACAATTTGCTTTTTATAATCTGCCTGTTCTTATTCCTGTGATGGAAAGGCCAGGAAATATGGTGCAGATTACATGGGTCATGGTGGTGAAGTCTCGTTTAGTTTTAGTACAGAGGTACGGCATGGAAACAGGCCCTTCGGCCCACCGAGTCCATTCCGACCAAGTTGTCATAATCGGTTGTATTCGGCCCGTTACCCTCTAAACCCTTCCCATCCATATATCTGTCTCAATATCTCCCAAAAGTCATAATTGTATCCTCTGGCAGCTCGTTCCAGAGACAGACTACCCTCTGGGTGAAAGCATTGCCCCCGAGATCCCTCTTAAATCTCTCCCTTCTCTCAAGCCTGTGCCCTCTGGCCTGAATCCTCTATCTTGGGAAAAAGACTGTGAGCATTAATTTTATCCGTGCCCCTCATAATCTTGTACACCTCAATAAGGTCACTCTCAGCCTCCTACGCTCTGGGGAAAAACTCCCAGCCAGTTCTAGTGAAACCACAAACACCAACATATTGCATGGTCATTCATTATTCCAGATGTCAGGGGCCTTATGTTCCTGCACTGTTGATTTTACTTCTGTCCATCCAGTTACGTTACTTAGTATTTGATTTTATTACTTGTCATTCGAACGAAACTCCATTTCTACAAGCCATACAAACAGAACAATTCATTAAAAAAAAACACACACAGACAATTCAATTCACACAAACATCCATCACAGTGAATCACCTCCTCACTGTGATGGAAGGCAAAGTCTTCTCTCTCCCCCGCACCATTTCTCTCCCGAGGTCGAAGCCCCAGGCGGGCGGTGTTAAGTCCCATGGCAATTGAGGCCACGCCGGGCGATGTACGGCCCCGCTATAGGCCCAAAAGGCACAACGTTGGAGCCCCCGGCGGCGCTGGAATGTCCCACTGGAATGTCCCACGGCCATTGAAGCTGCGCGGGACGATGTACGGCCCCACTCTGGGTCGCTCCAACCCGCGAAACGGGCTGGAGAAGTTGCGTTGCGGGAGCTCCGGACAGCAGTCACTCACCTGGACCCGCGAGCTCACGATATCGCGACAGTCCACCGGTCTGCAGCTGCAGCTGGAGCTCCAGAGTCGGGAGTTGGGCTGCAGCGGCGAGCCACCACCGCTCCCCATGTTCCGAGGCCAGCCAGCCCCACAATGGTAAGTCCGCAGCTCGTCCCGGTCGGAGGCCGCTCCGCAGTGCTAGGCCCAAACGACAACGGAGACCCGACGGAAAAAGTCGGGTCTCCCGTGCAATTTTAAACAACTGTTATTGTGTTTACAGGCCTGTTAAGATAAAGCAGACAAGAATTTCATTGTTCCTTTTCCCGTACATAAGACAATTAAATACCATATATACCATATAACCATATAACCATATAACAATTACAGCACGGAAACAGGCCTTCTCGGCCCATCCAGTCCGTGCCGACCATTTATTTTCCCCTAGTCCCATCTACCTGCACTCAGACCATACCCCTCCATTCCCTTCCCGCCCATATACCTATCCACTTTACTTTTAAATGTTAAAATCGATCCTGCCTCCACCAGTTCTGCTAGAAGATCATTCCACACAGCCACCACTCTCTGAGTAAAAACGTTCCCCCTCATGTTACCCCTAACCCTCTGTCCCTTAATTCTCATGTCATGCCCTCTTGTTTGAATCTTCCCTACCCTCAATGGGAAAAGCTTATCCATGTCAACTCTGTCTATCCCTTTCATCATTTTAAAAACCTCAATCAAGTCCCCCCTTAACCTTCAGCGCTCCAAAGAATAAAGACTTAACTTGTTCAACCTTTCTCTGTAACTTAGTTGCTGGAGCCCAGGCAACATTCTAGTAAATCTCTTCTGTACACTCTCTATTTTGTTGACATCCTTCCTATAATTAGGCGACCAAAATGGTACACCATACTCCAGAATTGGTCTCACCAATGCCTTGTACAATTTTAACATTACTTCCCTACTCCTATATTCAATGCTCTGATTCACAAAGGCCAGCACACCAAAAGCTTTCTTTACCACCCTATCTACATGCGATTCCACCTTCAGGGAACTATGCACAGTTATTCCTAGATCCCTCTGTTCCACAGCATTCCTCAATTCCCTACCATTTACCATGTACGTCCTATTTTGATTTGTCCTGCCAAGATGTAGCACCTCACACTTATCAGCATTAAACTCCATCTGCCATCTTTCAGCCCACTCTTCCAAATGGCTCTGTAGACTTTGAAAATCTACTTAATTATCCACCTATCTTAGTATCTCACTTGCATACTTACTTATCCAATTTTCCACCCCATCATCTAGATCATTGATGTACATGACAAACAACAGTGGACCCAACACAGATCCCTGAGGCACCCCACTGGATACCGGCTTCCAACCTGACAAACAGCCATCCACCATTACTCTCTGGCATCTCCCATTCAGCCACTGTTGAATCCATCTTGCTACTCTGCCATTAACACCCAAAGATTGAACCTTCTTAACCAACCTTCCATGGGGAACTTTGTCAAAGGCCTTACTGAAATGTTACTGACAACATCCACTGCTTTACCCTCATCAATTTCCCTAGTAACCTCTTCAAAAAATTCAAGAAGGTTTGTCAAACATGACCTTCCAGGCACAAATCCATGTTGACTGTTCTTGATCAGACCCTGTTTATCCAGATGCTTATATATATTATCTCTAAGTATCCTTTCCATTAATTTGCCCACCACTGACGTCAAACTAACAGGTCTATCATTGCTAGGTTTATTCTTTGAACCTTTTTTAAACAATGGAACAACATGCGCAGTACGCCAATCCTCCGCCACACCCGTTTCTAATGACATTTGAAATATTTCTGTCATAGCCCCTGCTATTTCTACACTAACTTCCCTCAATGTCCTAGGGAATATCCTGTCAGGACCTGGAGACTTATCCACTTTTATATTTTTCAAACGTTTCAGTACTTCCTCCTCTTTGAATCTCATAGTTTCCATAGCTACTCTACTTTTTTCCCTTACCTCACAGAGTTCAATATCCTTCTCCTTGGTGAATACCGAAGAAAAGAAATTGTTCAATATCTCCCCCATACCTTAGAAGGTAGACAAAAATGCTAGAGAAACTCAGGCGGAACTCAGGCAGCATCTATGGAGTTATGTTTCTGGTCGAGACCCTTCATCAGTCTGAATCAATCTTCGCTCCATAGATGCTGCCTCACCCGCTGAGTTTCTCCTGCATTTTTGTCTACCTTTGATTTCTCCAGCATCTGCAGCTCTTTCTTAAACATTAAATACCTTTGAATCTTGACTTTAGTATGTTTGGCCAGCAACCACTGGAGTTAAGAAGAATGAACTAAGATCTAAATTTCAAAATGATGCTGACAGAGTGACTGGGGAGAAGGCAGGAGAATGAGGTTGAGTGGGAAACATAGAAACATAGAAACATAGAAAATAGGTGCAGGAGTAGGCCATTCGGCCCTTCGAGCCTGCACCGCCATTCAATGTGATCATGGCTGATCATCCAACTCAGTATCCCGTACCTGCCTTCTCTCCATACCCCCTGATCCCTTTAGCCACAAGTGCCACATCTAACGCCCTCTTAAATATAGCCAATGAACTGGCCTCAACTACCTTCTGTGGCAGAGAATTCCAGAGACTCACCACTCTCTGGTGAAAGAGCGATCAGCCATGACTGAATGGTGGAGCAGACTCGATGGGACGAATGACCTAATTCTTCTCCTAGAAGTTAGGAATTTATGAATGGGCCTACACCATAACCCTGGATGGAGGAACTGGGATGCGGAGGGATGATGGCAGAAGAGGGCAGGTACTAGGACTACAAGGAGGAAGAGACATTTATTTTTAAACTTTAACATTTTCTACCCTGTAGGCCAATAGTTTTTCTGGTTAATTAAAACATTTAGTGCTGAGATCCTGACATTAATGGAATCAAAGTAAAAGCCCCCCCCCCCCACCCAATCAGTCTGGAGAAGGGTCCCGACCCAACACGTCATCTATCAATGTTCTCCAGAGCTGCTGCCTGACCCGCTGAGTTACTCCAGCACTCTGTGAAACGTCACCTATCCATGTTCTCCACAGATGCTGCCTGACCCACTGAGTTACTCCAGCACTCTGTGTCCTTTTTTTGTAAATCAGCATCTGCAATGCCTTGATCCTACAGGGTTGGAGTAGGTCAGGTGGGACAGCGCACAAGTCAGTGAATCAGCTGATCGTCCTATCTAGAGGGGCGAGTGGCCATCTCCTGCTTCCGTTATCTTTTCTAACTCTGACCCCCTTACCTCACCTGGCCCAAACCCTAATCCAGACTAAACGGTCATCCTTAAATGTTCTCAAAACCACTCTGCAATGCCACTTAATTATAAACAGTGCAATTGTGAAATAAACTTCAATGTTTAGGAATATAATCGAGGCATTCAGAATAAACAAAGATCTCTCGTAATCACAGGGCAGAATCTGCTAGGTGGTTGTGATGACTGTCTGGGAATTGTCTATGTGGAATCATTTATAGCAGACAGGTCTGGCAACTTCAAACATATTGAGAATCATCCTCAGTATTAACTCCAAACCCCTTGGTCTCACGTCAAGCAAGATGTGACTGTGGCCATCTGCTGCTCTGAAAGATAACCAATGCTCTTTGACATGAACAGATTGGAGAGACTTTGGAGGAAAGCAAAGCCTTTAGTTATCTTGGTGACATTATCTTGGAGACATTAATATCAGCCATCAAAAGTAGTCACAGACGAACATCTTACACAGAATGTAGAATCTCACACACAATGGCCATAATGTCTGTGCCGAACATGATGTCCTCTGCCTGCACATAATCCATGTCCCTCTGTATCCATGTGCTTCTTTCAAAGCCTCTGAAACGCCACACTCATGATAATCTCAGCAAGCTTGGCACTGTTGATAACCTTGGCAACACTGCAGTTATCCCCTGCCATTGCCTGATCTTGCACCATGTTACTTTACGTCACACAGCGCTCGATGTACTGGAGCAGTTCCCGCAAACCGACATCCCTCTCCTCGACTCTCCTCGCCCGGCCATCTTTATGTCCCAGGGGCTCCTCCTGAAGCCGACCTTGAAGATGCTGGAGGCATTGGCCCAGTTTGCCTGCCTACCTTCCCTTGCTCTTCACAGTCTACAGTTCCAGCCAATAAAAACCATGATGCCAGTTCTCCTCCTGATTGCTCATGGTAGCTGCAAGTTAAAACCTTGCATGCCATGAAGTGACACACCAAGACTGCACTGCACGCCAAGATCTACATCTGTCCACCAGCACCATCCATGTTTTGGGTCGAGACCCTTCTTCAGTCTGAAGAAACACGAAACGTCACCTATTCCTTCGCTCCATAGATGCTGCCTCACCCGCTGAGTTTCGCCAGCATTTTAGTCTACCTAGCTTTTCACTGTACCTCAGTACACGTGACAATAATCTAAACTGATATGCACACTCCTCCACAACTGGCAGTGGCTTTTCAAAAGACATAAACGTTGTATTCAACACATCTGAGGAGGCAGTGAGGCGGGAAGAGTTCCGGTCCCTCCAATGAAGGTTCCAGGAGGGAGGGACAATTTGTTGTTGAACAAGCTGCAATCGGAGATAGTTGAGGCAGGGACTATCCTAACGTTTAAGAAACAGTCAGCTAGGTACATGGACACTACAGGTTTGGAGGGTTATGGACCAAATGCGAGCAGGTGGGACTAGTGTAGCTGGGACATGTTGGCCGGTGTGGGCACATCGGGCCGAAGGGCCTGTTTCCACGCTGTATCACTCTATGACTCCAAAACTCTAATTGCCTCAAAGCGGCTGCTGGTTGGGTCATCCAATGCCCCAGTGTGAAGCAGTGGCTCCACTTGCACCGTGCCAACTGGCCTGGCTTATCGCCCACTCCATGCTTTGCCATCGAATCCTCATCATCCCAGTTGTCATAATTGCAGTAATGACCAGGCACTGAAGTTTACTCAGCTTGATTGTAATTATGTTTTGTCTTTTCAGCAGCAGCAGCCAAGTTCATGCACCATTGGTGGCTCTGCGGCACAGGAGGGGAGAAACAAGAGTGGAAGGGCTATTATAATAGGGGATTCAATAGTAAGGGGAAGGGATAGGCGTTTTTGCGGCCGCAAACGAGACTCCAGGATGGTATGTTGCCTCCCTGGTGCAAGGGTCAGGGATGACACTGAACGGCTGCAGAACATTCTGGAGGGGGAGGGTGAACAGCCAGCTGTCGTGGTGCACATTGGCACCAACGATATAGGTAAAAAACGGGATGAGGTCCTACAAGGCGATTTTAGGGAGCTAGGAGATAAACTTAATAGGAGGACCTCAAATGTAACTATCTCTGGACTCCTACCAGTGCCACGTGCTAGTCAGAGTAGAAATAGGAGGATATTGCAGATGAATATGTGGCTTGAAAAATGGTGCAAGGGGGAGGGATTCAAATTTCTCGGGCATTGGAACCAGTTCTGGGGGAGGTGGGACCAGTACAAACAGGACGGTCTGCACCTGGGCATGAAGGGAACCAATGTCCTTGGGGGAGTGTTTGCTAGTGCTGTCAGGGAGGATTTAAACTAATGTGGCAGGGGGATGGGAGCATGAGCAGAGAGACAGAGCGATGTAAAATGAGGGTAGAAGCAATAGGTATCAAGGTGAAAATCAAAAAGGGCCACATTTCAACATAATTGTATAATGGGTAAGAGTTTTGTAAAATCAAGCCTGAAGGCTTTATGTCTCAATGCATATGATATAGTTGGGATCACAGAGACATGGCTCCAGGGTGACCAAGTCTGGGAGCTGAACATCCAGGAATATTCAATATTCAGGAGGGATAGACAGAAAGGAAAAGGAGGTGGAGTAGCGTTGCTGGTTAGAGAGGAGATTAACGCCATAGAAAGGAAAGACATTAGCTTGGAGGATGTGGAATCAATATGGGTAGAGCTGCGAAACACTAAGGGGCAGAAAAGGAGTTGTGTACAGGCCACCTAACAGTAATAGTGGAGTTGGGGATGGTATCAAACATGAAATTAGAAATGTGTGCAACAAAGGTAAAACAGTTATAATGGGTGAATCAAATTGCCGGGGCGCTGAGCAAGAGGATTTTTTGGAAAGTATGAGGGATAGTTATCTAAATCAACATGTAGAGGAACCAACGAGAGAGCAGGCTATTTTAGACTGGGTATTGAGTAATGAGGAAGGATTAGTTAGCAGTCTTATTGTGCGTGCCCCTTGGGCAAGAGTGACCATAATATGGTCGAGTTCTTCATTAGGATTTGAGAGTGACATTGTTAATTCAGAAACAATGGTTCTGAACTGAAGGAAAGGTAACTTTGAGGGTGTGAGACGTGAATTGGCCAAGATAGACTGGCAATTGATTCTTAGGGTTGACGGTGGATAAACAATGGAAGGCATTTAAAGACTGCATGGATGAACTACAACAATTGTTCATCCCAGTTTGGCAAAAGAATAAATCAGGGAAGGTAGTGCATCCGTGGATAACAAGGGAAATCAGGGATGGTATCAAAACTAAAGATGAAGCATACCAATTAGCCAGAAAAAGCAACCTACCAGAGGACTGGGAGAAATTCAGAGTCCAGCAGAGGAGGACAAAGTGCTTAATTAGGAAAGGGAAAATAGATTATGAAAGAAAACTGGCAGGGAACATAAAAACGGACTGCAAAAGTTTTTATAGATATGTGAAGAGAAAAAGGTTAGTTAAAACAAATGTAGGTCCCTTGCAGTCAGAAACTGGTGAATTGATCATGGGGAACAAGGACATGGCAGATCAATTGAATAACTACTTTGGTTCTGTCTTCACTAAGGAAGATATAAATAATCTGCCAGAAGTAGCAGGGAACCGGGGGTCAAATGAGATGGAGGAACTGAGTGAAATCCAGGTTAGCCGGGAAGTGGTGTTAGGTAAATTGAATGGATTAAAGGCCGATATATCCCCAGGGCCAGATAGGCTGTATCCCAGAGTACTTAAGGAAGTAGCCCAGAAATAGTGGATGCATTAGTGATAATTTTTCAAAACTCTAGATTCTGGAGTAGTTCCTGAGGATTGGAGGGTAGCTAATGTAACCCCACTTTTTAAAAAGGGAGGGAGAGAGAAAACGGGGAATTACAGACCAGTTAGTCTAACATCGGTTGTGGGGAAAATGCTAGAGTCAGTTATTAAAGATAGGATAGCAGCACATTTGGAAAGTGGTGAAATCATTGGACAAAGTCAGCATGGATTTATGAAAGGTAAATCATGTCTGACGAATCTTATAGAATTTTTCGAGGATGTAACTGGTAGAGTGAATAAGGGAGAACCTGTGGATGTGTTGTATCTGGACTTTCAGAAGGCTTTCGACCAAGTCCCACATAGCGTTCAAACTTAAAGCACACGGTATTGGGTGTTCAGTGTTGATGTGGACAGAGAACTGGCTGGCAAACAGGAAGCAAAGAGTACGAGTAAACTGGTCATTTTCACAATGGCAGGCAGTGACTAGTGGGGTACCGCAAGGCTCAGTGCTGGGACCCCAGCTATTTACAATATATATTAATGATCTGGATGAGGGAATTGAATGCAACATCTCCAAGTTTGCGGATGACACTAAGCTGGGGGGCAGTGTTAGCTGTGAGGAGGATGCTAGGAGGCTGCAAGGTGACTTGGATAGGTTGGGGGAGTGGGCAAATGCATGGCAGATGCAGTATAATGTGGATAAATGTGAGGTTATCCACTTTGGCGGCAAAAACAGGAGGGTAGACTATTATCTGAATGGTGGCCGATTAGGACAGGGGGAGATGCAACAAGACCTGGGTGTCATGGTACACCAGTCATTGAAAGTAGGCATGCAGGTGCAGCAGGCTGTGAAGAAAGTGAATGGCATGTTGGCATTCATAGCAAAAGCAAAAGGATTTGAGTACAAGAGCAGGGAGGTTCTACTGCAGTTGTACAGCGTGAGGCCACACCTGGAGTATTGCGTACAGTTTTGGTCTCCTAGTCTGAGGAAAGACATTCTTGCCATAGAGGGAGTACAGAGAAGGTTCACCAGACTGATTCCTGGGATGGCAGGACTTCCATATGAAGAAAGACTGGATAGACTCGGCTTGTACTCGCTGGAATTTAGGAGATTGAGGGGGGATCTTATAGAGACTTACAAAATTCTTAAGGGGTTGGACAGGCTAGATGCAGGAAGATTGTGCCCGATGTTGGGAACTCCAGAACAAGGGGTCACAGTTTAAGGATAAGGGGGAAGTCTTTTAGGACCGAAATGGGAAGATCATTTTTCACACAGAGAGTGGTGAGTCTGTGGAATTCTCTGCCACAGAAGGTAGTTGAGGCCAGTTCATTGGCTATATTTAAGAGGGAGTTAGATGTGGCCCTTGTGGCTAAAGGGATCAGGGGGTATGGAGAGAAGGCAGGTACAGGATACTGATTTGGATGATCAGCCATATCATATTGAATGGCAGTGCAGACTCAAAGGGCCGAATGGCCTACTCCTGCACCTATTTTCTATGATTCTATGATTTTATGATTCCACTGACTGGATAGCACACAACAAAAGCTTTTCACTGTACCTCGGTACACGTGACAATAAACTGAACGGAACTGAACTAAACTCATGCCGAACCATGCCTAAACTCAAGGCAGAACCATTCTCCTGCCTTCTCCGCATAATCTCTGACACCCGTACTTATCAAGGATCCATCTATCTCTGCCTTAATATCCATTGACTTGGCCTCCACAGCCTTCTGTGGCAAAGAATTCCACAGATTCACCACCCTCTGACTAAAGACATTTCTCATCTCCTTCCTAAAAGAACGTCCTTTAATTCTGAGGCTGTGATCTCTAGTCCAATACTCTCCCACTCGTGGAAACATCCTCTCCATATCCACTCCATCCAAGCCTTTCACTGTTCAGTACGTTTCAATGAGGTCCCCCCTCATTCTTCTAAACTCCAGCGAACATAAGCCCAGTGCTGACAAACGGACATCATATGTTTGAGGGTGTCAGAGGTTATGGGGAGAAGGCAGGAATGGGGTTAGGAGGGAGAGATTGATCAGCTATGATTGAACGGTGGAATTGACTTGATGGGCTGAGCGGCCTAATTCTCCACCTATCACTTACGATCGTATGAAATAATGAAGTGCTTGGAAAGTATGAGCCACTTCTGCAGGAGCTGGCATGCGCTCGGGGTTAAACTCACTGACGTTTGAGCAGCGTCTGTCTGTCTGTCATGGAATTTGTGAGTAATATGTTCCCTGCAAGACTTACTGCTGGCAAGTTCCATGTTGAGTGAATAATATTTGTGGCAGGGTGTCTGGAGTGCAATCAGCTCAGTGTTGGAAGGTTGTCAGAACATCATCAATCTGAATATTAAACATCCAATGCAAGCTTCATTCCAATAGCCTTGGTCGACTTGTGTACATCGCCCCCACTGATTCCCGTTATAATGGGACTTACTTGCTTGGCACCTGCACAGTACTTGGCAAACCCATACCACTGCCAGCACGCAGTCCCCCTGGGTCTGAACTCTGCGGCAGTTGAACTATTCTCAGGCTGCCTTTCAAAGTCAGGCTTGTATCTGAAGTGTTTGGGAAACAATATTCAGAGATGTGAGAAAGTTACATTAGTAGAAGAGAGACAGACACAGAGTGCTGGAGTAACTCAGCGGGTCAGGCAGCATCTGTGGAGAACATGGATAGGTGACGTTTCACAGAGTGCTGGAGTAACTCAGCGGGTCAGGCAGCATCTGTGGAGAACATGGATAAGTGACGTTTCAGAGTGCTGGAGTAACTCAGCGGGTCAGGCAGCATCTGTGGAGAACATGGATAAGTGATGACTCAGTCGGAACCCTTCTTGAGATGAAGATGGATTTGATAGAGTCATGGAGCTGAACAGCACAACCCCCGTGGCCCACCTTCTCCATGCCCACCATGTTGTATACAGCCTGTATCCCTCTAAACCCTTCCTGTCCATATATCTGTTCAAATGTCTTTTAAAAGTCACAACTGTATCCACTTCTAAAGCTCCCTCTGGCAGCTCATTGTAGACACAGACTACCCCCTGAGTGGAAAAAGTTGCCCCTGAGGTCTCATAAACTCATGTCAGAGGAGCAGGATTAGGCCATTCGGCCCATCAAGTCTACTCTGTCACTCAATCATGGCTGATCTATCTCTCCCACTCCCTTCTCCTGCCTTCTCCCCACAATCGTTGTCATCTGTACTAATCAAGAATCTCTGGCTTAAAAATACCCAAAGATCTCCCTTAAATTTCTTCCCTCCCAACTTTTAGTCCTGTGCACTCTCGGTTTAGGACCCTCTACTTTGGGAAAAAGACTACTGGCATTCATTTTACCCATGCTCCTCATGATCTTGTACATCTCAAAAAGGACACCCCCCCACCCTCCAGTCTCCACAGTAAAGGTATCAGGAATAGTGTCTGTTTGCACATCTTATTGAAACATATAAGATTATTAAGGGTTTGGACACTCTAGAGGCAGGAAACATGTTCCCGATGTTGGGGGAGTCCTGAACCAGGGCCCACAGTTTAAGAATAAGGGGTAAGCCATTTAGAACGGAGGTGAGGAAACACTTTTTCACACAGAGAGTTGTGAGTCTGTGGAATTCTCTACCTCAGAGGGCGGTGGAGGCAGGTTCTCTGGATACTTTCAAGAGAGAGCTAGATAGTGCTCTTAAATATAGCAGAGTCATGGGGATATGTGGAGAAGGCAGGAACGGGGTACTGATTGGGGATGATCGGCCATGATCATAGTGAATGGCGGTGCTGGCTCGAAGGGCCGAATGGCCTACTCCTGCACCTATTGTCTATTGTCTATTGCCAGAAAATCCAGTACGTTGGTCATTTGGAATCTTGCTGTGATCTGACTTTCAAGTACCGGTGGATTGTGATGATATCAGCAGAAACATTAACCGTATCTCCATTAACAGAGCCTCAGGGTTGTACACCAGAGACAGTTTGTGGCCGGCCCATTGGGAATTTGACAAAATATTTCATATCCACGTATCGCGAGAGAACAAAAGACTCTGTAAAGGTTCAAGCTGTGTGAACGAGACGTGTACTTTCTCAATGTTTAACCTGTACTTTATGATTATTCATCACGGTACAATATTCACAATACCGTCATAAAAATAAACTCCATAATCAGAAGCTGTTAGGGAAAAGGCATCTAAACATAAAAGCACTCAAGCTGAGTAAACAAAGAGGCTGCAATTGGAAACCCTGCGGGGAGTCTGAAGGACATTTCATTTCCTCCTGACATTAAATATCTGGCCACAGTTTTCCGATTCCAATCAGAGACGGAGGTTGAAAGTTTGGAAACTTGCATTTTCCGACTGGAAATGTAACACCATTATGAATACCCAACAACAACCAAACTGCCGCCCCACCTGAAACCCATTATGGACCCTCAAGAAACATTTAGACAGCTACATGGATAGGACAGGTTTAGAGGGATATGGGCCAAACGCAGGCAGGTAGGACTAGTGTATACGAAACGATAGAACTTTATTTATCCCAGGAGTGAAATTGTACTGTCAACAGTCATAAAAACTCAAGATTAGGACAGGTGCAATTAAAGTGACTAGTGGAAGGGATTGGGGATGTGCAAAGATTGGGGGAGGGGGAGGTGATAGTCTACCCCACGACAGAAGGGAGAGGAGTTGTACAGTTATACTGGAGAAGATAAAAACATGACTTCTCGGCTTCTCCGGGTGAGCATGGGAACGATGGAGCAGGTGGATGATGGCGTCCTCCTGTTGGCCGGTGTGGACAGGTTGGGCTGAAGGGCCTGTTTCCACGCTGCACGACCATGGCTATAAGCGTGACGCCATTGTAACTGTCCAATGCCTGTTTGACCACCTGGAATGCAATTCAGAATTCCGAAGTTGTATCAAAAATTGTCCCAAATAATTGCAGCAGATACGCGGCGGGAGCGGGGAATGGAGTTCTACTTCTCAGGTTGGGAGGAGCGAAGGAGAGAGAAACGTTGTTAGGACAAAGGCAAAGTGGCAACTTCAGCTGCTAATGGCAAGTGGCATTGTCAATAACATTGTAACACTGATTTTACTTCGGAGTCACGTGAGTGACTATGTGAAGACCCCGCCAGCACGCATTCGCGGCAGCCAGCAGCGTGCCGCTACTCCAGAGCTGCAGGTGTTACCGGCAGCTCCTGACTTTTCGCCAATGAGGGCCGCAGGTACGCCGCAGTCGGGCGGCAAAACCACCCGGAAGTCGGACGGGGCCGTTGACTCAGCTGGGTCCGGACCCGAAGACACCCCGTTCACTGATAGCGACGGCAGGCGTCTCTCCCGCATGGAGCGGATGATGGAGCAGTTGCTCCAGCGTGACCTGCTTTTTCAGGGGCAGAGTCACAGTGGGCCTCTTCGCAGGCCCATGGCAGAATCCTACCATGGACTGCCAAATGTCTCACCCTCTTCGCAGGGGAGCATTAGGGGTCAGAACTGGGCTGACCCTGAAGAGGGGGACTTGGCTGAACAACCAGCAGTGTTGGGGGTGCAAGAAGAGTTACTGGTCATGGTGAACAAACATGCCGTTCCTACTCAGAAAGGACTGCCTATTCACCAGAAGCTGGCAGGCAGCATCAACTATATGGCTACTAACCAGCTTCAGGAGCAAGCCATTAACGCAACAGCTGAGAAGTATCTCGCTCCTGAGAATTGTAACTCGCTAATGTTCCTGCGGTGAATAACCCTATATGGGGGAACATGAGCCCTACTATCAGAGGGCAGGAGATCAAGCTTCAGAGGATTCTGAAACTATTGGCCGCCGGGATTACAGCAGTGGCCAGGACTGCTGTAGGGGTGGAGTTACCAGAAGAATTGCAAGATGCTCTGGCTTTGCTGTGCAATACACAGTTTGAAATAAACAGCTATCGTAAGAGCATTATAAAACCTGCACTTAATCCCAAGTTCGCGGGGTTATGCAGGACAGGTAACTTGCAACCACCTAACCTGCTGTTTGGGGATAACCTTCCAAAACAGGTGAAAGACCTGGATGAGGAGGCCAAGGCTATAGGCCTGATTAAGGTACCCAGTACCTCCAAATCCCATTACCAGCAGCGGCAGCACCCCTACACACCCACCGGACAGCGATACTATAACAGACCGTCCGGTGGTGAAAGCTCGAAGGCCGGCCCACCTGCACAACGGTCTTTTTTAGGCCATGGCCCAGCCCGGCCTTCTTGGAAAATGCGCCATCCCCACGACACAGCAACACAGCAACACAAGAAGCAAGGGCAAAGACCGCAACACCGGCAGTAACCATGGAGGTAGGTGGGTCTGGTTCCCTCAGGAACATTGCATGTCTAAATTCATCTAATGTGGGGGGATGGTTGCACTTGTTTTATGATGTATGGCGCACTTTTACCTCTGATCCTTACATACTCGGAAGTATTCAGGGTTACAAAATTGAGTTTATACACGAACTCCCTACCCCAGTTCAGCATTCGCCTAGCCGGAAGTTTATACTTTCACAAAAAGAAAGAACGGCAGGCCATGCTGAACTATTAAGATTAATCAATAAAGGGGTAATTGAGAAGACTATCAGAGAATCTCAGGAGTTCGTATCGAATATATTTACTAAAAATAAAAAAGACGGCGGGTGCCGCATCATTATAGATCTGACCGAACTAAATACTCCCGTTCAGTATGCTCATTTTAAAATGGACACATTTGTCACGGCTAAACAGCTAATATCTGAAAGGTACTACATGGCTTGCATTGATCTTAAGGATGCATACTATTCAGTACCTATACATAAGGATCATAGGAAATACCTGAAATTTATCTGGATGGGACAATTATGGCAATATAAAGCCTTACCCAATGGGTTATCATCAGCACCCAGACTGTTTACTAAAATATTCAAACCAGCTTTAGCCTATTTAAGGAAACAAAACCATATTGTCATGGCCTACCTTGATGATATCCTCATTGTCGGGGAGAATTTGGAGATGGCTACATTGGCAGTTCTAGCCACAAAACATCTTTTTCAAAAGCTGGGATTTATCATACATCCAGATAAATCGAAATTGGAACCATCCACTACCATGGATTATTTAGGGTTCACTATTAATTCTGAGCTAATGTCTATCACCTTACCACCTACCAAGGTGGTGGACTTGATAGAAGCATGTAGAAGCCTCACTGGCATCAGGGATCCATCCATACGGCAAGTAGCCAGAGTGATTGGGAAGATAGTGGCTGCATTTCCCGCAGCACAATTTGGGCCACTCCATTATCAAAACCTTCAAAGAGCAAAAATTATAGCTCTCAAAAATCATGCAGGCCATTTTGACAGGCCTATGAAATTATCAGAGAAGGCAAAATCCGAGTTACATTGGTGGATAGAGAAAGCACAGCTTTGCTCTAACCCCATCACTATCATGAATCCCTCGGTTATTTTACAAACGGATGCCAGTGCTAAAGGTTAGGGAGCAACTAATAACACCACAAGCTGTGGAGGTAGATGGAGTGCACTAGAGCTAACCCTATTCAAGTCATTAGGGATTAATTATTCAGAAATGCTGGGAGCATTTCATGGACTTAGGGCATTCTGCTCAGATATTAACCAGTTGCATGTCAGGTTACAAATTGACAACACCACAGTAGTGGCCTATATTAATCATATGGGTGGAATAAAGTCGATATCATGTGACGAATTGGCTAATAATATCTGGCACTGGTGTCTGCAAAGGGAAATTTGGATCTCAGCCACTTACCTTCCAGGTAAGCTAAACACGGCAGACACCAGATCACGTAAATTCAACAACAACATAGAATGCATGTTGGATCGGAAAGTGTTTACGGATATTATAGAACGTTATGGGACACCAGATATCGACCTTTTTTGCATCCAGACTTAATCACCAACTTCCAACATATGTTGCTTGGGAACCAGACCCAGGGGCAGTAGCGATGGACGCTTTCTCGCTGCATTGGGGGGATTTGTTCTGCTATGCATTTCCCCCCTTCTGCCTCATCAGTCGGGTCTTGCAAAAAATAAGACAAGACTCCGCATCGGGTATTTTGGTTGTGCCCGACTGGCCTACCCAACCATGGTTCCCAGCAGTGCAGAAGATGGCCACAGAACCCTGCATCCGGGTCAACAGACGACCTAGTTTATTGGTGCATCCCGTTACAGGGGATAGCCATCCATGTCATGACCGCATGGATCTGTTAATTTGCAGATTCTGAAACGGCCACTTCTGGGATACGGACTCACCGACAGAACAATAAATACCATCTCAGAGTCCACCCAAAGACAGTACCTGACGTATGTCAGGAAGTGGGAAGTGTTCTGTGCCACGACGAACACTACCTATGAAGCAGCCACCATCACGGAAGTTCTGGAGTTCCTGGCTACCCTTCACTACGATGAAGGATTAAGCTACAGTGCCATCAACTGTGCAAGGAGTGCTCTATCGAATTATCTGGGCAAAGGGAGTGATCATCTGGCTATTGGATCACACCCATTAGTGTCTAAACTAATGAGGGGAATATTTAATTCCAATCCCCCAAGGCCCAGATACAACCATACGTGGGACATCAGCATAGCCTTGACTATGCTACGAGGATGGACACCCAATACGGGGCTCACCTTGGACAAGCTCACCTACAAGATGGTAATGATTATGGCACTTGTCACAGCACAATGGGTCCAGTCCCTACACAAGTTAAGTATGGACGCCATGACTATCACTAATGGCAAGATAACTTTTCTTATACAGGGATTATTAAAACAAGACCGACCCGGTTCATCTGGACAAACATTAGAATTTCAAGCCTATCCTGCAGATACTCGACTCTGCATCGTTACACTGATATTGCAATATATCAAAGTCACAAAGACTCTAAGGGGCACGGAGAAAGCTTTGTTTATAAGCCATAAACGGCCTCATCACAAAGTCACAGTGCAAACCATATCAAGATGGTTAAGGGTGGTGTTGGATGCAGCGGGAGTGGACACTAATGTCTTCAAATCTCACTCCACCAGGGCTGCATCTACTTCGGCGGCTAGGATGATGGAAGTACCCATGGACCACATCCTGGCCACAGCGGGCTGGAGCAATGAGAAGACTTTCCAACGCTTCTATAATAAACCCGTGGCCTCTCCTGACACTTTTGCAGGAAACATTTTGAGTTCTTCCTAAATAATTACCCAATGTGGGATATATTATTGTTTTGGTATGAATAAATACCTATTTTGTTTTTCAGCACAGTGTTATGTCTGAAATACGGTCATCCTCTTATCCCAGCATGGCAGTGTGTGAGCATGAACTCGTTCCAGGGCATGAAATCACAGAGCTTTGAAATCTTCACGTAGTCACTCACGTGACTCCGAAGTAAAATAGTAAGATTAAATGAGAACTTACCAGTTTGAAGTTTGATCTTTATTTTATGAGGAGTTACGATGAGGGATTACGTGCCCTCCGCTCCCAAAACCCTCTATTATAAAGTTCAACTGGTATGAAAGTTCTCTCTTATCTTACTATATTAGTCTACGTTGCTATCTGTGATTTCACACCACTGCTTTGAAGAATGTCGCGCATGCGTGCTGGCTGGGTCTTCACGTAATCCCTCATCGTAACTCCTCATAAAATAAAGATCAAACTTCAAACTGGTAAGTTCTCATTTAATCTTACTATCATTCTGCATAAAGGTCCTGAACAAAAACATTACCTGTCCATTCCCTCCATAGATGCTGGCTGACTCGTTCAGTTTCAGTTTAGGTTAGAGAAACAGCATGGAAACAGGCCCTTCGGCCCACCGAGTCCGTGACGACCAGCAATCCCCGCACACTAACACTAGGGACAACGTACAATTTTACCGAAACCAATTAGCCGACAAACCTGGACGTCCTTGGAGTGTGGGAGGAAACCGGATCACCCGTAAAAAACCCACGCGGTCACGGGGAGAACGTGCAAACTCCGTACAGACAGCACTCATAGTCAGGATCGAGCCCTGGTCTCTGGAGCTGTAAGGCAGCAACTCTACTGCTGTGCCACTGTGCCATCTGTTCCTCCAACACTTTGTTTTTAGCTCACTATGGTATTTGGAAAAGGCCATTCCCAGTTTAAAAGTTTAAGCGAGTTTATGGGAAACTGCAAACAGAAAAATGAGGTAGGTTTTTATTCTCAGTGAGAATTGGACATTCAAAGGTTCAAAGGTCAGTTTATTATCACGTGCACCAATTGAGGTCCAGTGAAACTCGATTGACCGTACAGCCATACTAAACAAAGCAACAAAACACACGACGACATAAAAGTTAACGTAAACATCCACCACAGCGGATTCCCCACATTCCCCACTGTGATGGAAGGTAATAAAGTCTCATCTTCTTCCCTCCCTTTCTCAGCAGAACTAACCCCAGAAGAATGGCAGAAGGGAAGTTGAGTGGTTCCCAATACGTCCTCCAGTCATACCTCATATCATGCAACTTGCCCTTTCTTGGAAACGCGGCTTGAACTTAATTAATTAGCTTGTTTATCTAAATCAAATTATGAATGTGCCTGGCTGTTGTCACTGTGATGCCATCAGAGAGATTGGGCATCATGAGTGTTCTGTAATCAAAAAAAGGAATACTACAAATCAAATCAATATCCCTGTCGCAGACTGGAAACCTCTCAGGATCAATAACCTCAGTTGCAGTCAATGTACACCGAGCATCTGAAAGATACAGCCAATGTTTGGTGATTACAGCAAACATTGTCCATCTTTGCAATGCACTGTTTCATTCAGTTTCTCCTGTAACATTTTAAGTTTGACACAATATTTCAGTATTTGTGACAAAATGCATCCTTCCTTGAGGTTACCCACCACATTTGCAAAACTCGTGGGTGATGTTTCAGAGCGGGACCCTTCTTCAGACACGACCTAACGTCACCTATCCATGTTCTCCAGAGATGCTGCCTGACCCGCTGAGTTACTCCAGCACTCTGTGAAACGTCACCTATCCATGTTCTCCACAGATACTGCCTGACCCGCTGAGTTACTCCAGCACTCTGTAACACGTCACCTATCCATGTTCTCCACAGATGCTGCCTGACCCACTGAGTTACTCCAGCACTCTGTGAAACGTCACCTATCCATGTTCTCCACAGATGCTGCCTGACCCGCTGAGTTACTCTAGCACTTTGTGTTCATCTTAGCCTGTGACTGCTCGTACCAAATGAGGATGAGAGTGTTGATTTCAATGGATCTTGAAAGTCAGGGGGAAAATGTGGAGGACCACTCAACCAGAGACAAGTTTCTCCATCCAAGTCTTTTAGCAGTGTGCCCTGAATATTTGTGTAATTGTGCATTGGAAATATATTTCAACATATTATATGATGCATAAATTAATTCTATCCTATTTGCTGCTTGCATGTACAAATGTAGTTGTGTTTGCTGAACAGTGGTCCTGACGTCCTGGCTTAGCCAGAGCATGGTTGTCCATTGACCACTTCAAAGACGTACAGGTTTGTAGGTTAATTGGCTTGGTATAAATGTAAAATTGTACCTAGTGTGTGCGGGGATCGCTAGTCAGCGCGGACTCGGTGGGCCAAAGGGTTTGTTTCAGACTTGAGTCTGTGGAATTCTCTGTCAGAGGGTGGTGGAGGCCGGTTCACTAGATACTTTCAAGAGAGAGCTAGATAGGGCTCTTAAAGATAGCAGAGTCAAGGGATATGGAGAGAAGGCAGGAACGGGGTACTGATTGTGGATGATCAGCCATGATGACATTGAATGGCGGTGCTGGCTCGAAGGGCCGAATGGCCTCTTCCTGCACATATTGCCTATTGTCTATTGTATCTCTAAACTAAACTAAACTAAATGAGTATGAAGGAACTGCAGATGCTGATTTAAACCGAAGGTCGATACAAAAAGCTGGAGTAACTCAACGGGACAGGCAGCTGATCTGGAGAGGAATGGGTGACGTTTCGGGTCAAGACCCTCCTTCAGACTAAATTAGGATTTGAGGCTTACTTTGTGTCTCTCTCCAGTCCCATCGTGGTGAAGGGTGACAATATCTTTATTTGATATTGAACAAATGTGACTGATGTAGACAGATGGGCCGTATCATAAACAGTCTCAGTCACACGAGGAAATACTTCCAGAAAGGTCCATGGAAACAGATGGAAAATTGCTTTAAAAAAAACATTCTAAAGAAAAAGATTGTGGAGGAAAGAGAGATGTCTATTTGTGTTGCTTTTTCAAGATCACTGCCACAGTAATGGTGGACAAAATAGCCATCATTTGTGCTGTAACTATCCATGATCTTATGATCCTTGCAAGCTCATTGAAAAACAGTGTGGAGAATACAGATTAGTACTAATCATCACTGTTGGATTACAGCCAATAGTAACATTTCATGTCATATAAAATAACTAAGTATCTGATAAAACATCGATGCTCCTGCAAGTGCTGTGCCCCAAAATAGACATAAAACTCCAAATGTGATGGCTTTCAAAGATTTTTGAAATCCAGCAATTAGACTATGATAGCATGGTGTTATAAATCAGAACATTTAATTTGTGTGGTGTTTGAAGTCGGTTTTTTTTCAGACTTGGCCAAATGTTGGGTTTCATAATCCAGAATTTCCACCTTCCATAACACTGTTCCATTCATCTGTAGCTGGTGTGAACCTTGCAGATTCCTGCTGAGATGTGGGCCAAGAGTCAACAGGGTTTTATTGTTGTGTGTCCCAGGCAGAACAATGACATTCTGACTTGCTGCAGCACAACACAATATGTAAACATAGTACACTGTAAAGAATATAATACATGAGAAAAACCATGTTTAGTGTGTGTACTGACCCAAACTCCACACCCTGTGTGGTTCCAGCAGACTGTAGGCAGCAGAGAGCATCTGAAGAAGGGTCTCGACCCGAAACGCCACCTATCCATGTTCTCCAGAGACACTGCCTAACCCGCTGAGTTACTCTAGCACTCTGTGAAACGTCACCTATCCATGTTCTCCACAGATGCTGCCTGACCCGCTGAGTTACTCCAGCACTCTGTGAAACGTCACCTATCCATGTTCTCCACAGATGCTGTCTGACCCACTGAGTTACTCCAGCACTCTGTGAAACGTCACCTACCCATGTTCTCCACAGATGCTGCCTGACCCGCTGAGTTACTCCAGCACTCTGTGAAACGTCACCTATCCATGTTCTCCACAGATGCTGCCTGACCCGCTGAGTTACTCCAGGACTCTGTGAAACATCACCTATCCATGTTCTCCACAGATGCTGCCTGACCCGCTGAGTTACTCCAGGACTCTGTGAAACATCACCTATCCACCATGTTCTCCACAGATGCTGCCTGACCCACTGAGTTACTCCAGCACTCTGTATCTATCTTCAAGGTTCACAGTTTCAAGGTTTCAAGGTCAGTTTGTTGTCACATGTACTGATGAAGGTACAGTGACATTTGAGTTACCATACAGCCACACTAGGTGCAAAGCAACAAGACACACAACCAAACAAATAAAAGTTCACATAAACATCCACCGCGGTGGCTCCCCACATTCCTCACTGTGATGGAAGGTAATAAAGTCCAATCTTCCCCCTCTTTATTCTCCCACAGTCGGGCTGTCGAACCGTCCGCAGTCGAGGCCATCAAAGCTCCCGCAACCGGCGATCCGAAGCCTTCGCGTCGGGGTGATCGAAACTCCCACGTCAGGATAGTTCAAACTCTCCGCTGCTTGGAGCTCCTGAATCGGCCTCTTCAATATAAACCAGCATCTGGGTGCCTTCTTACACATTGTGCCTTAACGTTTTGACAGCTAGTAAAGCCCATTCCAACTGAATTCTCAATCATTTGCTTCTTAAGATCTCCATGAAAATTGAAACAATTATTTTTGAATAAAATAAAAGTAACTAAAGTGATTTATAAATAATAAAAAATCATTAAACTAAAGTGAAATATGATGTCACATCCTTTCCCCTCCACTCTGCCTGAATATTAATGGACATCACATCTTCCTGTCAGAGAACTAGTTAGATAAATCACTGGCATAACTCAGCAAGACTGGCCACATTGATATGTCTGACCTGAAACGTCGTCTGTCCATTCCCTCCACAGATGCTGCCTGACCCACTAAGTTCCTCCAGCAATTTGTGATTTTTTTACCCATGTGATGAAATGTTGGTTTTGCTTTACAATGCTTTATGGCGGCAGTAGAGTTGCTGCCTTACAGCGCTTGCAGTGCCAGAGACCCGGGTTCAATCCCGACTACGGCTGCTGTCTGTACCGAGTTTTACGTTCGCCCCGTGACCTGCGTGCGTTTCTCCGGGTGCGTCGGTTTCCTCCCACACTCCAAAGACTTGTGGGTTTGTAGGTTAATTGGCATGGTATAAGTGTAAACAAATTGTCCCTAGTGCGTGCAGGGTAGTGTTAATGTGCGGGGATCGCTGGGTGGTGCGGACTCGATTGGCCGAAGGGCCTGTTTCCCTGCAGTATCTCTATAAACAAGGAAAAACTTTGCAGGGCCCATGGGAGATTTGATCTAGGGGGCGCCGGAGGAGGGAGATGGCGGCACTGCCGGCAGTCTGTTTGTTTTTTTCACCTTTTTGTTATTTTTAGCGTTTGTTTAAAGTTTGTTTAGATGTTCTGCTTGTTTTATGTGGGGGGAGGGGGAAACTTCTTTTTTCAGGTTCTTACCTTCCCGGAGAGGTGATCAAGTTTCGGATCACATTCTCCGGGCTCTGCGGCCTACCATCGCTGGAGCTGGGTGCCGCCTCGGTCTGTCGGGCGCGAACTTACCATCAAGGGCTCACAGTCTCGGGAGAGGCAAGTCGGGAGCTCCAATGCCGCAGAAGGTTCGTCCAACCCCGACGCGAGGTTCAATCGCCCGGCGCGAGGGGGCGGGCAATCCCCCCGATGCAGGAGCTGAACGCCTCGACATGGAGGGCCCGAACGCCGCCGGCTACAGACTCAAGACCGTCCCGTCAACGGGAGTTCGAGGCCCCCGACCAAAGAAGAACAACAAGGGAAGGACTTGAACTTTATTTTCGCCTTCCATCACAGTGAAGAATGTGTAGGAGTCACTGTGGTGGATGTTTATGTTAAAATGTGTTCTTGAGTCTGTTGCTTTTTAAAATTGTATGAGTGACCTGGCCAGTGAATTTCACTACACCCATTGGTGTATGTGACAATAAATGAACCTCATGAACCTTATGAGGAATGGTGATGAAAGAGGTTTGTATTCATTCCAGGGGCATTTGAGGAACGTCACAATTTCCAACGGGGAGGTGAAGAATTAGCTTCCGACAGCTTCAATGTTTCAGCAGAAAAACCCTCCAAGGTGTAATGTAGAGATACAGCATGGAAACAGGCCCTTCAGCCCACACAGTCCATGCTGACCATCGATCACCCATTCACACTAGTTCTGTTGGACAACTTATTTTCATCCACTCTCCACACAAGGGGCAATTTACAGAGGGCCAACTAATCTACAAATCCGCACACCTTTGGGATGTTGGAGGAATCCTACGTGGTCACAGGGAAAAAATGCAAACTCCACACAGAGAGAACATGCAAACTCCACATAGACAGTGAGCGGGGTCTTTCTGCAAGGAAACAGGCACTTGGGCCCAACCAGTCCATACAGATCAAGATGCCCCATTTAAGCTCGTCCAATTTATCCACATTTGGCCCATATTCCACCTAACCTTTCCTATCCATCTACCTGTACAAATGTACCTGTCCTTAAATGTCATTGTCTCTGTCTCAACTACGTCCTCTGGCAACTCACTCCATATACCCACCATCTTCTGTGCTAGAAGTTGCCCCACAGATTCTTATTAAATCTTTTCCTTCTCAGCTGAAACCTATGCTGCTCTTGTTCTTGATAACCTCAAGGTTCATGGCATTATGTACCTCTGTGGGGAATAGACACGGCATTTAGACATGGAATAGGCGACATTTCGTGTCGAGACCCTTCTTCAGACTGAAAGAAGGGTCTTGACCCGAAACATCGCCTATTCCTTCGCTTCATAGATGCTGCCTCACCTGCTGAGTTTTGCCAGCTTTTTTGTCTACAATAAGTACCTGAGGGGTAACTTTTCTATGGGGCAAATGCAGGCAGGTGGGACCAATGTAGACAGGGCATGTTGGTCGGTGTGGGCAAGTGGGCCAAGGGGCCTATTTCCACACTGTATGACTCTATGATTCTATAAGGTAGACAAAAATGTTGGAGAAACTCATCGGGTGAGGCAGCATCTACGGAGCGAAGGAATAGGCGACGTTTCCGGTCGAGACCCTTCTTCAGACTCAATAGTCAAGTCAAGTCAAGTTAACTTTATTCATCACATACACATACGGGATGTGCAGTGAAATGAAAAGTGGCCGTGCCTGCGGACTTTGTGCAAAAAACAAACAAACAAACAACAAACTACAAACAGAATGGAACAGAATCACATGTTCTTTTACATATTAAATATTGTAGGCTGTATATGATATTGTGGACGGTTCTATAAGAATCATATACCCTCTGTAATTATTGTGTGCAATAATATGATTCTATAAGATCACCAAGTCATAATTTACCCTTCTGAGTTATGATATTTAATCACAGATAACTTGTTTCCTCATGCATACACTTGGTAACCCACTGAGAAGATGTTTCTTTTCCAAGCTGTGCTATGGATTGAGTGACAGCATCACACAGCAGACCATTCCCATTGACAGGGCAGCGATGTGGTATGTGGATGTGACGGGAAGGTATCACCAAACTGTAACGCTGAATGGCTCACATCAGGTGGGATAGATGTCTGCATTTTTGCAGGAAATGAGCGCAACTAACTCTGTGCGAGATGCGATTCTAAACACGAATGGTAAGCAGCTCTACTTTCATGCTTGGTGTATCCACATTACATTAACACTGAAATGTAGTGGCTTTGTGGAAATTGCTAAGGATTCCCCATTACTTCACTGAAAGATACCTGACTCCAGATGATGCGAGGTCACCTTTATAACTGGTGTGTATTAACGTCATTGCAAAGTGCAGACGAGCCAAGGGGAGGCTCATTAAATCACAGGACTGAGAAACAGAGAGATCCCAGTTCATTTCAGTTTAGTTTATTGCCACGTGTACCGAGGTACAGTGAAAAGCTTTTGTTACGTGCTAACCAGTCCGCACAAAGACAATATATGATTACAGTCGAGCCATTTACGGTGTACAGATACATGATAAGGGAATAACATTTAGTGCAAGGTAAAGCCAGCAAAGTCTGATCAAAGATCGTCCGAGGATCTCCAATCTTGGAATCGATCTGACGGTGGTGGAACAGGCAGAGTAGATCAGGAGATAGACACAAAAAGCTGGAGTAACTCGGCGGGACAGGCAGCATCTCTGGAGAGAAGGAGTGGGTGACGTTTCAGGTCGAGACCCCACGTCAGACTCGTTACTGCCTGAATTGGCTGAAGAGTAGAATACAAATAATACTGGAGTCTCAGAAACAGTGGTCAGAGTCCAGTGGGATTACTGCACACCGAGCGGCATGGTGGCGCAGCGGTAGAGTTGCTGCCTTAAGCGCTTTCAGCTCCAGAGACACGGGTTTAATCCCGACTACGGGTGCTGTCTGTACGGAATTTGTACGTTCTCCCCGTGACCACGTGGGTTTTCTCTGAGATCTTTGGTTTCCTCCCACACTCCAAAGACGTACAGGTTTGTAGGTTAATTGGCTTGGTGTAAATGTAAAAATTGTCCCTAGTGTGTGTAGGATAGTGTTAATGTACGGGGATCGTTGGTCGGCGTGGGCTCGGTGGGCCGAAGGGCCTGTTTCTGTGCGGTATCTCTAAACTGAACTAAAATCTGATCCCCACAGTTTGGAGAGGATAGGTGCGATTTCAATAGATAATAGACAATACGTGCAGGAGTAGGCCATTCGGCGTTTTGAGCCAGCACCTCCATTCACTGTGATCATGGCTGATCATCCACAAACCCCTCTCATCCTTCTAAATTCTAGAGTATACAAGCCCAGCTGCTCTATTCTCTCAGCATATGATAATCCCGCCATCCCGGGAATTAACCTTGTTAACCCTCAGTAGCAGGAATGTCCCTCCTCAAATTTGGAGACCAAAATGACACACAATACTCCAGGTGTGTGGTCTCACCAGGGTCCTGAACAACTACAGAAGGACCTTTTTCCTCCTATACTCAACTCCTCTTGTAATGAAGGCCAACATGCCATTCGCTTTCTTCACTGCCTGCTGTACCTGCATGCTGACTCTCATTGACTGATGAACAAGGAATTTCATGAGGAACATAAGGAGATTCACATGGCCATTGCCAGGCCGGAGGCAGAGAGTGGATGTGAGGGGAAACTAGGTGGGCTGAGCCTGTTTCCTTTGAGAAGGCAAGGGGCGAGTTTATCTACAGAATGAAAATTATGAGCTGCTTAAACAGAATTAATTCAATTGCTCTAATCGAGAGGTCAGTAACCAGGAGCACAGATATAGAAACATAGACAATAGGTGCAGGAGTAGGCCATTCAGCCCTTTGAGCCAGCACCACCATTCAATATGATCATGGCTGATCATCCACAATCAGTACCCCGTTCCTGCTTTCTCCCCATATCCCTTGATTCCGTTAGCCCTCAGAGCTAATTCTAACTCTCTTTGTGTCTCCAATCCTTGTGTCTCCGATCATTTCTTTGTCTCCTCACACTTACGTTGCACTCAGGATGCCACATGGGTGACCCGCAGTGTCATTTGTCTGTCACTCACTGTGATTGTGACCAGTGACCTTTTGCACAGCCCCACAGCTGTTGCTCCATGCTGGCTGGTGCTGAAGTGTGTTCATTATACTGACAAACCGCAGAGCTGAGAAATTCACTCGCTCAGCTGGGCTGAGTTCCTGAGCCCCGGCCACAGGGGACAAATTCATCCCGCCCATCAGCCGCAGAAACATAGAAAAGTTTCAGGAGTAGGCCATTCAGCCCTTTCAATATGATCCTGAATCAGTACCCCGTTCCTGCTTCCTCTCCATGTCCCCTGATTCCGTTAGCCCTAAGAGCTAAATCTAAGTCTCTCTTGAAAACATCTAAGTTAAATGCTGGAGTTAGCGCGGGCAGATGAGTTGTGAATGATTCCATTTAGTTGGTATTTGAAGGCCTGAAACACGGCGTGAAGCAGGGGCAAAGGAACAAACCTCGGTCCTTCCAAAAGCCACGGAACTGTCCAATTCACCCCTACCCCATTGCGGACATTGGACTTGGTCTCTGGAACTGATGCGCTACAATGCTGGGCAAGATATATTGCGCTCTGTATCTTCCCCTTTGTCCCACCTATTGGACTTGAGTTGGCCTTGATTGTATTTATGTGTGGTATATCTGACCTGTTTGGATAGCATGCAGAACAAAGTTTTTCACTGTACCTCGGTACAGGTGACAATAATAAAGGCAAACATGACCCAGACTGCTTGGTGTTTGTCTGCTTCCAGTGTGGGCTCATGTTCCTGGTGCAGTGACAGATCAGGACATGAATCCAAAACCAAATTAGCATCCTTAGAGGGCTTAGGAAGTTCGGCATGTCCCCTACAACTCTCACCAACTCCTACAGATGCGCCACAGAAAGCATTTTATCAGGATGCATCACTGCACAGTTTGGGAACAGCTCCATCCCAGACCACATGGAACCGCAGTGAATTGTGGACGCAGTTCAGACCATCACAGAAACCAACCTCCCTTCTATTGACTCCATCTACACCTCACGCTGCCTCGGCAAGGCCAGCAGCATCATCAAGGACCAGTCTCACTCCCGGCCACTCCCTCTTCGCCCCTTTCCCATCGGGCAAAAGGTACAGAAATGCGAAAACGCCTCCAGATTCAGGAACAGTTTCTTCCCAGCTGTTATCAGGCAACTGAACCATCCTACCACAACCAGAGAGCAGTGCTGAACTGCTATCTACCTCATTCGTGACTCTTGAACTATCCTCAAATCGGACTGTGCTGGCTTTACCTTGCACTAAACGTTATTCCCTTATCATGTATCTGTACACTGTAATGGATTGATTGTAATCATGTATTGTCTTTCCGCTGACTGGTTAGCACGCAACATCATAGAAAAATAGGGACAGGAGTAGGCCATTCAGCCCTTTGAGCCAGCACCAGAGAATGTTATGCATAAATGTAATCAACCACGTCAAACCCATATAATAGGTAGGGCAAAGGGGAAGGTACATAAGTTCATAAATTCTAGGCGCCATTCGGCCCATCAAGTCTCCTCCACTATTCAACCCTCACTGATCTATCTATACCCCACAACTCCATTCTTCTGCCTTCTCCCCTTAACCCCTGACGCCCGTACTAATCACGAAGCGCTGGAGGAACGCAGTACAGAGTGCACCCCTCCACAGACGCTGCCTGAGCCGTTGAGATCTCCAGCATTGTTTGTTTTCCACATTTATGATGCTCCGAGTGCAATGTACGTGATGAGCTCACACCTCATGAAGTCAGGCCAACTGCCAGTGTACACGCACTGTGCACGCTCACCCACGTCAAAAATTTGATCGCAATGAAATGTAGAACCAGTAACTGTTTTGTAAGTTTCGTGTTAACCTGCCAACTTGGCTTCCAACCAAACTAATATTTTAATTGCAAATAAATCTGGAAATGAGGGTGAGTAACAGCCTGACACAGTGTGCGGCTGATACACCAGTTATCTCGGCAGTTACGTTACTGCCCTAGTGAATCAATACTCTAAGAATAAGAATCCAGGAGAACAGAAGGTTTATGCCAACTTGAAACGTTCCGAAAACTTGTCTTCAACTTAAAAACAAATCTGCTTTCTCGGGTCACAGATATGGTTCAGCAAAGGAAACACAACTCTGTTAGATGATTGGACTCACACTTTCCACTCCTCTGCTGAAGAAGCCATGCCCACCACCAATCCTCAGCCAAGCATCCATCTCTATCTCTATATAACTAAATGTCTTTGACCTGTTTGTGTCTCTGTGTGCGTCATTCTGGTTAATTCCTATCTTATTCCAAACGCTAGGCCACAGCCTTCCCATTTTTACACATCCTACTCACATTTTTCCCGTGGTGGTGATAAACATCTTTCCATCGCATTTTCACCTATATTTCCAAAGTTATTAATCGTTCAAATTTTAAAAAACAGCCCAATTTCTTCAAACTCACCCATTTTGGGGAAAAAAAATCCGCGTGACGTCACAATGCACTCGCAAGGCCGGACGGGTAACTCTGGGCGGGAGGGGCACTCCAGCGCTCCGACCTCCTCTCCTCCACCCCCCCACCACCCCATCCTCCCACCTCCCTCCCTCCACCTCCCCTCCACCCCCCACCACCCCTTCCCCCCCTCCACCCCCCTCCCCTCCCCCACTTGGTCTAGTCATCAATAAATGGAACTCGTCTGAAGAAGGGTCTCGACCCAAAACCTCACCCATACCTCCTCTCCAGAGATGCTGCCTGTCCTGCAGAGTTACTCCAGCACTTTGTGTCTATCTTCAGTGTAAACCAGCATCTGCAGTTCCTTCCTACACATAACTGGTTATCACCCAACCTGCCAGTGCCCAAACAATCAGCGACAGGGAGTCTCAACGACTATCGGCCAGTGGCAATCACCCCTGTCATCGCCAAGTGCTTTGAGCGGCTTTGAGCGGCTGATCTTGGCTCACCTCAAAGCCAGCCTCCCCCCCACACTGGACCCCCACCAATTTGCCTACCGGATAAACAGGTCTACAGAGGACGCCATATCGGCGGCCCTGCACTCTGCCCTGACCCACCTGGACAGCAACAACACCTACATCAGGTTGCTGTTCATTGACTTCAGCTCCGCCTTTAACTGTCATACCCGCTAGCTTGATCACCAAACTCAGCGGTCTTGGCATCTCCACCACCCTCTGCAATTGGACACTGGATTTCCTCACTAACAGACCACAGTCTGTTAGGGTCAACAACCTCACCTCCTCCACTATAACACTGAACACCGGTGTGCCACAGGGCTGTGTGCTCAGCCTTCTCCTCTACTCCCTCTTCACCCATGACTGCATCCCTAAGTATGGCTCCAACGCCAACATAAAATTTGCCGACGACACCACGGTGGTAGGACTGATCAGCGACAACGACGAGTCAGCCTACAGGGAGGAGGTCCAGCACCTGACTACCTGGTGTACCAACAATAACCTCGACCTCAACTCCCAGAAGACGAAGGAAATCATTGTTGACTTTAGGAAGAACAGAGGGGGCGGGCACACCCCCATCCATATAAACGGGACTGAGGTGGAGCGGGTCTCCAACTACAAATTCCTCGGGGTACACATCTCGGAGGATCTGTCCTGGTCCCTCAACACCTCAAAGCTGATCAAAAGGGCGCAGCAGCGCCTTTACTTTCTGAGGAGGTTCAAAAAAGCCCACCTGTCCCCCCAGATCCTGACCAACTTTTACCACTGTACCATCGAAAGCATCCTGACCACCTGCTTTACGGTATGATACAGCAGTTGCACCGTGGCAGACAGGAAGGCACTACAACGGGTGGTGAAAACCGCCCAGTACATCGTCGATGCCCAGCTCCCTGCCATGGATGCCCTCCATCGAAAACGGTGCCTGAAGCGGGCCGGGAAGATCATCAAGGACCCCTCACACCCTAACCATGGACTGCTTGCCCTCCTACCATCAGGGAGGCGGTACAGGAGCCTCAGGTCCCGCACCAGTAGGATGAGGAACAGCTTCTACAACTACACCATCACACTGCTGAACTCGGAGTCTCACCGATAGATTTCTCCAGTCTCACCGTCCACATTGTCTGTATTCTGTATTTATTTCTATATTGCTATCACTACGAACTGATGCTCAATTGCATTTCGTTGTACCTACACTTGTATTTGTGCAATGACATTAAAGTTGAATTGAACTAACAATCCACCATCTCTTTGATCATCGTAACTTTTTTGCCTATCTTTCATTTCTTAGTTCTCTATCTCTCCACATCACTGTCTATACCCCTCCTTCCCCTCGCCCCTGACTCAGTCTAAAGAAGGGTCTCCACCCAAAATGTCACCCAGTCCTTCTCTCCAGAGATGCTGCCTGTCCCGCTGATTTAATGCAGCATTTGGTGTCTATCTTTGGTGTAAACCAGCATCTGCAGTCCCTTCCCACACATGAATAAATGTTGCCTTGCAAGCAGCCAGCACATGCTGTAAGTGTAGTGAGCCACACACCCCATCGTTCCAGCTGGCACTAACATCACATATTCCCAAAATAATTCTCAAGTGTTGTTGCTGTACTGTTTACTGCATCTAAGGATGACATTATCTTTTCCCTCGTCTTTGGGTCATAGATTATTCCTTGTAAAGTTGCAATTTTGGGTCTTAAAAAATGTCTTTCTTGGGGTGGCACGGTGGCGCAGCGGTAGAGTTGCTGCCTCACAGCGCCAGAGCCCCAGGTTCAATCCTGACCACGGGTGCTGTCTGTATGGAGTTTGTACGTTCTACCTGTGACTGTGTGGGTTTTCTCCGGGTGCTCTGGTTTCCTCCCACACTTCAAAGACGTACAGTTTTGTAGGTTAGTTGGCTTCTGTAAATTGTAGATTGCCCCTTAATGATTAGTTGAGTTTATTGTCACGTGTACCAAGGTACAGTGAAAAGCTTTTGTTGCGTGCTATCCAGTCAGCAGAAAGACTATATATGATTACAATCAAACCAACTACAGTGTATCACAGTACATTAACAGAACAGTACAAGGGAATAACATTTAGTGCAAGGTAAAGCCAGCAAAGTCCAATCAAGGAAGGTCTCCAAAGAGATAGATGGTGTGTATCATAGTGCTGGTGTACAAGATGATCACTTGTCTACACGGACTCAGTGGGCCGAAGGGCCTTTTGCCACACGGTATCATCTCAACTGGACAGTGTAAAGAGTTTGCAGCTTTGAAGCCCAAGCATGATCATTACACAGAATGGGGTAATGTTTGCATTAACACATCTTTGTTGCCTGGGTTCTTGCTGTGAGCGGTTGCCCAGGCTAATCACATTTTTAAATGATCATCTGCGTCTATTAAGTCATCTCCCTTTATTGCAAATCTGCTTGTCATATAATCTTGTTCCGTGCGAAGCGCGTTTATGACACTCGCCTGGCCATTAATGTTGTACCATTAGCTCTACACACTAGATGATAAACGGACCACAAGCCAAGTTGTGTTGTTAGAAGTTCTTCCCTAGTGACCAAGAACCACTTTAATGCATTCTCTGCATTAATCATTCATTATTTTGCATTGCATTTTCTGCTAGGTCAGAAAGATCACTGAAAATTATTGAAGAGATCGTCTTATATGAAGACAAATAAATTCAATGTTGCTGGTTAAATCATGGCTTACTATCTTTGACACAAGATAGATACAAAGTGCTGGAGTAACTCAGCGGGACAGGCGGCATCTCTGGCGAGAAGGTCTGGGTGACATTTCGGGCTGAGGCCATTCTTCAGCCAGAATCTTCGTTATATTCGGTATAAACGAGCGTCTGCAGTTCCTTCCTACACAATGTTTGACAGGTTCACCACAGAAAGCACAGAAACAGCCTGAAAAATAGTCACGGCACTGGCAAAAATGTGGAAAGTCATAGAGTTTCAAAACAAATTCAAAACAAGAAATAAAGGCACAGGAAATGATTGAATGGGTCGCACAACGAGGAAACTCATACACAACACTGGAGGTGGAGCGACCACAGAACCTACTCTGCTAACTCCAACGCACAGCATGATTGTGGCTCATCCTCTACCCGGGATAGAAGATGGTATCCTGGATAGGAAGGCTTTAGAGAGCTATGGGCCAAACTAGTCCAATTTGCTAACTTTGTCAGCATGGCGCAAGTTGCCTGAAGGGCTTGATTCCATGCTGAAACTCTCTCTGCATCTATACAGTCAAGAGAGGCAAGGGTGTTTCATTGTCACATGTACCAACAACAGAACAATTACATTCTTGCTTGCAGCAGCATAACAGACCCGTAAACACAACAGCACACAGTTAATAGTTAATAAACTAAAATTCAATAACTTAAATACTATGACTTCACACATGCTTTCAAAATTGTAAATGGTATAAAATGGCAGCCGATACATTCCTGTCTATTTTATAGGTAGACACAAAATGGTGGAGTATCTCAGCAGGACAGGCAGCATCTCTGGAGAGAAAGAATGGTTGACGTTTCGGGTTGAGACCCTTCTTCAGACTTGACCCGAAACATCACCCGTTCCTTCTCTCCAGAGATGCTGCCAATCCCGCTAAGTTACTCCAGCATTTTGTCTCTCTCTTCAGTTTAAACCAGCATCTGCAGTTCCTTCCTTCGCATCCCGTCTATCATGTGTTGGTGCCAATGTGGGATTTCTGTCCTGTTCAAGTTAAGCAAAAATGGAATGATGAAATCCGTTCATTTGTCTTACTGGGGAATGAAGCAATTTATCAAATCAGACTCAGTCTTGTCCATTAACACAACTCACTTTTGCTGAGATTGAATGCATGCAAATAGACAAGGATCCATCCCCTGCCACTAACTGAGACACCTCTTCCAGAAGGCTGCAACTCAGCAAGTTTAGTTCAACAAGATGCTCACAACATCCTCCCACCAGTTCCACAATACTTGACTCCCCCCCCCCCCCCCCTCCAAACTTCAGTCACTGAACAGGGAGCACACAGATCTTCTTCTTGCGTACGGCGTGCACAGCTTAAAATTGTAGGGCAACTTGTTCTGTTTGATCTTCAGTTTGTGCACGCCAGGTTGATTGCATTCGTCGAAACAGGGTGGACCACGTGAAGGTTGCAATCTCCCGCCGCACACAGAACTCAAGCTACAGATTCCATGCTGCAATGCTGACAAATGATCTTTTGAACAACGTTATGTGTAGAAGATGCATTGATAAAACATCACCTAATCTTTTCCCACTACCCCAGCCGCAGTGATTCCTGACACATTAGGTTTAACAGGTGGTCAGAGATGATTTGGGGTTCATGGTCGATCCTGGCCTCAGTGTCTGTCACTGGGCTGACAGCCAGTAACTCTCAGCTAATTGAGACCTCGTGCACTGCCTGTGTGGAGTCTGCACGTCGCCCCAGTTACCCAGCTTCATCCTCCCGGTACAATGGGATTCACAATCCCATAGGTGGTTTGCTCTCTGCTTTTGATCCTCTTCCAGACCATTCATTGCCGACTCTCTTCCTCCACTGACCAAGGATGGAATGTTCTAGATGATGGCCTCTCGATGATACATGCTCCTCAAACAGCAAATTCAACAGAAGTGCCCGAAATGTCGCGTCTGATTGATTTATTAAAATGCAAGACCTCGTTATCTTCTTTTGCCAACTGTTACAAGCCTCACTCTTCACTAACTAACCCCACGTTGTACTGTGCTGTGATCCTACACGTCCCCCCATGGCCCCCACCTCACCTGTCCAAAGCCCAACGGTTCCACTCATCCACTGGCCAACAGATGGTCACCCACCTCCTCACTTCACCACCTCCAATGTACCACCTTCTCAACTTGTCCAACCACAGCCATTCCCCCTTCAGCCTGAAGGAGGGCCCTGACCCAAAACATCGCCTGCCTGTTCCCTACACAGATGCTGCTTGACCCGACGAGCTCCTGCGGTGAATCTGTGGAATTCATTGCTACAGGCGGCGGTGGAGGCAAAGTCAATGGGTATTGGTGGAAACAGAGATTGACTGGCTCTTGATTATTAAGGGCATGAAACATTACAGAGAGATGGCAAGAAAATGAGGAGGACAAACAGATCAGCCATGATGGAATGATGGAACAGATGACAGGGTCCTAGTGAGACCACACCTGGAGTATTGTGTGCAGTTTTGGTCACCCAATTTGAGGAAGGACATTCTTGCTATTGAGGGAGTGCGCCGTAGGTTCACAAGGTTAATTCCCGGGATGGCGGGACTGTCATATGCTGAGAGAATGGAGCAGCTGGGCTTGTACACTCTGGAGTTTAGAAGGATGAGAGGGGATCTTATTGAAACATATAAAACTGTTAAGGGTTTGGACACGCTAGAGGCAGGAAGCATGTTCCCGAAGTTGGGGGAGTCCAGAACCAGGGGCCACAGTTTAAGGATAAGGGGTAAGCCATTTAGAACAGAGATGAGGAAACACTTTTTTTCACTGAGAGTGGTGAGTCTGTGGAATTCTCTGCCTCAGAGGGCGGTGGAGGCCAGTTCTCTGGATACTTTCAAGAGAGAGCTAGATAGGGCTCTTAAAGATAGCGGAGTCAGGGGATATGGGGAGAAGGCAGGAACGGGGTAATGATTGTGGATGATCAGCCATGATCACATTGAATGGCTGTGCTGGCACGAAGGGCCGAATGGCCTATTTATGCTCCTATGTTCTACAGTCTGATGGTCTTCCTCTAGCACTGTGTGTTTTGCTCAGGATCTGCAGTTTCTCGTCTCTCCAGAGAGCCGTCCTCTCCTCAGTACAGACTACAAGCGATCTACTTATTTATAGCTGGGAGGAAAGCACAAACAAGGGAGTTTTATGGAGAGTCGATGGAAGTGGAGATTCTAACTCAGAGGAAGTGTTTTACGTGGCCTAGAAACGACAACAAAAGATTGCAGCATGAAAGTCAGCAGAAGAAAAAGATGAATGAACAGGTTCAATGTAACCATTTCAACTGAAGGTGATGAATGTTTGAAATGGATTTCCTGAGAAAGCTGTCAAGACTGATAAGAACAATAATCAGAAGCAGATGAACAGGCCGTTGGCGACCAAATCAATTAAGGAATTTAGGCAGTGTCCAGGATGTTTTGTGTTGAGCAATGGAGTAAGATGGATGAAATGATATTTTTTGTTCTTTATAGCTCTGCCTGGTGTTTATAGGTTCAGACTCATGGGAGAGTGCATCTGCTGGATCTTCAGCTCAGTAATACTCTGCATTGTTATAATAATTCATATAATCTCTGCCTGGACATGTGAAAGGTGTTGTGGCTGACAAGGGAAGTTAGGGATGGAATAAAACTCAAAGAAAAGGTGTAAAACTAAAAGAAAAGGGAGCCCAGCGTAGGTTCACCAGGTTAATTCCCGGGATGGCGGGACTGTCATATGCTGAGAGAATGGAGCAGCTGGGCTTGTACACTGTGGAATTTAGAAGGATGAGAGGATATCTTATTGAAACATATAAGATTATTAAGGGTTTGGACACTCTAGAGGCAGGAAACATGTTCCCGATGTTGGGGTAGTCCAGAACCAGGGGCCACAGTTTAACAATAAGGGGTAAGCCATTTAGAACGTAGACGAGGAAACACTTTTTCACACAGAGAGTTGTGAGTCTGTGGAATTCTCTGCCTCAGAGGGCGGTGGAGGCCGGTTCTCTGGATGCTTTCAAGAGAGAGTTAGATAGAGCTCTTAAAGATAGCGGAGTCAGGGGATATGGGGAGAAGGCAGGAACGGCGTACTGATGATGATCAGCCATGATCAATTTAAATGGCGGTGCTTGCTCGAAGGGCCGAATGGCCTACTCCTGCACCTATTGTCTATTGGCTCGATTGTAATCATGTATTGTCTTTCAGCTGACTGGACAGCACGCAGCAAAAACGTTTCACTGTACCTCGGTATACATGGCAATAAACTACACTCAACTGAAACGGAAACTTTACTACGAAGTACAGTGTGGTTCGAGCGTCTGGAACTCATCATCATAAGGTTATAAGGTCATTAGCGATAGGAGTAGAATTAGCCCATTCGGCCCATCAAGTCTACTCCACCATTCAATCATGGCTGATCTATCTCTCCCTCCTAACCCCATTCTCCTGCCTTTGCCCCATAACCTCTGACACCTTTACGAATCAAGAATCTATCTATCTGTGCCTTAAAAATATCCACTGACTTGGCCTCCACAAACATCTGCGGCCAAGAATTCCACAGATTCACCATCCTCTGACTAAAGAAATTCCTCCTCCTCCTTTCTAAAGGAACGTCCTTTAATTCTGAGGCTGTGACCTCTAGTCCTAGACTCTCCCACTAGTGGAAACATCTTCTCCACATCCACTCTATCCAGGCCTTTCGCTAATCGGTAAGTTTCAATGAGGTCCCTCCTCATCCTTCTAAACTCCAGTGAGTACAGGCCCTGTGCCGACAAACGCTCATCATAGGTTAACCTACTCATTCCTGAGGTGCAAAGTGAGTCTGAACCCACTGATCACTGTGTTAGTATTTGTGCCACAGCTGGGTACAAAATATCCCCCCCATTCTTCTGTCACTTCACCAAATTAAATAATATTTCTGATTGATCCTTTGATGATTGCCATGAGCACTGCAAGTCTGATATAGTCTTTGCTTTTATTTTGTAGAACTTAGCAGTGGAATAAATCTCATGTATCAATAGGTATTTGTGCCAACAGAATAATGAAGTTTCCTTCAGAAAACTGATGATAACATTTTATCACTTTTGGAAAAAGCTCTTATTTTAATTTAGTTGGAAGGAACGAGATTTTTGTTTTTGTGCAAGTTCTGTGGGTTTGAACTAATCCACTTTATGCAATAACATCAAATCCACAGACAGCTGAGAGAAAAGCCTCTGTGCAACATATCATTCTGCCGTCAACTCTTGTACTCAACTAGTCTCACAACCCAATCTATTGTTCCACCCTTATTTCATAGAATCATAAACTGTACAGCACAGAAACAGGCCCTTCGGCCCACCTTGTCCATGCCAAGGAGGTTCACCAGTTCACAAGTGATAGGAGCAGAATTAGACCATTTGACCCATCAAGTCTACTCTGCCATTCAATCATGGCTGATCTACCTCTCCTCTCAACCCCATTCTACCGCCTTCTCCCCATTTAACCCCTGACACCTGTATTAATCAAGAATTCATCTATCTCTGCCTGAAAAATATCCATTGACTTAGCCTCCACAGCTTTCCGTGGCAAAGAATTCCACAGATTCACCACCCTCTGACTAAAGAAATTCTGCCTCTTCTCCTTCCTAAAGGTACCTCCTTTTATTCAGAGGCTTCACCCTCTGGTCCTAGACTCTCCCACTAGTGAAAACATATTTTCCACATCCACTCTATCCAAATCTTTCACGGTTCGGTAAGTTTCAATGAGGTCCCCCCTCATCCTAAACTCCAGTGAGTACAGGCCCAGGTGACGTATTGGGCCAGTCCCTTTTGCCTGTGTTTGACACATAGCCCCCTAAACCCTTCCTATCCATAGATCTGTCCACACAACTCTTTCACAAGTTGTAATGGCATCTGCGTCTATAGTTTCCTCTGCCAGCTCCAGATATGGACTATTGCCCCCAGGGTCCCTTTTGTCAAAAAGTCAGGCACAATTTCCCCGCCCAGTGAAATCTGACCAAGGAGGTTCTGAGTGACAGTGGGTGTATGAGGGGGAGGAGAGTGGAGGCATTACGTGAAATTGGAGAATTCAATTATCATTCCGTTGGGTTGTCAACTACCCCAAACAGAAGATGATGGACAGGACAGGTTTGGAGGAATACAGACCAAATGCAGGCACGTGGGACTTGTGTAGCTGGGACATGTTGGCCGGTGTGGGCAAGTTGGGCTGAAGGGCCTTTTTCCACACTGTATCACTCTTTGACTCTATGAGGTGCTGCTCCTCCATTATTGCATGTGGCCTCACTCTGTCAATGGAGGAGGCCCAGGACAGAAAGGTCAGTATTGGAATGGGAAGAGGAGTTTAAATGATTAGAAACCAGGAGATCCTTTTTCCGTCGCTACCTTTGGCCTCTTCCTTTGCCTGCTATGACTTGAGGTGATCTAGTTGGCTGTCTATCCTAGTATGGAACGTCTCAGAGGTTTCACGAACCACTGGGATAGGGTTCATTGATTTAGCTGATAGGTTGATTGATTTCATTGATAGGTGACGTTTCGGGTCGAGACCCTTCACCAGACTGAAGGCATTCTTTCACATTGTGTCCTTTTGCATATTAACCTGCATCTGCAGTTCTTTGTTTCTCTATTCCTAACTTGCACTGTCCAGCATATCACTTCAGTTGGCAGATGGTGCAAAGACCATTGTCAGCTGTCATGGATGACTAGGCACAGAGGACCGCAGTGGAAGATTAAAATGATAAAAAACCTACATTTTAATTCAGTGTTTTCTTTAATGAACCACTTAAATTATTCCCATAATAGAATTATTGCTATTTGAAATTCAATTACACTGTACAATTTCAACTCATTTAATAGCTTCAAATTAATTGAATTTATGAAAATATTATCATCAATTGAATTTGTTGAAAGCAACCAATAAAAAATTTCCAGAAAATTATAAACTGCAATTTTCATGATTCAGCAACCAAATAAGAAGCCAGATTGTGTATTATATAATGTAGTTCCACTCTTAAATGCTTAGCTTGAGAACAAGAAGGTCATTTTACGGCCAAGAAGGGCAGTCACGATGGCGCAGCGGTAGAGTTGCTGCCTGGGTTCGATCCCGACTACGGGTGGCTGTCTGTACGGAGTTTGGACGTTCTCCCCGTGAACGCGTGGGTTTCCGCCGAGATTTTCGGTTTCCTCCCACACTCCAAAGATGTACGGGTTTGTAGGATAATTGGCTTGGTGTAAATTGTTCCTAGTACATGTAGGATAGTGTGAAGGTGCGGGGATCGCTGGTTGGCGCGGACCCGGTGGGCCGATGGACCTGTATCCGCGCTGTATCTCTAAACTAAACTAAACTAATTAAACACCAAATCAATGATTATTTTCTGGTTTATAACATACATACGATTCTGAAGCCTCATATTTTTATTGACAGACTTTTGACAGATATTTCTAGCCCAACATAAGCAATACTGACCAGCATTGGGTAGGGTCTCCTGACATCTCCCCATCTTCCGATCATCATCTCCCCTGATCATTTCTACCCACCATGGGCTACTTTTCCAATTGAACTGTCCAGCACAGAAACAGGCCCTTCGGCCCACCTTGTCCATACCGACCAAGTTGACACACTAGCCTGGTCCCATTTGTCTGCATTCAGCCCATAGCCCTCAAAACCCTTCCTGTCCATAAATCTGTCTGTGTGTCTTTTGAAAGTCATTATTGTATCCGCAACCTATAATTTCCCCAGGCAGCTCGTTCCAGATACGGACTATACGCCAAATTAAAATATTGCCCCTGAGTAACGTCGCTCTTAAATCTCTCCCCTCTCAGCTCAAGCCTGTGCCCTCTAGTTTTAGAATCCTCTACCCTGGGAAAAAGACTGAGCGTTCACTTTATGCATGCCCCTCATGATCTTGTCACCACTCAGCCTCCTACCCTCCGAGGAAAGTTCCAGCCTATCCAACCTCTCCCTGCAACTCAAGCCCGCAAGCCCAGGTAACTTATTGGTGAATTTCTTCATTTAGTTTAGTTTGGCGATACAGCGCAGAAACAGGGCCTTCAGTCCACCAAATCCGCGCCGACATGCGATCCCCGCACACTAACACTATCCTACACACACAATTATACCAAGCCAATTAACCTACAAACATGCACGTCTTTGGAGTGCGGGAGGAAACCAAAGATCCCAGAGAAAACCCACGCAGGTCAGGGGGAGAACGTACAAACTCCGTACAGACAGCACCCATCGTCAGTATGGAACCCGGGTCTCTGGCTCTGTGAGGGAGCCTCGGTGCAGCCCCTTCTTTAAGGGCTTGTCCCACTTTCACAACCTTTTTTACTCGTGGACATTTTTCATCAGGGTAGAAAAACACCCCGACCTACTTGATGCCACGAGTACCTACGACTAGCATCACGACCTACCTACGACCTCGTGACACCCATGCTGCGAGTATGAGTCAAGGGAAAACTCGGCAGAGGTCGTGAATTAGGTCTTGAAAGTGGGACAGGCCCTTTATCCTTCTCCTTCCTGTAGCTGGGCGACCAGTACTGCACACTGTGCTCCAAGTGTGTTCTCACCACCCAGCTCGCTCTACAGGCATCTACAAAAGGCCCAATGTTGATGATGGAGAGGCCCAGTTTTAGTTCTCTTTTCCACCGAGCTGCCTGGGGCTGCCTGCAGGAGTCTACAGCTCAGAGAAGTGAATCTGAAGCCCGTTCCTGCTGAAGCATGCACCTCATTACACCTGCAGGTCTAGTCTGTGTGAAATTTACATAAGCCTTGCATGGGAACCAATTTCTAGTTCTATCATTGACTGCATCGCCTCCCTTAACAAGTCTGTTGCCAGATATTCAATAATGTTTCAGTATTTGTTTTTTGTCCCAGTGTGAATCCAGTCCACATCAATATATTCTTCAAATTGCTTCTATCCAGCAGCATAATTTAATCAGCATTCTTGGTGGGAACAAAATGAACCTGGGTTTTGTGAAGAAGTAGTGCAGCAAAATTAAGTTGTTATGTCAGCACAATAATACAATATTGCCCCCATCATGTTAATTCCCAGGATGGCGGGACTGATATGATGAAAGAATGGGTCGATTGGGCTTGTATTCACTGGAATTTAGAAGGATTAGAGGAGATCTTATACAAACATATAAAATTCTTAAAGGATTGGACAGGCTAGATGCAGGAAAAATGTTGTTGATGTTGGGGGAGTCCAGAACCAGGGGTCACAGTTTAAGAATGTGGTAGTCCATATAGGACTGAGATGAGGATTTATTTTTTTCACCCAGAGTTGTGAATCTGTGGGATTCTCTGCCACAGAAGGCTCGAAGGACCGAATAGCCCACTCCTGCACCATTCTATACGTTTGACTGTGACCCCTGGTTCTGGACTCCCCCAATATCGGGAACTTTGTTCCTGCATCTAGCCTGTTAAATCCTTTAAGAGTTTTATACGCTTCTATAAGATTCCCTCTCATCCTTCTAAATTTCAGTGAATACATGCCCAGTCAACCCATTCTTTCATCATATGTCAGTCCTGCCATCCCGGAAAATAACCTGGTAAACCTACACTGCACTCCCTCAATAGCAATAATGTCCTTCCTCAAATTAGGAGACCAAAATTGTACACAATACTCCAGGTGCGGTCTCGCCAGGGCTCTGTACAATGCAGTACGATCTGCTTGCTCCTAAACTCAAATCCTCTCACAATGAAGGCCCACATGCCATTAGCTTTCTTCACTGCCTGCTGTACCTGCATGCTTATTTTCAGTGACTGATATACAAGGACACCCAGGTCTCGTTGCACATTCCCTTTTCCTAACCTGACACCATTCAGATAATAATCTGCCTTTCTGTTCTTGCCACCAAAGTGGATAACATCACATTTACCCACATTATACTGCATCTGCCATGCATCTACTCACTCACCCAACCTATCGAAGTCACCCTGCAGCCTCATAACATCCTCCTCGCAGCTCACACTGCCACCAAGCTTTGTGTCATCCGCAAACTTGGAGATTTAATTCCCTCATCCAAATCGCACACAATACTCCGCAAATTTAGAGATGTTACATTTAATTCCATTGTCTAAACCGTTAATATATATTGTAAATAACTGGTGTCCCAGCACTGAGCCTAGCGGCACCCCACTAGTCCCTTCCTGCCACTCTGAAAAGGACCCGAAAATTCGTACTCTTTGCTTTCTGTCTGCCAATGAGTTCTCTATCCATGTCAATGCACTACCGTCAATACCATGTGCCCTACCTTTGCACACTAATCTCTTGTGTGGGACCTTGTCAAAGGCCTTTTGAAAGTCCAGATACACCACATCCACTGGCTCTCTCTTATCCATTCTACTTATTACATCCTCAAAGAATTCCAGAAGATTAGTCAAGCATGATTTCCCCTTCTTAAATTCGTGCTGACTTTGACCGATCCTGTCACTGCTTTCCAAATGCGCTGCGATAACATCTTTAATAACCCTTCCTTTCTTAAAAAGTGGAGTTACATTGGCTACCCTCCAGTCCACAGGAACTGATCCCGAGTCGAGAGAACATGGGAAAATGATCACCAATGCATCCACGGTAGACAAAAATGCTGGAGAAACTCAGCATTCAGAGTCTGAAGAAGGGTCTCGACCCAAAACGTCACCCATTCCTTTGCTCCATAGATGCTGCCTCATCCGCTGGGTTTCTCCAGCATTTTTGTCTACATTCGATTGTTCCAGCATCTGCAGTTCCTTCGTAACCAATGCATCCACGATTTCTAGGGCCACCTCCTTGAATACTCTGGGATGCAGACCATCAGGCTCTGGGGATTTATCTGCCTTCAGTCCCAACATTTTACCTAACACCATTTCCTGACTAATGTGGATTCCCTTCAGTTCCTCCCTCCCACTAGATCCTCGGACCCCTAGTATTTCTGGGATGTCAGGACTTTCATATGAGGAAAGACTGGATAGACTCGGCTTGTACTCGCTGGAATTTAGAAGATTGAGGGGGGATCTTATAGAAACTTACAAAATTCTTAAGGGGTTGGACAAGCTAGATGCTGGAAGATTGTTCCCGATGTTGGGGGAGTCCAGAACAAGGGGTCACAGTCTAAGGATAAGGGGGAATTCCTTTAGGACCGAGATGAGGAAAACATTCTTTACACAGAGAATGGTGAGTCTCTGGAATTCTCTGCCACAGAAGGTAGTTGAGGCCAGTTCATTGGCTATATTTAAGAGGGCGTTAGATGTGGCACTTGTGGCTAAAGGGATCAGGGGGTATGGAGAGAAGGCAGGTACGGGATACTGAGTTGGATAATCAGGCATGATCACATTGAATGGCGGTGCAGGCTCGAAGGGCCAAATGGCCTACTCCTGCACCTATTTTCTATGTTTCTATGTTTCTATGTTCTAGGAGATTGTTTGTGTCTTCCTTAGTGAAGACAGAACCAAAGTACTCATGTAACTGTTCTGCTATTTTTTTGTTTCCCATTATAAATTAACCTGTCTATGATTTATGGGACAGACATTTGTCTTAAATCAGTTTTAACAAATAATTTTTGCAGTAAAGATCATGTTGTCTTTTTTCATTTTGTACATAAACTAATTTGCTTATATTTCACAATTAAATACTAAATAAAGATGTTTTTGCTTATCCTGCTGCATGCAAAATGCACTCTTCAATAAAAAATGCCAAGTTTTAAGGCAATATTAAATGCTATCCTGAGAAGATTACTTGAGGATCCTCTTTGATACCTTCGCCTTTGCATCATCAAAGGAAGGATTATGTTCCTCTGCTGCAATATCAAAAGTAATTTGAGGGAATAATCACAATAAGCTGAGATAACTTTAAAACCTTCTGCACAAAAAGGGAAGACATGTGTCGAGAAATTGACTACAGTATCTCCACTCTTGGTGCCCAAATGGATCCTCCGCATAGAATTGTGAAATTACCAAAACATGTATGAAAAACAACGTTGACACCGGAATCTTGGTGTCCACAAGGTATGAATTCTTTAAAGAAGTTCTCCTCCTCTCTCCAACGAGAGTTCAGCAACATCTATATCTCTTGGGTTACACAAAAAGCTGGGGAAACTCAGCGGGTGCAGCAGCATCTAAGGAGAGAAGGAGATAGGCGACATTTCGGGTCGAGACCCTTCTTCAGACTGAAGAAGGGTCTCGACCCGAAACGTCACCCATTCCTTCTCTCCAGAGATGCTGCCTGTCCCGCTGAGTTACTCCAGCATTTTGTGTCTATGCAAAGTGGGTTCCACTGTTTTTGAGACAGCAGATGTCACTGTCTTTCAGTTGGGAATCTCATACTGCATTCTGGTGGTTTAGTTTAGTTTAGTTAAGTTAGTGAAACAGCTTGGGAACAGGTCCTTCAGCCCATTGAGTCCACGCCGACCATCTATCACCCATTCACACTCATTCTATATCTCCTCAAGGTATGCCTACTTTGAAGAAGTTCTCCTCCTCCCGACGGAAAAGAAGGGTTTCGGCCCGAAACGTCGCCTATCTCCTTCGCTCCTTAGATGCTGCTGCACCCGCTGAGTTTCTCCAGGCTTTTGTGCACCCACACTCGTTCTATGTTGTCCCACTTTCTCATCCACTCCCTACACACTAGGGGCAATATACAGAGGGACAATTATCCTCCAAACCTGTGATGATGGCATACCAGCCGCTGCTGCCGAATAGCAACGTACCAACATATTTTCTACGTTCTGAAGCTACCTGATGTCATTATAAATGAACCATTGTTCCCTTAAGCCAGGGGTTCAAAACCTTCCTCGTCCCGTTTACCGCTGGCAACTTTAATAGCACATAACAATGTTATTACACTTATTTATGAACAACTATTGATGAACAGATACTGGTAAACCAGAACCAAACACAGTCAGTCAATGAGAAAAGATATGTACAGAATCAATAAAGTTACCCCCTGGGTAGGCGACATTTACCCCCTGGGGGGGAACAAGCCACGATCAGCCCGAGTCCTCCACCACTACCACTTAGATACAGACTATATCCACAGACCGAAGATAGACACAAAATGCTGGAGCAACTCAGCGGGTCAGGCAGCATCTCTAGAGAAAAGGAATAGATGATGTTTGGGTCAGAACCCTTCTTCAGACCGCTTCTGAAGAAGGGTTCCAGTCTAAAGAAGAATTCCGACCCAAAACATCACCTATTATTTTTCTTTGGAGATGCTGCGTTATTCCAACATTTTGTGTCTATCTTCAGTATAAATCAACATCTGCAGTTCCTTCCCACACATATCCATATACCACACTGTCTGAATAGGTCCCACACTGACATTCCCATTTCATCTTCAGAATGGTCACACGACTGTTAGTCCCAGTGTGCTGGTGTAACTCATTGGGCCAGGCATCATCTGTGGACAGAATGGGTGGCCGGCATTTCAGATTGGGACCCTTCAGAGCCAAAACGTTGTCTGTCCATTCCATCCACAGATGCCACCTGACGTGTTGAGATACTTGAGCTCACAGTGGGTTTTACTCAAGATTCCTGCACCTGGAGTTTCTTTTCTTACTGTAGTTACTTCCACCCGGTACAGAAATACCACCAACAAATGCTGTCCCTGTCCTATGAATAAAAGCATCAACATAAAACACACACTCAGTGCTGCAGGAAGGTGTCAAATTATTCCAACTTCAAGTTGATGCCAATGGTCTGTCTACTGGAGTGTAAGATATTGGAACAGTTTGCCTCCTGTTGATGTTGGGACCAAACTCAGTCGATTTTACTTAGCACATTGGGTGATAGGTGAGACTTCTGATCTCTTTATTCCGTAGAAGATGCCAACTGGCATCACCTCAAGGGACTGCAGCCAATTTGCAGTTGGAGCTGCAGGCAATCGCAGACTAGATGCAATTAAAGTTGTACCCAGGAGGGGAGTGAGCAGCACCTCAAGAGGCAACCCTGACTTAACCTGGGTTAACATACGATGAGCGTTTGTCAGCACTGGGCCTGTACTCATGGGAGTTTAGAAGGATGAGGGGGGACCTCATTGAAACGTTCCAAACAGTGGGAGACGTGGATAGAGTGGATGTGGAGAGGATGTTTCCATTAGTGGGAGAGTCAAGGACCAGAGGTCGTAGCCTCACAATTAAAGGACATTCCTTTGGGAAGGAGATGAGAAGGAATTTCTTTAGACAATAGACAATAGGTGCAGGAGTAGGCCATTAGGCCCTTTGAGAGCCAGAGGGTGGTGAATCTGTGGAATTCTTTGCCACAGAAGGCTGTTGAGGACAAGTCAAAAGATATTTTTAAAGCAGAGATAGATAGATTCTTGATTAGTTCGGGTGTCATGGATTATGGGGAGAAGGCAGGAGAATTGGGTTAGGAGGGAGAGATAGATCAGCCATGAATGAATGGCGGAGTAGACCTGGTGGGCTGAATGGCCTGATTCTGCTCCTATCACTTATGGCCTTATGACTTTGGCTCAAGTACCTGTTAACCTACCTGTTCACCTGCTCCAACCCTGCACATCACATCCTGTGCTAAAGCTCGCATCCAGATCCCTGGTGTGAGAGTGGTGACATCCCATTAGTTGTCTCAAAATATTTGACGTGAGAATCCAGGGATATCACAAATAGACATTCTTTGGAGTTTCGAGACACACACACAATAAACAAGGACTCACTGTAATGAATCCTATTCTGAATACGTTGTTTTAAAATGTGATGTGGAGTATAACTAACTCCACGCATGCTGCGTTCTACACTGCTGCCTTTACATCCCTTGTCACAGAGTTGTACAGCGTGGAAACAGGCCCTTCGGCCCATGCTGTACATGCGAGCAGCTTGACATACTGGGCTAGTCCAGTCGGCCTGCCTTTGGCCCATAGCCCTTCCATCCCTTCCCATCCATGTATTCATCCAAATGGTTTTTAAAAACATTTGTGTCATCATTAATTTTGCATGTATAATAAAAAATATTGCATCAGATATTGCAGAAGATTGAACAGTATTAATGTGTTCAGAGAATATTTATCTATTGGGAAATGGGGAACGAGTTACTTATTTGCCAGGTTCTTACAACTTCATGTGGACGCCAGCCCACAATACTATTACACAAGGCGGAGATGGACAGGTTTTTGATTAGTGCGGGTGTCAGGGACTATGGGGAGAAGGCAGGAAAATTGGGTTGAGAGGGAGAGATAGATCAGCCATGATTGAATGGTGGAGTAGACTTGATGGGCCGAATGGCCAAATTCTGCTCCTGGAACTTAGTAACTGGTAAATCTAAGCGAGTGCCTTTACTGATTGACAGCTTGTAAGCTGTTTGTGAGATGCGGGGGGCTTACCAACATATAGCCTCCACCTTTCTTAAACAACCCCCCCTCCCCATTAGGTCTGGTGGTCTGGTGGGCCCAACGAGGTCCAGCCAGCAACAGCAACAGGAGAGATGACTTGACCAGAAGCAGCAGTTTGCAGCTGTGCAGAGGGTGACCAGCGGTTGAACACAGTATAGGCCACCCGCCGCTGGTGTAGGCCAACCATTCATTATTAAACCACAGTCCACTGAACACTTCAAGGATTGATGCTGTGATTTCCACCATTAATAATTACAGTTGTGTTCGACCTGTATCGAAAGTTCACTTCCGCTCCCAGCTTCAAAGCCATTGCCAGGAAACAGCTGCAAACATCGGGGCAGCAGAAAACAAAGTGGACACATGTCACGGGTTGAAAACTTACGTGCCTGAGAAATTATGTTCTTCTGAGATACGGTGAACATTTATCTGCTCGTGTTCAACCCTACAATGCTACCCGACAGACCCACAGACCAGTGAAGCATGGAAGGTTGGCCCTGGTATCGGGTGGTTCTAGGTGCCATTCAGCCCGTTACTATTCCATCATGACTGATCTATCTTTCCCTCTCAACCCCATTCTCCTGCCTTCTCCCCAAACCCCCCAACACATTCTGACCTGCTCTCAGGACATGTAGCTTCAAAATATCTGTCGGCATTAGTTGAGTTTAATTTATTGCCATGTGGACCGAGTTACAGTGAAAAGCTTTCTCCAGTCAGCAGAAAGACAATACATGATTACAATCGAGCTATCCACAGTGCACAGGTACATGATATGGGAATCGGGTGAATAACGTCTAGTGCAAGGTAAAGCCTGCAACGTCCGATCAGAAGTAGTGCGAGGGTCCCCACTGAGGTAGAGAGTAGTTCCGGGCTGCTCGCTAGTTGTTGGAGGGATGGTTCAGCTCAGTTAAAACTCCACGCGATGGATTTGCATCCAAGCAAATGTTGTGGAAACGGCGTCATGCAGAGAGCAGATGTGTCTTGTCCCGGGGCTACTGCTGAACAAGTCCTAATGCATCCTCCAAGCGGGGATGGCCAAGGACTGATAGTCTGTTCCCAGCGGTAGGTGATGTTGAGAGTCCTCGAGTTACAAAAATATCTCCAAGAAGTAACAATATCAGCGTAGTCCAATCATTAATTAAGCTGTTGTTAGTTGAATTATTTCCACACTGTTGATAGAGAAACCCCATGCATTGATATATCTTGTTGGCTTCAATTTTAATGTTATATCACCATCTTGTGGGCATACTTGGTTTTGTTTCCAAGTGCAGTAATATCTCAAAAAGACACAGAGTGCTGGAGTAACTCAGCGGGTCAGGCAGCATCTGTGGAGAACATGGATAGGTGACGTTTTGGGTCAGGACCCTTCTTCACGCTGATTATAGTTGGAGGGGGGAGACCTTGAGAGGTGGGAGCGAGACTGAAGAAGGGTCCCGACCCGAAACGTCACCTATCCACGTTCTCCACAGATGCTGCCTGACCCACTGAGTTACTCCTGCACTCTGCGTCTACCTTTGGCATGGACAAGTTGGCCAGAGGACCTGTTTCATGCTGCATGATTCTAAAAGCGACAGAGAATACAAGGAGGTCCATTTTTGCATCACAAAGTCTCCCGTGTTACTGCTTGTGGTGAATCAGAGTCAACACTATTTTGGAAGACTAGGGGCATGTTCTCTGGGTGTGATAAGGTTGCAGTGATAATCAAGTGTTGCTGCATTAAGATGTGTTTTTCAGTTGGGACTTTTGTTTAAGGGAAGTCAAACATAAAGATTCAAGTAATTGTCGATCCCAGGCTTGGAGCAGTGTGTGACATTCTGGTTGCCCAGCTATAGCAAGGATGTCATTAAGATGGATAGGGTGTAGAAGGATTCACCAGGATGTTGCCTTGGCTTCAGGCTTAAGTTATAGGGAGAGATTGGATAGGCTGGGAATGTTTTGCTTTGGACCTGGGAGGCTGAGGGGTGACCTTATTGAGGGGTACAAGATCACGAGGGGCTCGGGTAAGGTGAAGGCTCACAGTCCTTTTCCCAAACTAGAAGATTCTAAAACTTGAGGGCAGAGGACGAGGGGAGAGATCTAAGACGGAACTGAGGGGTAACGTTTTCACAGAGGGTAATCCATATCTGGAATGAGCTGCCAATATGCAGGCAAATGGGACTAGCACAGATGGGCCATACTGGTCGGTATGGATGAGTTGAAATTTAGAATTGGAATTGGATGGTCAACATTAAGGGAAAGGCCTTTCGGATACAGAAAACAATGATGACATAATAGACATCTGGACAGATGTGTGGAGAGGAAGGGTTTAGAGGCATTTGGGCCAAGTGCAGGCAAGTGGGCAAATTGATCAAGCATTATCTTTCCGCTGACTGGTTAGCATGGAACAAAGGCTTTTCACTGTACCTCGCTACACGTGACACTAAAGTAACTGAACTGAGATTGGCATGAACTATTCAAGAGGAACACCTCAGTCAGAGAGCTGAGCGAGCCTCCACATGGAGTGGTTGAACAAGAAGATTAAATTAGGAGTAAAACTGAATAAGAAAACAATGGGAAAGAGAATAGAAAGATACATAATTAGGGGAAGTGCAGGAAGTGGGAAGAGGCTGCTGTGAATCATTGTAGAACTGTAGATGCTGGTTTACACCAAAGATAGACACAAAGTGCTGAGAAACTCAATGGGTCAAGCAGCATTTCTAGAGGAAAAGGATTCTTTTCATCCAGATATGCTGCCTGATCCGCAGAGGTCCTCCAGCACTTTGTGTCTATCTTTATTGTGAATCACTGCCATTTTTGGCCAATAATCTGTACCGATGCAGTCAATTTTATACAATCTATTGTTATGCTTTGGCCTAGATTGAGAATGAATTTCTGACAATGTACAATTATTAGCGAGTTAAATGTTAAATAACAACAGTGCTCTTTAATATGTTTAAACCATTTCTGCTGCAGTGGGACTTGCTGTTACTCAGCAAGGCCACATGGTGGAGCCCTCTGACCATAAAATGAGTAATCTGTTTAAAATAGACACAAAATGCTGGAGTAACTTAACGGGGCAGGCAGCATCTCTGGAGAAAAGGGATGGATGATGTTTCAAGTCGGGACCCTTATTCAGATGGAAAGTAGAGGGGGTAGGGGGTAGAATCCGACATAGGTTGACGTAGGTAGTCGCCAAATGGAATTCACCGGTCGGCAACGGCGACAACCTACATCTTCCACACAATGCGTGCAGGCTGCTCGTAAACTGTCCACGCCACCCACAGTCACGAGCAGCTCGTACAAACAACTCATGAATGTCACAAGCAGAAGCAGACGTTTCACAGAGTTGTGGAGTAACTCAGCGGGTCAGGCAGCATCTGTGGAGAACATGGATAGGTGACGTTTCACAGAGTGCTGGAGTAACTCAGCGGGTCAGGCAGCATCTGTGGAGAACATGGATAGGTGACGTTTCAAGTCAGGACCCTTCTTCAGACTGAGAGTCAGGGGAGAGGGAAACGAGAGATATAGAACGAATGAATGAAAGACATGCAAAAAAAAAGTAATGATGATCAAGGAAAGGTGGAGCCCACAAAGGTCCATTGTTGGCTGTGAGGTAGGTAATAATGAGTTATACAATGAAACTCAACAGGACGACAGTGAATCGAGTGCGATGATTAAGGTGCGGGTGGGCCAGAAAGAGACAGATGCAAGGGTCAATTAAGGCTAGGGAAATCAATACTGATACTACTGTCGTGCAAGCTGGCCAAGCAAAATATGAGGTGCTGTTCTTTAAATTTGCATTTGGCCTCACTGACAATGGAGAAGGTCCAAGACAGTGTTACATGTAAGCTGGCTGCCAGCCGTGGTCTTGTTCAACATTAGCAGCACTGCTGGAATGGAAATACCCCTTCCAACATTTTTTCATTTTTTACCTCTCGTTTATCATATTGTTTACAGTGTACTATGTTTATATATTGTGTTGTGCTGCAGCAAGTAAGAATTTGAATTAATGAGTGAATACGTTTATTGGGCAAGTATTCACATACAAGGAATTTGCCTAGGTGCTCCGCCCGCAAGTGAGAACGTGACATGCAGTGACAGTTAGTAGGCATATTACAAAACTTACCTTCAGCGGTGCTGCAGTTCTGTCACTGGCCGTGTGCGTGACTTTATCGCCTTTGAGGGGGGGGAGGGGGGTGGGGGGGGGAGGGGGGGTTGGGGGGGGGGAGGGGTTAAAATGTGGTTTTACCTCGCCATCCGGAATTATATTTTCTCGGAGTGCGAGCTTTTGCTAAAGATTCGTTCCGACTGCCGGTAAGTGAAATTTTTATTTTTTAATCGCCCGACTATTTCAGCGCTGCAGTAAAATAAAATTAGCACCTAATGCCGTGAACGCCGACAACGGGGACGGATTTTATGTAGGGGATGGGTAAATGAAAGCCGTTTATTTTTACATATAAACTTGCTTGTTTAGATGACCTTAATCAACATTTCGTGTTGTGAAACGGTGATTTATTCCCCATACGAACCGGCAGTATTTTTCCTGCCGATATGGGGTTTAAATTCACCGCAACTGCAACGTTCCAATCCATCGCATTCCAGAAAATCTCACTCACAAGCTGATTTAAATGGCATTAATTTACAGGCATTAAACACTAAATTCCTTCAATTTGGCCTATAAATTAATGACAATTAGATTTAAAAATCATGTTATATTGTGAATTCTTGTGTGAATGTTATTTGGACACTTAGGCTTTTTAAAAATGTTAACCTTTTCTAAAGAAATGGATAGATGTTTGGATCTAGTAATTGAATTTTGTAATTAGCTGCAATTGGGTAATTAACTAATTATATGCTTTAATAGTAAGATTAAATGAGAACTTACCAGTTTGAAGTTTGATCTTGATTTTATGAGGAGTTACGTTGGTGATTACGTGTAGAAGACCCGCCAGGCCGCATGCGCACCAATCTTCAAAGCAGCGGTATGAAATCACAAATAACAACACCAAAGTGACATAGTAATATGCGTGACTCGAGAACTACCAGATGATCCTTTATGAGAGAGGGTTGGGCGTGGCGGGCACGTAATCACCAACGTTACTCCTCATCAAATCAAGATCAAACTTCAAACTGGTAAGTTCTTGTTTAATCTTACTATTTTACTTCAAAGTCACGTGAGTGATTCTATGAAGATTTCAAAGCTTTGTGATTTCATGCCGCAGATTACAAATCTCGGCATCCCACTGCATTGATTGACTCGAATGAGAAATTAATGCATTAGTAGTAACATTGCATTTAATGCAGTAATAAAGTTTATTAAAAAATATATAACAAACAACAGTACCTCTCTATCCCAGGGCACTTTAAACAGAACTTACAATAGCATTGGCAAACAGCCCTGGATCGGCAATCGGCCGATGAAAGAAATTCTGAAACATCAGCTCATTTGCATATCCGCCAGCCGCCAAAATATGGTCGACGGACACGTCCCTCGCCTTGGCCACCGACGTAGTTGCTGCCCTAGTGAATGAGATGTAAACACACTATCTAAATGATATGCTGACGTTGATGCTGCCCTGGTGGAATGAGATATACAATCGTCAGTGTTAATACCTGTATAATCCAGAACCTGCTGCAGCCACCTTGAAATAGTCTGAACCGACCTTCCTTTGTGTAGTTGTTTGTTGACTGATAAACAATGCTGATTCCATACTTCTTTGGATTCTGGTGGCCTTGCTAACATAGATGTGAGACCGTGGGGTATCCGAAATGATCTAAAATCATGCCACCCCTAGTCTACTCTGCTTGTGTAGAACAGAATGTAAAATGTAATGGCACCTGCAGCCAATTCCATCCTATCTAGCCACAGCGTTTGCAATGTTTGCCGTCATTGTGCTGATATAAGTGTCATAACTAAGGATGTAGCTGGAACCCTTTGGTGAAGTAATGTCCACACATTTTCAATAACCATCTGCATAATCTTGTAATGGGAGAACTTGTGTCAAGATCTTTTAACAACTCGATATCCAGCTTGGTCCCGAGAGCGTAGTTCCCTTATGTTGCAGCTGTAGTGTCTCTATAACTGAATTATTGTCAAATACCATTTAAAATGAACTGGAAAATGTCAGTAATCTGTACCGTATTAAATGTAACATTAATATTTAACAAAACACTTCTGATCCCCTCAATAGGAATGTACTGCTTTTTTGGGTGCTATCCCTGCATACTGCAGTGAGCACCTTCATGGCTTGATGTGACAACCTGAGGCATAAGTAAATCCATTCAAAGTGTGTAAGTTAATAATTGTTTTACTGTGCCGGTCTCCTGAACCACAGTTTGAAACAGCAAGTTCTTGTTTTTTGGAATAACCGTATACCGTTGTGCTTGGCCAGTCCGACAGTCCGAACCCAAGCGAGGTCTTGCTGACTGTTTTAAGACCCGGCTAATGAGGCAAAAATGAGGAATACATAAAAGACCATTCCTCCTATTGAAGCGAGAATGTATTTCTCCGCACTGTTGTGCCACATATTTTTGCAATCAGTGAATAAACATGCACCAACATGTCGATATTCGATGTAGTATTGAACCATACTTTCATCATACTTTGAGATCGAATATTATCATCGATGTTACGACTCCCGAAGGCAGGTACCTCAGAGTCGCGTAACATAATCAAAAACCAGGTTCAAGTTTAAGAAAATAGTCTTTAATTTAGTTAAAAGACAAAAACCCGAACATGATTTAAACAACACAGTCAGGGACAAGAATCGACTAACAAACCAAATATAACTATGCTCCAGCCAGCCTCGCAATGGACCGTCGAACCAGAGTCTCTAGCCTGCCTAAATAGAGATAACCCTGAAATAAAATACACGAAAACCCTCAGGTCAGCCCTTATCCATCCCAATACAACATAAATGACAAATATAGGTAACAATATACAAAGTTCTATGCCATGCGGCCAGGCCTCCTGCAGCTCAGACCGGCAGCCTGTTCACTTGTCAGGGTCGACGAAGCAGAGAGAGAATTCTGGGAACTCCTGATATTTAAGCTTCCGATGAGTCACCGGTCACCCGACGCAGCTTGGCCAATCGGGTACAGGAGCTCTTAACCCCTTGATTCCTGACTCCCAGCCACGGGGTCTGCACTCAGGAGAGAAACAGAAAAGGTAAGTACATAGCATTCACCAGAGGGGGGGGGGGGGGGGAAGCGCCTAACACCCCCACCCAAAGATACTGAATAAGCTTCGGAAGAAACTATTCTGTACTAAAACACTACTGGCGCGACAAGGCGTCAGCCAAGATATTATCCTTGCCCCTGATGTGCCTGAACTCCAGGTTGTATTCTTGCAGCTGCCAACTCCAGCTCATTAACCACCAGTTCTTATTCTTCATGTTCTGCAAAAAAACCAAAGGGTTATGATCCGTGAATACGATGACAGGGACATTCAAGGAGTCCACATAAACCTCGAAATGACTCAGAGACATTAACACAGCAAGGGTTTCTTTCTCAATGGTGGAGTACCACCTATGGTGGGGATTAAACTTCTTAGAGAAGTAGGAAACTGGATGCCCCACCCCATCTGAATCCTCCTGTATAAGAACCCCACCAACCCTACGATCACTAGCATCCACTGCCAGCTTAAATGGACGCTCAAAATCAGGTGCCGCAAGCACAGGTGCGCGCACCATTAGACCTTTAGTATGATCAAAGGCTTGTTGACACTCAGCGGATCACACAAAAGCTACCTTCGGACTCAGCAAATCCATCAAAGGAGCATCACTGCAGAGACGTTTGGACAGAACCCCCTATAGTACCCAACCATAGCCAGATAGCTACGGAGTTCAGTCCTAGATGTTGGAACAGGAAATGCGACAATATGTCCCACCTTGTCCTCGAGAGCACGAACCTGACCCCGGCCCACCATCTTACCCAGATACATCACCGTGGCCTGGCCAAACTCACACTTCCCCAGATTGATCGTTAGGTTTGCCTCCGCTAGACGACAAAATACCTCCTTCAGATGACCGATGTGTTCGATCCAAGACCTGGAGCACACAACTAAATCATCAAGGTATGCTTCACAGAAGGACAAACCAGACAATACCATGTTCACTAACCGTTGGAAGGTTGCCGGCGCATTGCGCATCCCAAATGCCATCACCGTGTACTGAAGAAAGTTATCAGGCGTAACGAACGCTGAGATCTCCCTCGCCCGCCTAGTCAAAGGAACTTGCCAATACCCTTTTAGCAAGTCCAACTTAGACACAAAAGATGCACTTCCCACATGATCCACGCAATTCTCCATCCGTGGAAGAGGATAGCAATCCGGCTTAGTTACAGCATTCACCTTCCGAACGTCCGTGCAAAACCTGTCCTCCCCATTAGCCTTCGTAGCCAGTAGACACAGAGAACTCCACGGACTACAACTAGGTTCAGCAATTGCATGCTGCAGCATATAGTCAACCTGACCTCTTAGGCGATGATGCTTGTCAGGGTTGACCCGATACGGATGCTGTTTAATTGGCGCAGCACCGGCCACGTCAATGTCATGCTGCAGCACAGACGTCTGAGAAGGCACATCCGAGAACAGTGACCCATTTGACCCCACAAAGCAAGCAGATCATCCCGCTGACTTCCAGCCAAATGAGACAACCGCAAGGGAAGCGACTCCAAAGCTTCAGAGTTGCACAGCTTTCCCTGCGTCACTGCCACAGACAACCGTGCCTCACCCACATCACCACCCGTGTCAGGGGGCAGCACTGCTACAGCCAAAACCGAAGGACACAGCTCCTCCCCATCACCCCGTACATGCTCCTGCTCATGGTACTGCTTCAGCATGTTGACATGACAGAGCTGAGTCTTACGCCTCAGATCAGGAGTACCAATAACGTAATCCCTTGCACCAACCTTCTTAACCACCTGATAGGGACCACTATACCGAGCCTGCAGACTGGAACCAGGAATAGGCAACAACACCAGGACCTTGTCACCTGGAGAAAAAATCCTACTAGAAGCCTTCCTGTCGAACCAGCCCTTCATCCTAGACTGAGCAGTAGCAAGATTACCCATTGCCAGTTCGCATGCCCTCCGCAGTCTAGACCTAAAAGTACAGACGTGGTCTAAAATACTATGTTTTGAATTCTCCTGCAACCATTTCTGCTTCAGGACCCTCAGCGGACCACGAAGAGTATGTGCGAACACCAGGTCAGCAGGACTGAACCCTAAAGACTCCTGCACGACCTCACGCACCGCAAACATAACTAGATGAACCCCCTCATCCCAGTCTTTTTCAAACTCCAGGCAGTAAGTCCTCAACATAGATTTCAAAGTCTGGTTAAACTGCTCGAGAGCTCCTTGGCTCTCAGGATGATCTGCACTGGAGTAACAATGCTCAATATCCAACAACTTCATTACCTGACCAAAAACCTTTGACATGAAGTTGGAACCTTGGTCACTCTGCACCACCTTGGGCAAACCGAACAACGAAAAAAACTTAGTGAGAGACTTCACAATGGCAGGGGCAGTAATGTTACGCAAAGGGACCACCTCCAGCAAGCGGGTCGACGCACACATAATTGTCAATAAAAACTTGTTGCCCACCCTTGTCCGAGGTAGAGGACCCACACAATCAACTAGAATCCGTTCAAATGGCTTCCCGACCACAGGGATTGGATATAAAGGCGCAGGAACAATTGATTGGTTCGGCTTTCCTGCCACCTGGCAAATGTGACAACACCTGCAGTGCTGCTTCACATCCTTTTTCAACCCCGGCCAAAAAAAATTCCGTAAGATACGGTCATACGTCTTATTGATCCCCAAATGTCCACCCAGAGGTCCATCATGAGCCAAACTGTGTATCTCGTCCCTATACCGACGAGGTATCACAATCTGATCAACCACGCTCCAATCATCATGCCCTGACATGTCCAAGGGAGACCACTTTCGCATCAGTAAGCCATTCCTCAGAAAATACCCCTTTGCTGTGGAATCCATATCCCCCTCAGGCACCGCACAGTCGAACAGATCCGATAAACAAGACTCCGGTAAGAGCAAAGGAGGGGGGTTATGCATCTACGCTCACAACAACTGGTGCACAAATACCACAATCATAGACAGACACTGTTCTGCTGATTTGGAGTACCTGATAGTTAGATGCAGGCCTTTCTACCTTCCACGTGAGTTTACCGTTGTCGTAGTTACAGCTGTGTATATCCCACCGGATGCTAGGGCTAGCATAGCCCTAGTCTACCTCCATAGTGCTATCAGTAAACAAGAGAATACCTACCCAAAGCAACCCATATTATAGTTGGTGATTTCAATCACGCAGACTTACAATCAGTTCTCCCCAAGTTTGAACAACACATCAAATGTGCAACCAGGGGAGAAAATAAATTAGACAAGGCCAACTCAAACATCAAGAGGGGTTTAGAGCCACACCACTACCACACTTGGGCCAGTCGGATCACCTATCCATTCACTTAGCACCAGCATACACCCCCCTCAGGAGAAAAGTTCAACCCACCACCAGGACTGTTAAAACTTGGCCTGAAGGAGCTTTCTCACAGCTACAGGACTGCTTTGAAAGGACAAACTGGGACATTTTTGAAAATCAGGATTTGGAGGGGTACACATCCACTGTACTCTTTTACATCCAGAACTGTGTTGACAACGTCACCGTCGACAAACTCACCCAGGTGTACCCCAACCGGAAGCCGTGGATGCCAAAAGAGGCCCAAACTCTCCTCAAGGACCGCAACACCGCCTTCAGGTCTGGCGACAGAGCCCTGTACAGCGCTGCTAGAGCCAACCTGAAGAAAGGCATCAGGGATGCCAAAGCGGCCCACAAGAGGAAGATAGAGGACCACTGTAACAACAACGATCCACGGCGGGTGTGGCAGGGCATCCAGCACATCACCAGCTACAAGCCCAGAAACAGTATGAGGGCCGACAGCGACGCCACACTGGCAGAGGAGCTGATCTCCTCCTTTGCTCGCTTTGAGGCTGAACCAGAAGAGCTCGTCACCATTCTCCCACCAGCCCCTAACAACAAATACACCCTGACTGTGCAGGAACATGAAGTGAGGCGGGTGCTCAGGGCGGTGAACCTGAGGAAGGCTGCCGTACCGGATGGCGTGACAGGAAGGGTTCTGAAGGAATGTGCAGACCAGCTCTCTGAGGTCTTCATGAAAATCTTCAACCTGTCCCTGTCCAAATCCATCATCCCACCGTGCCTGAAGTCTGCCACAATCATCCCACTAACAAAAAAGCCTGTTATCAGCGGCCTTAACGACTACCGACCGGTCGCTCTCACACCAGTCATCATGAAGTGTTTCGAGAGGCTGGTTCAGCAGCACGTCAAAGCCAGCCTACCGTCCACCTTCCACCCACACCAGTTTGCCGACAGAGCAAATAGGTCAACTGAGGATGCCATCGCCACTGCTCTTCACACTGCACTGACCCACCTCGAACACCAGGGGAGCTATGTGAGGATGCTCTTCATTGACTTGAGCTCGGCCTTCAATACCATCATCCCCAGCAGACTGGTCACCAAAATCATGGATTTAGGACTTTCCCAACCCATCTACCTTTGGATCAAGGACTTTCTGTCTAACCGCCCCAGACCCCAGACTGGGCCATCACCTCTCCACCCCCATCACACTCAGCACCAGCTCCCCACAGGGCTGTGTGTTGAGCCCCCTCCTCTCCACACTCTACACCTACGATTGTGCCCCCGCCCACTCCACCAACACCATCGTCAAGTTCGCGGACGACACGACTGTGGTTGGACGTATCTCAGGAGGAGATGAGACAGCCTACAGGGAGGAAGTCCAAAGACTGGCAGCGTGGTGTTCAGACAACAACCTCATCCTAAACACCACAAAAACAGAGGAATTTATCATAGACTTCCGTCAGAACAGTGCAGCCTCCAACCCCTATTCATCAATGGGCACTGTGTGGAAGGGTCTCAGAATTCAGATTCCTGGACACACAAATTGCGGAGGATCTCTCCTGGACCACAAACACCACCACAGTGGTCAAGAAGGCCCAGCAGTGACTCCACTTTCTAAGGATCCTCAGGAAAAACAACCTAGAAGAGAAGCTGCTGGTGTCCTTCTACCGCTGCTCTATCGAGAGTGTGCTGGCGTACTGTATAACCACATGGTATGCCAGCTGCTCTGCAGTGGACAGGAGAGCCCTTCAAAGAGTCATCAACACCCCCCAAAAAATCACTGGCTTCCTGAAGGACATCTTCAGCTCTCGCTGCCTTGGCAGGGCAGCCAACATCCTGAAGGACCCTTCCCACCCTGGACACAACCTGTTCCACCTACTGCCCTCTGGCAGACGGTACAGGGCTTTCAAAACTCGCACGAACAGACTCAGAGACAGCTTCTACCCCATAGCCATACGTGAGCTTAACAATGCAAAATAAGAAATAACACTCACATTTAACTGAATTATTTTTTTATATGTATATATTTTTACCCTTCGTTATATTTTTGAAGATTGTTCTTGTGAATCGCACCGTTGGATTGACATTTTAAATTTCGTTGCACCATGTGCAATGACAATAAAGAGATTCTTATTTCTTATAAACCTGGATCACTCTTTTGCTCCTCAACCAGCCGGTCACGTGACAGCGATGCCGGCACATTTTCAGACAAGACCCCATCTTGAGATGTAGAAACACCCTTCACAACACAGGATCCATCATCCTGATCCCCAAAAATGCTCTCACTCAGGTCCACTACATCTTCAAACTTTGCTGGCTCTTAGCCATAGCCCTCGTGACAGCACAAGCTGTGAAGACTATTGGATGCTGCATAGCAAATCTATCAGGACTCTGCACCACCGGAACAGCCGTCACCTCAGGAGTAATGAAAACTCTACCTCCTGCCAAATCATTCCCCAAAATCACAGAAACTCCCGCAACGGGAAAACACGGCCGTAACCCAACAATTACCCGGCCTGAAACCAACTCGGACTCGAGACTCACGGTATGCAAAGGCAATACCTTGTCCTTCCAACCCGAATCCTACCACAGGGACACTGGACCCAACCGATGACTCCCCAGAAAACGGCAGTACACTATCCAATATAAAGGACTGAGTAGCACCAGTATCACGCAAGATGGATACTGGAACTCTATGACCCCCATCCTCTAGAGAAACAAAACATTTTGTGATGAACGCAGAATAATTACTACACTCATCCGACGCAGGCATCCCAGGAACCACAGGTGCTTTTTGTGTACCAACCAAAACCACAGGCTCTGCATTCTTCTTGTGCTGGACGGGACACGACTTTACGATGTGCCTGCTCCCTTTACAATAGTAGCACACAGGACCTTCCTTAGTCCTGAGATCCCCATCAACCTCATCAGCTCGGACCTCCCCCTGTATCACTGTGCTGACACTTGCAGGCACAGAAACAGCTTTGACACTGCCCCCGGCAACACCACCACGATTAACCGGCCGTGCACCAAAACTATAGGATCGCCCAACAAACTCCGTTTTATGAGTCAATACATACTCATCTGCTAACACCGTGGCCTTAGACACCTCCGTCACCTTCTGCTCATTAAGGTAAGTAGCAGCCCTCTCAGGGAGACAGTTCTTAAAGTCTTCCGTAATCATCAAGGCCCGCAGCAGCTTAAAATCCTTCACTCCTTGAGAAGCGCACCACCTGTCAAAAAGTGCCTCCTTCTCCCAAGCAAACTCCACATAAGTCTGACTATCAAACTTCCTAAAGCGCCGGAACTTCTGCCGGTACACCTCTGGAACTAATTCATAAGCCCTTAATACCGTAGACTTCACACACTCATAGTCCCGACTGTTGTCAACAGATAAAGACGAGTACACCTCCCGTGCTTTACCCACAAGGACACACTGCAACAGCACGGACCACATGTCCCTAGGCCACTTCAAGGACAAAGCCACCCGTTCAAACACTGCAAAATACTTGTCCACATCCTTCTCATTAAATGAGGGAACCAGGCGGATGTTCTTGCTCATATCAAACTCCCTTTCCCTAGAAGAAATTCGGGAGGCATTCAATTCCTTCCCCCGCAATTCAAGGCGTTTCATTTCAAGCATGAGCTCTTTCTCTCTTAAGGCTAACTCCTTCAATCAAATGAGGTCCTCCATTTCCTGGCTGTGTAGAAGCTAGAGGACTGTCTGCCTCAGCAGGCAATACCTCACTCCTCTTCAACGCAGACCATAACACCGACTTTATAGCCTCTTTCTTCGAATGCTTATCAATAGGCACCTTATAGCTCTCTGCCAGCACTAACAACTGCTCCTTCGTACATTTGTCAAACAATTCCCGACTAGGAGCCTTAGTAAAGTCCTCCATTTTAAACTCCATATCAAATGTCGGACCAAACCACCAGCCAAACCCTGGGCACAAATGTTACCACAGACTTCCCCAGTCACCAGAAGCCTACCAAAAAAAATCCAAAACTGTCTAGGGTCCTCAAAGCTTAGGACGAGCCCCCATTTTGTTACGACTCCCAAAGGCAGGTACCTCAGAGTCGAGTAACATAATCAAAAACCAGGTTCAAGTTTAAGAAAATAGTCTTTAATTTAGTTAAAAGAACCCGAACCCGATTTAAACAATGCAGTCAGGTACAAGAATCGACTAACAAACCAAATATAACAGTGCTCCAGCCAGCCTCGCAACGGACCGTCGAACCGGAGTCTCTAGCCTGCCTAAATAGAGATAACCCTGATACAAAATATCCGAAAACCCTCAGGGCAGCCCTTATCTGTCCCGATACAATATTAAATGACAAATATAGGTAACAATACACAAAGTTCTATGCCATGCGGCCAGGCCTCCTGCAGCTCAGACTGGCAGCCTGTTCACTTGTCAGGGTCGACGAAGAAGAGAGAGAATTTCCGGTGAGGAATTCATCCCCCGACTCCGTGGGCCTTGCTATCCAGCCCCGGTGAGGAATTCATCCCCCGACTCCGTGGGCATAGCAGATTAAGTGTGAACTTGAGCAACCCTGTCCCAGGCATTGCTGGTGCCGCCTTTCGTAAAGGCCGGCACTTTTTGACATGAAACAGCCCTGTAACAGGCGCTGTTGGCACGGCTCTCCCGTAGGCTGACACTTCACACATGAAGCAGCCCTGTCAGGCGCTGCTGGCGAAGCCTGTCCCATAGGCCCACACTATTACACATGAAGCAGCCCTATCCCAGGCACTGCTGGTGTGGCCTGTCCCTTAGGCCCGTGCAATTATGGTGTAAGCTCACTATATCAACATTTTAGTGTACAGCTTTACCTGTGAAAGGTAAAACATAATTCACAGCAACTTGTGCTAAACAACAAGGATTACATTGTCAGATAACAATAATTTACATATAACAATAATTTTTTATGACTTTAACTTTGCCTTTAACATTTAACTTTAAGAAAACACTATAAAATGCATACATTTTATTATAAGGAGAAACCCTTTATAGCCCGACTCACCTGAGTCCAAATAGGGCTGAATGAGTCCCATTTAATTCGTTGCCTGGGGACCAAAGTCTGTGAGCCACTGACCCCACTGTCAGTGACTCCAACGTTGCTTCCTTGCCGTTGCAACGGCATCCCCACAGGCTGGGAGCTGCTGACTACACTGCCAGCGACTCTGTTTGAATTTCTTGCGTTTTTACGGCATCCCCGCAGGCTGGGAGCCGCTGACTGCACTGTTACGGCTCCTTATCTCGCAACCCGATCTTTCTGCCGGTTATCCACATTTGCGGTCGGAATGGGGTTTCCCCACAGTCCATAACCGGCACACTCGTCGGGCTGCGAAACTGGCAGGAAAACTTCTGTGAAAAGAGGCTCCTGCCTGAAAAACCCTGGTAAGTTAAAAAACAAACTTACCTTCTAGGTTTAACTTACCACCGGCAGGAGCTCTGTCCTGCCAGTCTGGTGCTTGCGCCAGTGCGGCTGACGTACTGACACGCATGCGGCCTGGCGGGTCTTCTTCACGGAATCACTCACGTGACTCCGAAGTAAAATTTCAGGTCATCCAAGTAAGATTGTTTCATATTTGTTTCAGAATGCTTCAATCTATAACAACTGAAAATTACTTTCAGTTCTCTTAATTTTTAAGAAAGTTATGGACTTTTGACGCAGTCTCGATCACAATTTTGTGTTAAGTCAATGAAAAAGCAATAGGGAACAAGATGCTAATTTCCGAGTATGAAAATGGCCATAACATTTTTAATACTGAAGATATGAAAGTGAATTAGCTGTCAAATTAAACTTCTTTTTATGCTTTATCTGATGGGATAAATTGCAGACTTGATTTTTTAATCTCAAAATTTTGTAACATTGATACAGTTAGGAATGAAACATAAAACATTAAACATTAATAAAACATTATCGACTAAACATGGGAATTTTATTGTTCTATCGGGGACATATGACAATAAACACTCTTGACTCTTGACCAGGTTCAAGTCAATTGCGTAGAAACAAGGAACTGCAGTTGCTGGTTTACAAAAAAAGGCACAAAGTGCAGGAGTAACTCAGCAGGTCAGGCAGCATCACTGGAGAACATGGAGAGGTATCCGTGATCCATGTCCACGCTCTCCAGAGATGTTGCCTGACCCGCTGAGTTACTCCAGCACTTTGGCTCTTCTTTGCCATGCTAATTATGTTCAGCAGTCCGTGTATTTGTCTTCAGGGGGTATCTAATGTATTCCTTTACTCACACATTCCCGCAGCTCAGTTGAAGCATTGTCAGCTTTGAGTCAGAAGTTAAGAGTCTCACTCCAGATATCTGAGCACAACATTGACTGGATAGGGAGGATGTTTCCACTAGTGGGAGAGTCTAGGACCAGAAGCCCATAGCCTCGGATAAAAGGGCGTTCCTTTAGGAAGGAGATGAGGAAGAATTTCTTTAGTCAGAGGGTGGTGAATCTGTGGAATTCTTTGCCACAGACGGCCGTGGAGGCCATGTCAGTGGATATTTTTAAGGCAAAGGTTGTCTGAATCTTGAATAGTGCGGGTGTCAGGGGTTACGGGGAGAAGGCGGGAGAATGGGGTTAGGAGGGAGAGATAGATCAGCCATGATTGAATGGCAGAGTAGACTTGATGGGCCGAATGGCCTAAGTCTGCCCCTATCACTTATGAACACATCCATTGTAGTTTCCAGCCAATGTTTCATTGCGAAAAATAAAACCTTTCATCTGCCCAGTAATAGGTGACAAACCCCTATTGGTATTTCAAAGAGCAGGTAGTTTACCTTTGTGCTGAATCATTTTCACCTAACCAACATCATGAAAACTGATCACCTGGTCCTTATCACATGACATGGATGTGCAGATAGCTATTAATGAATATAATATAGTTGGGATCATGGAGACATGGGTCCAGGGTGACCAAGGCTGGGAGATGAACATCCAGGGATATTCAATATTCAGGTGGATAGGCAGAAAGGAAAAGGAGGTGGGGTAGCGTTGCTAGTTAGAGAGGAGATTAATGCAATAGAAAGGAAGGACATTAGCTTGGAGCATGTGGAATTGATATGGGTAGAGCTGCGATACACTAAGGGGTAGAAAACGCTGGTGGGTGTTGTGTACAGGCCACCAAGCAGTAGTAGTGGAGTTGGCGATGGCATCCCAGAGTACTTAAGGAAGTAGCCCCAGAATTAGTGGATGCCTTAGTGATAATTTTTCAAAACTCTTTAGATTCTCGAGTGGTTCCTGAGGATTGGAGGGTAGCTAATGTAACCCCACGTTTTAAAAAAGGAGAGAGAGAGAAAACGGGGAATTACAGACCAGTTAGTCTAACATTGGAAGTGGGGAAAATGCTAGAGTCAGTTATTAAAGATGGGATAGCAGCTCATTTGGAAAGTGGTGAAATCACTTTCATTGGCTATATTTAAGAGGGAGGTAGATGTGGCCCTTGTGGCTAAAGGGATCAGGGGGTATGGAGAGAAGGCAGGTAAGGGATACTGTGTTGGATGATCAGCCGTGATCATATCGAAGTGCCGAATGGCCTACTCCTGCACCTATTTTCTATGTTTCTATGACCATGCACGAGAGAGAGGCTTTGTGTGTATCTGACCTCGCAACAGTTCCAATTATTATGTACAGGAAAGTACTGCAGGATAAACCGAAGATAGCCACAATGTGTTGGAGTAACTCTGCAGGACAGGCAGCATCTCTGGAGAGAAGGATTTGGTGACATTTCTTCAGACTTGTTCATTTGCTGAAAATCCTGATGATCTGGAAAATATTATGGAAATAGGCTCTTTGCCCACTGCACCGTAACAAAGAGTTGTGAGTCTGTGGAATTCTCTGCCTCACAGGGCGGTGGAGGCCGGTTCTCTGGTTACTTTCAAGAGAGAGCTGGATAGGGCTCTTAAAGATAGCGGAGTCAGGGGATATGGGGAAAAGTTAGGAACGGGGTACGGATTGAGGAAGATCGGCCATGATCACAGTGAATGGTGGTGGTGGCTCAAAGGGCCGAATGGCCTACTCCTGTATCTATTGTCTATTGCTCTTCGGCCCAATTTGCCCATGCTGACCAAGATCCCCATCTACACTAGTCCCTCTGAACCTTTCCTTTCTGTAAACCTGGCTCAGTGTGTTTTAAATGTTGTGCGTACCTGCCTCAACTCCCTTCATGTGTTGTTTCGAGAGATACTATTTGAGTTTCTCTAGCTCCCTCTCATTGGTGATGGATGCTGGGATCTTCACCATTATGTTACCTGGAAGCATTCTGACAATAAGCTTGAATCTTGATTAGTAAGTGTGTCAAAGGTAATGCTGAGAAGGCAGGAGGACAGGGTTGAGAGGAATGTCAGTCAGCCATGATCAAATGGCAGGGTGGATTTGATGGGCCGAATGGTCTAATTCAGCTCCTATGTCTAATGTTCATCCCTGGAATAGTCCACAATAGACAAGGCAACTTTGATCAGAAGGATCAAAGTGACCATTTTCTTTTATGCTCTGTCTGCAGTTATTATTTCTGTGGCTAATGCTGAAATGACCAAGCTGTGTAGGATAATCCATCAGTTTATTGTATACCACATTATCCTGATGATAACAACTCATTAAGTTAAAGCATCAAAGAAATAATGCATGAGTACCAAATCTCCAATTTACATGGAAATTATTCCCGTTTAACTTGTAAATTCTTATACAGTTTTATACAGATGGAAGACACAGCGTACTGGAGTAACTCAGCGGGACAGGCAGCATCTCTGGAAAGGAGGAATGGGTGACGTTTTGGGTCGAGACCCTTCTTCAGACTGTATGTCAGGGGAGTGGGCGGGACAGAGATAGGATGTAGTCGGAGACAGTAAGACTGGTGGGAGAACTGGGAAGGGGGAGGGGATGGAGAGAGAGGGAAAGCAAAGGCTATTTGAAGTTAGAGAAGTCAATGTTCATACCGCTGGGGTGTAAGCTGCCCAAGCAAAATATGAGGTGCTGTTCCTCCAATTTGCGCTGGGCCTCACTCTGACAACGGAGGAGGCCCAGGACAGAAAGGTCAGTGTGGGAATGGGACGGGGAGTTAAAGTGCTGAGCAACCGGGAGATCAGGTAGGTTAAAACGGACTGAGCAGACGTGTTCAGCGAAACGATCGCCCAGCCTGCGCTTGGTCTCGCCGATATACAGGAGTTGACACCTAGAACAGATGCAACACCTGAGGGGGGAGGTAAAGGGACAGGTGTTGCATCTCCTGTGGTTGCAGGGGAAAGTGGGGAGGGGAGGGGGTGGTTTGGGTGGGAAGGGACGAGTTGACCAGGAAGTTTCGGAGGAAACATTCTCTGCGGAAAGCAGAAAGGAGTGGAGCTTTCAACTCCTCTACATCGGCGAGACCAAGCGCAGGCTCGGCGATCGTTTCACCGAACATCTCCGCTCAGGATGTCAAGGATGAACTCCACCCCCGTGGTGCCCAGTGGGCAGGTGTGACTCCATGTGGAGTCTGGCAGTGGCGTGGCTGACCGCTGACCGACTCACTGTAGGTGACGCCCGCTGACCACACAGCTGGACTGCATTAACCTGCAGCTACATTGCAGGCAGGGGCTGAATGCAGCGGTGGCTGCAACAGTCGCCACAGTGCATGTTGCCCTATCCCACCTCCCCCCCCCCCCCCCCCCCGGTCACTCAACGATCAACATTATCACAGATAAACACTAAATGCCGCAGTAACTCAGCAGGACAGGCAGCAGCAGGATTGGGTGACATTGCAGGTCGAGACTCTTCTTCAGAATCACATAATCACAGCGGGCTGAGCAAAAAATCAGCGTGGAATTCATTCCAAACATGGGCCTTTCTGTCTCAATCTCTCAATTGCAGTGCATATTGTATAGAAGAATAAATCTGAATACTGAAGTACAACAGACAGTCATTTATTCTGCACAGAAAGGGCTTCCCACACAGAAGGACATTTATTTCTGCGTCCATTTAACACCTGGGAGATTTGGACAAATTGGACGTAATTGGGGATTATTGTCTCTTTCTTGTAGTGTGTTGTAATTATACGGAATTCACTTACTGAATTCTTAATTAGGAAAAGATAATGACTATTGATCAAGGACTATTGTGGATCAAGAAACACTTGCTAACTGTTTAAACCTGTTTAAACTTGCTAACAAAGTAATTCATGTCTACATTTTGCCTATGAAGTAACCGGCATCTAAACTCACTAATCTAGTAACTCATTTCTACATTTGATGAAATTAACATTCTGTATTCTGGAGTAGTGAACTGTTATCCAGCTGCAAATTGTTGTTTGTCACACACACACACACACACACCACACACACACACACACACCACACACACACACACCACACACACACACACACACCACACACACACACACACACACACACACACACACACACCACACACACACACCACACACACACACCACACACACACCACACACACCACACACACACCACACACACACACACACACCACACACACACCACACACACACCACACACACACACACACACACCACACACACCACACACAAACACACACACCACACACACACACACACACACACACACCACACACACACACCACACATACCACACACACACACACACCACACACACCACACACACACACCACACACACACACCACACACACCACACACACACACACACCACACACACCACACACACACACCACACACACACACCACACACACCACACACACACACACACACACACACACATACACACACACACCACACACACACACCACACACACACCACACACACACACACACACCACACACCACACACACCACACACACACCACACACACACCACACACACACACCAGACACACACACACACCAGACACACACACACACCACACACACCACACACCACACACACACCACACACACCACACACCACACACCACACACCACACACACACACACACACACACACACACACACACACACACACACACACACACACACCACACACACACACACACCACACACACACCACACACACACACACCACACACACACCACACACACACACACACACCACACACACACACACACACACACACACACACCACACACCACACACACACACCACACACCACACACCACACACACACCACACACACACACACACCACACACCACACACACACACACACACACCACACACCACACACCACACACCACACACACACACACACACACACACACACACACACACACACACACACCACACACACACACACACCATACACACACACACACACACACACACCACACACACACACACACACCACACACACACCACACACACACACACCACACACACACCACACACACACACACACACACACCACACACACACACACACACACACACCACACACCACACACACACACACACCACACACCACACACCACACACACACACACACACATACCACACACACACACGCCACACACACACACGCCACATACACGAACACACCACATACACGCACACGCCACATACACACACACCACACACACACACCACACACACACACACACCACACACACGCACACATACACACCACACACACATCACACACACCACACACATGCACACGCACACACACACACACACACACACATGCGCACGCACATACACACACACACGCATGCACACACACACGCACACACACAGATGCACACACACACACGCACACATACACGCACCACAAACACCACACACACGCACACACACACGCACACACATGCGCACACACATGCACACACACACACATGCACACACTTGCACACTCACACACATGCACACACGCACACACATGCACACGCACACTCTTGTGAGCTGGATTTATTAAACAAAAAGATAAGTTCTATATATATATATATGCATGTCTGTGTCTATGAATGTGCAATATACAGTACATTTAAGAAAGAACTGTGAAATCGAAGTTGACAAAAATGCTGGAGAAACTCAGTCTGAAGAAGGATCTCGACCCGAAACGTCACCTATTCCTTCACTCCATAGATACTGCTTCACCCGCTGAGTTTCTCCAGCACGTTTGTCTACCTGCAATATACAGTATATATATATATATATATATGCACATA